>JAKSZP010009219.1:0-324565 GCA_022478985.1 Massospora cicadina
TTTGGTCGCATATGTGGGTCCCTCCTCTTCTCCAAGATGAAGTAATCCAGGATCATCAAGATCCTCCTGCTGTTGGTCACCCAGGTAATAAGAAGTGCATTGACCTAATCAAGCATACCTATAATTGGCTGAGAATGTCAAAGAATGTCCCAGCATGGATCACGGACTGTGTACTTTTGCACAAGCCAAATCCGACTGGTCTGGTTAAAAGGTCTCTTACATCCCTTGCAACAAGCAGAGGGATATGGATATTGGTGTCCGTGGATTTTATTGTTGAGCTCCCCAGCTTCAAGGTGTTTACAGCAGTTATTGTGGTCGTAGACCGCTTTATTAAATTTTCCTTTTTTGTACCGTGCTCCTCTGCAATTACTTAAAAGAAACTGATCGCCTTTTTGTGCGCCGTGTATTTTCAATTTTTGGCTTCACGCAGTAAATTGTCAACAAACGTGAGTCCAAATTCTATGGTGCAGTTTTGGAATGAGCTCTTGGCAATCTTGAAGATTACGCCCTGCTGCTCCACTACATACCATCCAAGTCTATGAGCAAACTGAACGAGTCAATCAGACCTTGGAGCAGTACCTGCGGTGCTATGCTTCAGCTGCTCAGCATTTCTGGGCGGATGACCTTCCCTTGCCCAGTTTGCATACAACAACAAAACCCATACATCCACGGGCTTCTTCCTGTATGAAGCAATCTCAGGGCACAACCCTTCATTTTCAGTTGGACATGCCTTCTCCCAGTGGTACCAGCAGCCGCTGACCATGCTCAGCATATCTGGGCTACACAGTCCTTGGCTTGTGAACATTTTACTAAGGATATAAGTGACTAAAATGGTTTACAGGTCAGAAGAGGCTCCCAGATCACAAAATAAAGTAGGATCCCATGCCATGCTTGACATGCGCACTTGCACATGCAGGTGCCATTGCGTAAGTTTTCTAGTAAGCGCTCTGGCCCCCACCTGATAGAGAAGATTTGGGAAATGGTGCCTTCCAGTTGAAGTTGCCACCCCACAGGGAAGCAACGTCCAGTATTCCAAGTTTTTCAGCTGTCCCCGTTCAAAAGGGCAGTGCCATCAAACCCTGAGCCCATTGTGATTGAGGGCGCAGAGGAAGCTGAAGTTGAGGGCATCCTGGCCTCTTGACACCCATGCCACTCAGCTCAATATTTAATCATGTGGAAAGGATATTCCTCTTATGAGAATATCTGTGTTGGCACATGGGAGTGTGATAACTGCTCAGAGCACATTGAAGCTTTTCATGCCACAAACCTGGATGCTCCCTGTCCCCCTCCAAAAAAATTACTAGGCTGATGCAGGTCAAATTGCCCAAGATCCATAAGAATGTGGCCCTCACTCAATTCCCCAGTTGTGGTGCCCCCTTTGGAAAAAGTGAAGGGTAATGTAAGTCTGGGGGAGCACCCCCACTATTTGGATTGGGAGTGCTCCCTTTTCCATCAAAAAGGTGCCAAGAAGGTTGATGGCCCCTGTCAGAATTTTAACCAGATGAATCCTTTCAAAAGTATCTGAATTAGGGGTTTCAGTTAGTCATGTTATTGCCAGCTAATCACCTAGTTTAATACTATTTAATGATATAAAAATAATAATCATTTTAGGGTCAGCAGATTCCCAGTTCAGCGCTGCTATCAAATTATGATTGTGGGAATCTCCGGTGAATGCTGCTGTATTCAGTTACCAGCATCTAACAAACGAAATCGTTAACTATAGTTTGAGTGAAATTCTGGTGGAAAGCTGCTGTATTCAGTTACCAGCATCTAACGAGGTTTTTTAATTATAGCTCAAGTTGATGAAATCTTATCCCTGCACCAACTGCCATAAGAAATGACTGTGGGATTTTCTGACAGAAAGTCGATGTATTCATTATTGATCATTTAGGAAATTGCAACTAGTTTGGAGTACCAGCAACTCATGCTGAGGATTCTTGATGTCTAAATTAATTACAAATTTATATACAATTGACCAGCGACTTATGCTAAGAATGGATTAACTTAATTTAATATTCAGTGATCAGATGAGCATATCTGGAGTGAATCACTATGAGAATGAATACAATAAAAGAATACAATATGCTAAAGTTTGGAATCTAGAGGCTGATGGGTTTTCTGGCAGATGATTGGCCAAAGAGCACTTGGGCGCAGTAGCCCTGGAAGTAGTATAAATATCCAAATTTATTCCCTCTAATAAACATCTCTTGCACCATTCTTACTTTTACTTTATAGTGCTAAGACCTGTGGGGTAGAAGTAGATAGGACTAGGGGATCCCTGATAGGCGCAGGTGATTACTCCAAGGGGTTAGCCGGTGCTGCTGGCCCCAACGCCAATGAAGGCAAAATAGCAAAGGGCCACCAGTCTTTATACTGGTTGGCCTGGCACACTAGCGGAGCCCAAGGTCGATTTCATGACAGCCCCCTTCAATCCCAGGGTGACCTCACTCATGTGGTTGATGAGCATGTGTCACCGCTTACCCTTTAAGGACTCCACAATCATTTCAGAATTAACTTCAAGTAATTTGATAATACAAATCAAGGGGATTTGTGCCAAGCCATCAGAGTTGGCATTTTTCTGGGACAAAAGGTTAAATGAAGTCAATGGCCATAGGCTTTTGGCATTAAGGCCAGATAGTCCCAAATAGTTAGCAAAAAAGCCTGATGGGCGTAAACATTTGGCAAATATAGCATTCTAAGTTAATTTTTAAACAAATCTCACCAATGGCATTGGGCCATTGGGAAATGCATTCCACAAGTTTAAAACCCCAACTGTAAGCATTAAATTCACGTCTGACATTCCTCACATGGCTAAATCGATGCTGGAGCAACAGGGTGCGGTCAGATTGGCCATCCCAGACCCACTCCTGACCTCATGGGACCACCCCTATGTGGGTTGGCCTTGGGAGGTTTCTGCTGCCTGTCAGGTGAGACGTCATAAATCCAGTCATTGAAACTGAAGAAAATAACAATTTGGGCATCCGTGGACAAACCAACAGCGACTCAACATGCCACCAATACTTTTAAAGTCAGTTTTAATTAATATGTTTCCCCCTTATCACTTAATGTTTGCAGTTTAGGAGAATCTTGAGAGCCCTACTCCTGAGCTTTTTTAAGATATTCTAAAATCAAATTATCTATTTGAGAATTTTAAACACACTGAGGAAATTGATGGTTGATTCTCTTATTTTAAATTTATTAAAAATTTTCAAAACTTAAATTTACTTATTTAAGTTCATTTTTTCTGCCAAAATATATGGTATCTACAATGAGGCCCATAAGCCTTGCATTAACTGGCTCATCTCAGCCATATTGTTAACTTTGGTCCTCTTCACGGTCATTTGTGCTTATCATGTCAAGGTCCCATAAACTTTACCCAAATCTTGCAACTCCCTATACCTAGTCTCGTTGGCCTCAGAGCTACATTGGCTGGGTTATTTACTGAATTGTTTGGTTTATTTGTGGACTATATGCGCTCCTTTGTAAAACATCTCCCAACTAATTTTAAAAATAGTTTGCATGGCAATGTATCTGGAATTCTGGCTTGCCCATTGGTTGCCTTTGCAAACAACTGGCAGGCCAGTCTAAGCTTCATATGCTATTGCCCTGACATGGACATCCCAGAGACCTAAAAACGGAGGGAGCAAAAAACGTGTCCCTAACATTTCTGCTCAATCAGTGAACCAACCTCATTTGACTAGCGAATTTCTTAGGTAATGGGACTTTTTACCCATTTTAGCATGTCGAAAACCAACTTATTGATTTTCTATTTGCATGAAGCATCACTCGCCCACAAAATTCTATATATATTCACATTCAGTCATTGATTAACTTGAATGATCCCAATAGGTACATATAATAGTTAATCAGCAATCAACTAACAGAAGTCTCAATTAAATCAGAAACTCTGCCCAACAAAATCAAAAGCATTTGCACGGATTGACACCAGTAGGTCCAAACCTGGCAAGTTGCCCAAAAATCTGCAAGCATTATTAAGCTGATATCAAAATCGACTATATCCAATTCATTTGCTAGTGGGACTTATCCCCTAGCGAACCAACAGATTCATCAACCTAGGAGCTGGAAATGTGGGCAAAATACCAACAAAGCTCTTCATCAACTTGGATTATATTACTTACATGGGGGAATCCACTGTCAACTATAGTGAGGACTGGGATCTTATGAACTTACACTGCAACATGGTTAACCAGACTTTTGAACTGGGGAGGTATCATGAGGAACATGGGAGAGTCTTTGGAAAAAGAGTAAACAGTATTAATTTCTTTAATAACAGCGGGTATTAAAACTTCTTCTTCATGTACAATAGCTCCAGGATCATTCAAGGTTATAGAGGATTCTTGAGGCGTGGTAAGGATGTCAGCATCTGCGCCTCGTCCTTCATGCTGATGGTCCTTTTCCCGCCTTTTTGGCAAGTCATTTACAGCAGGCCTTGGAAGGTTGTCTGAAACCGTTGCAGTAGGTGCAATGAGGTCGAGAATTCTTCTAGTTTTTGACCACATGAACTCAAAGATGGTTGAAGAAACCCAAAGATTTAGCCTTGAAAAAACAGGGTTAATGCAGGGTTCTTGTTAATCGTTTCATTGATTTCCCAGATGCAGTTAAAATAATTTTTTGTCAATTATTTGCGTTTAAACCTTGGGGGTAGGATCCTAACGTGGAGATGAAAGAGGTGATAGCATCGTTCAAGGTGTATAGTTGTTATTAACCAAAGGCTTCGTTTGGGCGTAGAAGAGGCTGGCAAACTCTATAGGGCTCTCCATTTTATTCAGGCGAATACCATGAATGCTTGTTTTTGGTCGGAAAGTGTTTGATTGCTGATGAATTTTTGGATCAAGGCCGTATAGACTTGTTACCAGGTGTTGCACTCCTTCAAATGAGGAGTCATGATCTCCAGGGCATTGCTATTGAGGAAGGAGTGGATATGCTTCACTTTCTGATGGTCGTGGCCTCCTCCATGGAGCTCTTGTATGTGTACATGAAGGATGCGATGCTTTTCTGACCAGGGGTGAACCATTATTTAAAACTAGTTAAAAAGTTAGTTACAAGAGGATTGGAGAGTGTGTTAACGCCAGGGATGAGCGAAGGCTCAGAGATCTCAGTTTATGCATAGTTTCAGGGTACTACTGGCCCAACCATTGTCTTAGGCTCATAATGTCCTTTTGGATATCATCCCAGACTCGATTAAGTGAGAAAACAGAAACTTATTCATGACCTGCTCTTTTTGGGGATTGAGTATCAGCGCCTTGAAGGCAATTCTGACTCTCAAGGGTGGTCAAACGGGTCTCAAACCCTTGACAAGTTTGTTCAAGCTGAGAGATGTGGCTATTGGTAAGCTTGATGAAGGCACTAAAGTTATCCATTTTGTCTGACAAAGCCTCAATGGAGACCCCCAGGGTCGAGGGAACTCAGTCTACTAAGTACTTGCATCCTTGAGCTACATTCCAGTCTTGATTGTGTAAGGCAGCCAGAGCTTCTAACACATCCTTTACCAAAGGTTGTCAGGGTCTCAGGGAATAGTACCATGGAGCCTAAGGGCCCTCAAGGTCCACAGGGACCTTCAGGTCCTTTACTCCCAGAGGTGTAATCATGATAGGCCAGCTCTCTAATAATGTTGCTGTAGGGTCCATACCAAATCTTTAATTTAGTGGAGACACTGGTCCCAAGAAGCCTCAAGGAGTTAGATTTTGACGTAGCTGGTACGTAAGGTAGCCAGAGATCCCACTATCCAAACTACGACTTATCCTTGGGCTTCGTTGATTAATCGCGAGTTATTGATAATTGCCTTGCAGTCGTTGTGGACAAAGGAGGAGGCCACTTGTGAAATTCGATGACATGTGAATGTAAGGTTTGGGTGAGCCACAGTTGTCAGGAACTTTATGATGGTGCAAACCAACTAACTGGAGGAGGTGATGAATAGCTGGGTGAACAAAGTTGTGGAAATAGCATTTGGTTTCTAGGGTGAGCTCTCCTGATAGTAGCTGGGATAAGGTATAAAGGTCCAACATGGTAAAGGGTATGGAGGAGGCCCAGGAGCAGCTGGAGCAGGCATCCACGCAGTAGATGCCATTTAGTCATTGTTACAAAATGTCATTAAGGTTCTAATAATGAAGTTGATTCTGATTTCCATCAACTGAGGGCAGGGAGAGCTGAACTGTGGCCCAGAATTCTAGAATCTTCAGGCTGCGTGAGCGGCACTTCATATTTTGTAGTACTAATCCATTGAGCAAGGCTTCTTGACCAATCACAGATTGATCTTTGTGACTTATGATATTCTCCATTATTTGTGATAGACATTCTCACCTAGGACAGCCCGGATCTTACTGTAGTAAGCACCACTTCTCTTGGTTTAACAATTCTCTTGACTTTTGATGAAGTCCAAAAATGGGCTCAAAGCTGAAGATTGTTGTAGAAGTCAAAAAACAAAAGATGGAGGGAATATAGACTACATTATTGTGTTAGAAAGTGTCAATATTTATAGGGTGCATGGGGACATGGTGCCTCAGGGACCTTTGTGACCCTGCGAGATCAGGATCTTTTACTGCCTTCCATATTAAACAACTGGACGGCGCTTTTATTGTACTGCATCGTCCTTATGACTGCAGCGGTGGGGGCACCGCCTCTGATGATTTGGGAAGCAGGGACGGGATTCCTAAAGGTGATTGTATCGTTTCCAATATGCGTGATGCTTCTTGATTAAATCTAGTTTTGGTGCCTTCAGAATAGTATTCCGTTTATGCTGATTTGATAGTCAATCAGTTGAGGCTTGATTTGGTAGCAGGATTTTGGCTTGCTTGTCATCCTAAATCCTAACACTTATCCATAGCCATAGCCCTTAAGTCTTTAAGCTTTGGCCTCCACCCACATAATAAGGTGATCATTGAAGCAATATTATTTTCTTGTCCATGACTATTAGACAAAGGTCCAAAAATGTAAAAATACCATGTGCCAAGCAAAATTGGGTCATCCAGATGATAGGAAGTGGCATAATGGCAGGATGCTTCAGCTTGGCATTTTTTATAACAGCTGAGGGTCTCATGAATATCAAAATTACAATGATTATTAATAGTGGTTTTGTTTCATCAGCTCAAGCTTCTTTAAAAAGCTCATTCCCTGTCACTTTGTAGGCCCTTATAATAATATCAGTTCAAACCATTAGACAAGGTATTCAATATTCATGATTATTATAAAATTTTAGATTTCTAGTCATAAAATGGTGTTCTTTCTTGTATTCTCTAAGGAGCTCTTAACTTCCACCAGTTTATTATCATATTTTCTGGAATAGCATCTTACCAGATAATTTATCAGCCACATCAACATCAATGAATCCCCCCCTCGGGTTGGGACCATCTAGTACTAAAAAAAATTACTATCAGTCACATCAACCGCTAAGGCTACAGTGGGCAATCAAGATAAGCCTTTGGTGCTTTATTGTTTTATGCTGGGCCGCGCTAAATTTTGAATTCATAGTCTTATAGTTTTTAAGCTCATCAAGCTAGCTGCCTCTAAAGCCTTTCATTATGTAATATCAGAGAAGTGAGGCACTATCAGTTGCTATTGTGAAATGCACTCTGTGGGCTTATACCCAGAATTGTTTCTATGCATAGATGACCACCTTGCACTCCTTTTCACTTACCATATAATTCCATTCAGGACATTAAACATCTGGATGCAGTAAGCCACAGGGTGCGCAATCCCTTTTAGTATCAAATTGTGATAACATCACCCATACGGTGAGAGAAGCGTTCATCCAGATAATAAATGGGTATCAATTTGGATTCATTAGTAGTAGCGCTTAGGTGAGGCAAAGAATTAGTTTATCAAAGGCCAGCTGACAGTTTCCATCTACTCAAATGGTTACCATTCTCGAGGCGGTGAAATAAATTGCTGAGATATATTGCTAAAACTTTTAAAAGTCAGCATTAATAGTCAATCAATCCAAGGAACACTCAAGTGTTGTGCTTGCTATTCGATCATGTCATACATTCAATAGTCTTGGTCCTTGCCAGTTGGAGCTGTTAGTCACATTTATTACTGAAAACCTCAAATATTCAAACAGCTTTTGGAAGAAAATCACTTATGACGCTTGATTTTACAGATCAGCCTTGGCGATGAAGTGGAAACCTTCTTCTAAGTGGTGCAAATGCCAAGTAAACGTTCTTGAAAGACGCTGATATTATTTGAATAAATCTAAATACAGAACATAAAGAAATTGTTTAATATAATTTAATAGTTCACTGGAAAATCAGGAGGGCATTGCACAACTCCTGCAGCATTATAGTAGGTTGGTAGAGGTCCTAGGCCGTAATAACGGCACATTTTTCCAGCTCATTTGTTATGGTTAATTGACATGATTGTGGGATCAGATAGTAAGGATAAAGAAGATATGATCCAGGCCAGAGGAGTCAAGTTGGCCGCCTTTCTACCCATAGTACACTATAGATAAACGCTGGGTTAAGGCCAAGAAGTCCCAAGTTAATCCTCTAGAATCGCTTGATGGGGGCCAGATGGTAAATCAACATGGTTGAGGATAAATATATCGAAACAATGATGGTTGTTACATATTATTTCTGAACACATATTGGTTTTGTTTTCAATATTTTTTATTACAAATTACGGCGGGGTCAGTTGAAATCAAATTATTGAGTTTATACATACTCAATCTATAAACTACCATCAGTGGTAGCCTTGTTCTATTGGTCAAAACCATTTTCAAGCCTAACAAAGTGATTTAGGCCCAGATCTAACAGTTTACAAAAATAAGGTTTGCCACAACCAATCTCTTTGTTGGTCATCTCCCTTACGATAAAGTACTTTGCTTAAAGATATATTATCTACTTTATGTTACCTTTTGTTGGCCTTGCAGTATACCTCCTTATAGCAGTATCTTGGGATTTTTTAATAAGCACTGAAGTAGTGAACACCGTATTGGGTGCATGTACACTTGGTTTATCAATAGTCTATATCTGGAAAGTTAAATCCAATCTCCCCAAAAAATCTTTGGGCAGCTCTTTTATAGCACTTTGTGGTCCCAACCTGAAGGGGGATTCAACAAGCTTTATTTAATCTCGCCTGAGCTCCTAAGAGCTTGGGGCGAAGGCAGGGATAAGAGAAGGTGTTGAGAAAGGGTGGGGAAGGGTTTGCCAGAGCCAGTTGTCCACTTAAACTGACCTATTGGCCCATAACGACATGATAAATACAATCAGGACCATCTCTAATTGAACCTGAAAGTGGGTGATCACATGAGGCAGCATCCACTGGTTGGAGTTAAAATCAGTGCAAAGGTATGAATTATGAATAGTCCATATTATTACGCCAAATGCAGAGACTCTTAGAGATTATGCTTTGAGGAGTGAGCAGTTAACAATATGTCCTGAACTGGATTTCCAACCTAGGGTTCTTCCCAGAGGAGTTTGTGGACTTTGCTCCATAAGAGGTGATGAGTGGCATGTGAAGGAAATGGTGAAGATGGGTGTCAATTGGACTTGCACATTGCAGCACCTCTTTTACTGGAAACTGGGACCAGTTCGATCCCCAGTCTTGTATGAGCAGTGAAGCACACGCCTCACCATATTTGACACTTTTGCTGATAAGATAGGGTGGTTACCATCCTTTCAGAGCTCCTTGAGATCGCATTCAATGGTGGGGGTAGGAGTTTGAGGGGTCATAGACACATCAAGGTTATGAAAAAAGTGTAATGGCGGAAGATAACAATTCTCCCATTGTAACTAGTGTGTGTTGTTGGGGCTGATGCCAAGGCCATTCTTTTTAAAAAATAAAATTTTGGTACATGCATGCTCCTACTCGCTAGAGGGCAAGGAGGACCTGGTTACACTAGAAACTTAATGAAGGTTTGAGCTGGTGGCCTGGGTAGTTTGTTAGCCAGACTCTATTAGCTTTGGTAAGGCATTAGGTAGTTTCATGGAGGCCACTAAAGCCTGGCGTATGGCTGGAGCCATTGTGGCATTGGAGTCACGTCCCAGCAGATGATGGGCTTGAGGAGCCCAGTCAGTATTAAGTGGCGGGGGATTAGTGAAAGAGACCCAGCCATCTACACTGCAGGGTTGGGATATTGTGCTCAAAGAGGTGGGCAGATCCTTGATCCCCATATCCAGCATTAGAGTATCACATGTAGCCTCAAGTAGAAACAGTTCTTGAAGGGCAGTTGTGAGTGAGGAACCAAACCTTCGATAGAAGAAAAACATTTTCATCAGAGTGTCCATGGGAGGTGATATGCTAAAAGTTCAAAACAGATATATGGGAATTCATCACATTCAGTAAGTGGTCCTTATTGTCCTTGATCACGACCCTTGGGAGGGGGAGTGAGGACACCTAGGTGGGAAAATTTGTTGCATTTAGGTTCAAATCCAAAAATAGAAGGATGGGTAATTACTAGTACTATAATAGTTTTAGAGATGTTAAATTTTGCGTTGGACGCCTGGGAGTAGTGATCAAGTGCCTTGATGTTTAGGTCTATGTTTTTTTACATCCAACCACCAGCGTTGTGTCATCAGCAAAAGCTAAGGTGTGGGTGAAGGGTTTGCAAAGAACTTAAATACCCATGAGTTGTTACTGGAGTAGGGCCAGGAGAGGATCCAAAGCTATTTTGAACAGGATTGGGCTCAGCGGAACCTCTTGATGGAGACACTGTTTGACCATAACTGCTGCAATAAAGCCCATATGGGACAGTACTTTATCATGAAGCTTGTCATAGAGCGCTGATATCCACCTCCAAGCTTGTGGATGTATGTGGAGGCGGGTAACGAGGCGTTGAGATACTCTCAATCACTCGATCATAAGCTTTTGCTTTTGAGAAGCACCACAAAACTTTTAGTTAAACATGGGTTAGCTGAAAGAGTCGTAAGAAGCTCATTGTAATTGTTCTATAGCAATTTACCTGGGATGAAGTAACGTTGAGCGGGATTGAGGTGGGCCTCCCACTTAGTCATTTAGTTTTCTAGAAGCTTAATGAAGATTTTATGATCTGTGTTAAGTAGTGTATTGGTTGACAGTCTGAGTGGTCCTCTTGGCTTGCTTTTTTATGGATAAGGGTCATAATCAAGCCTCTTGAGTTAGTTATTACTCCCCCTTCTACCAGGAGGGTTGAGAAATTGGGCTAAAAGTCCGTTCTAACTGTAATAGGATCTGCTAGGTGCACTTCAAATGGGATACTGTATGGGCCTGAGGCCTTCAGGCGCGGAAAATGGAATAAATATCCATTACTTTTTGCTGTGTGATAGTGCAAGAATTTCTTCATCTGCTGAGGGATCAACTGGCAGTTCTGTAGTTCATCCAGTGAATTAATGACCATCAGGTGGACTTACATGGAATCCTGAAAGAGGGTAAAATAGTAACAAGAGATCTCACTGGTGAATTACAACTTGTTTGTGGCAGTGGTGTTTCACACATTTTAAATTTACTCTTTGGTTGTTATTGGCCATCAACCCAGTAACCTTTTTACTGCACAGGTTCAGTTTCCTCGTGCACTTTGGCACTTGTATAGAATGAATTATTAATTGATAATAGTATGTAGACTATTGTCAGTAGTTGAGTGTGAATTATACTTTGGCCCAATTCTTGGCCAGTATTCCCAATTAAATACTCGTGAAGTTGTACTTGTAGGGATTTATTCCCTATGCTCTTGTCCACCTGATCTTCGCTAAGATACCCCATTGACAGTCTCTCTTAGCCCAACACACAGTCGCAGCTATCCCTGATTGTGGTTCCTTCTTCTCTAGATCCAAGCTTGGATATTTACTCTTCTCTCTGAGAGTCTACCAATAATTGCCCTCTGCAATAATATCCTTGAGATAGAACAACACAATAGAAGCTGATCTTCTAACTATACACTGAATTGATAATATTAGGAAACTCTAAACTCTGTAAAGTACTGTAAAACACTGTTTTTGACTATAAAGTACTGTCTTTTATTATAGTAAATCTTAGGGAATTGTATAGTGGGGGATTTGGCTATCTAACCCTCAGTTGACACCTCTTTGATGAAATGGCAGCCGTTGCCATAATATCACCCATCCTTGTCTCAGCAGCATTAGTCTTCCCCATCCTGGCTAGGATTCCGTTATTAGACATTCTTGAGACCTCAAATTGAAAGAGTTGGAAAACATGTCCCTAACATTTTCCTCTTGATCCAAGCGAACCAACCATATTTGGTTAGCGACCTGCTTAGTTAATGAGACTTATTACCCATTATGGCAGGTCACTCACCAACCAATTGATTTGCTAGTTGCAGGCAGCATCATTCGCCTCACAACTTACTATTCATTCCCAATCAGTCGGTGATGAAACCTGACCAATCCCAATTGGTACACCTTATAGTTAATCACTATCTGATGTCTCTATTTCATCAGCAACTCCATCCATTGAGATCTTAAATATTCATCCAGATCGATCCCTGATGGATTTGACCAGCCTAATATCCCAAAATCCCCCAAACATAGTTCCTCCAAAACCTGGGCCAACCAATTTCTGATTCACTTCGCCTTAGGGAATTTCCCCTAGCAATACCAAGTAATTTAGAAGGCTGGGAATATGGGCAAAAATCCCAACACATCCCCCCTCTTGCCTATATTTACAGCAAGAAAAGGACTGGGGCATGAGAACACCGCTTTGGACACATGGTCAAATACTTCATTAGTTCAAGCAGAGTACACTCGTCAATACTCAATGCATCTTAGGACGACCTTTAGCATACAGTGTTCTTCCTCTTCCTCCTCGCTACCACCTTTTCAGAGAGCTGTCCCCATGACCTTCTGTCATGCTGGGATGATTGATTTACTTGTGACAATATTAGTCCTGGGATCTGGGTTTCCCCCCGTCAGGGTATATGACCTGCTGTCATATTCAGGATTTTTGGTCCGGCATCCTTGATTTGCTGATTTTCTCATCCTAAACAGGAGACCCTTGCCGTTGATGTTCGTTTTGCAGCTCAATTAAGAATACTTATTTCTTATTCGCCATTGTTATTTCTCTCATAACCTCTTGGCTTAAGTCATTCCTAATTTTTCCCTTGGAGGGCTTATCTCATTAACTTTGAGATGAATTTCCCTGAAATTGGAGCTTAATGAAAAAAGAGTACATAATGTCAACTTTTATATAAGTCTGACATCCCCCCTCTCATCCAGCTAATATGTTGAATTCTGAGTCGCACTACCAGCAGCTCCTCAATAGTTTGTCTGATCCAGACCTCCTTCTCTTCCAGCAGATGAGTTGGGATGCTCGACGGAACCTCTTTTATGGTCCTTCCAGGACTCATACGCCTAGTTTGGCCAAACAGCTAGTCCTTCTGTCAAATTACTGGAAACGGTAACTAATTCCTCCAAAACCAGGCTGGCTATAGTTTTTATTAACTCTTGGCTGACTCTTCCTATGCCGTCAATTCCAGAGTTGGACTTCAAACCTCTCCTGAAAAAGGCTCCTTTTGAAAATGCCAAACATCATCATAGATGCTCCTGAGATTATGCCGGTTGCTCTGGATTGTTCATTTCTTGCTGGGTCGGACCTGAGCCCTGAGTTCCTCTTCCAACTCAGTCAATTTTACAAACCTGCTGTTCTGGTCTCCAAGCTCTCAATTGGTAAAGTATTCACTTCAAGCTCCCCTACGCTGAAGTCTAGACCAAGTTACCAAGGCTTTGACTATAGCGCTGAATGCCTCTGATTTTGATAACCTTCTGGATTGGGATACTGCAGCTTATGCTCTTCGCTTTGCTGGCCAAGTTCTTTTAAGTTGGTCCACAAAGCTTCCAGACTCACCTGGGTTCCACCGTTTGTTCAGCTTTAGCTTCCAAGAAGCCTGTAGTCACTTCTTTCAAGATGCAATCTGCTCTCTGCATGACTATCTCTTCTCTGGAGCTTCCCATCGGTATCTTCCACTGATGGCATTGATAGGGGGCATGATTCGGCAACCCCTGTCAAGCATCCCTTCTTCGTTGCCAGCCCACATGTCCAGTGTCTTTGATGAAGCCCGTCGTTAGGCGCTCAGTACTAAGCTTCTGGCTCCGATGCCATATTGGGATTACTCGGGGTTATTTGCTAATTGCCTCTTTTTATACTTTTGCTTTCCTCCCCACTCTAGGGTTTCACAATTGGCTTCCTCTGACATCTCAATTTCCCTTCCCCTAGTTGCTTTCTCTCAGGGATTGGCGTCCGCTCAAAAAACATGGTTTTGTGTAGGTCTCACCCTAGCTAGCATCCAATTGCATATAAATTTTGACAGGCTGTTCATCCCTATCAAAATCCATCCTCCCTCCCCCAAGAGGCAACATAAGCGAAATCATCCCCATACCAAGGACAATCAATAAAAATAAAAATTATAAAAATATATTGGCTTTTTTATCTATGCGTTTTATAATATTTTTTCCCAATATCTTTTATCAAGTTTTAATCTTTATTCTTCTTTTTTACTATGGGACTTGACCTTGTTTTGGTTCAGCAGTCCATCTTTTCCCCCCAAACTGGGTCCTGGAGACTTAAACCTTCCAGTTCTCCATGGTTCAGAGGTCCTTTTTTGGACTTAACCATCTAAATCAGTTCAAAGGTCCTTTTTTGGACTTGACTTAATCATCAGGACATGACCAATCTAATGGTTCATCAGTTCTTCGGGTTCTCTTTTGTTTTTTTCATCAATCCAATCCTTTAGATACTTAGCATGGACTCAATTCACAACTTTTCCATATAAGAGATTCTTGATGGAGTAAGTATCATTTGCTGTCTTAGCAATCACTTTGAATGGACCTGACTGCAACACATCTAATTTGTTTCTCCATCCAAAACCATGCATATCACAATAGGCAACTCTTTCCCCTACCTGATATTCTTCTAAGGCCAGTTGTTCTTGTCATCCATCGATTTTGCTCATATCCTTTTCTTCAAGGTTGTGTCGAATGCTTGCAATTGCATATCAATCAGGGTACTTATTAGTAAGTTCAGGTATTGCTCTGTACTCGTCCCCAACGTAGGTTCCACTGCCAGATAAAAAACTCGGTGGCAACATGGCCTTTCTTCCATATAATAATTCAAAAAGGCGTCTTTCCCATCGCTGTATGATGGCAAATAATGTAGGCAAACGTCACTAAACTCAGATACATTACCCACGCGGAAGTTCTCCTTGTGACTGACTTCCTCAGCGTCATGGACAGCATTCCATTGACCCTTTCTACCAGTCCATTCATCTCTGGATGATATGGTACTGACACAACTCCTCAGATCACCATTATTTCATAATACCTTGGGATCACATGAGATGTGAAGTTAGTCCCATTGTCACTAAGCAGGACCTGCGGACATCCATGCTGGTATACTACTTGATCCAAGATGAACCTCACGGTAATGGTAGCATCCACTCTTGTTAGGGCCTTCATCTCGACCCATCTCATCAGATGGTTGATTGCAACTATAATGTACTTGACTCCCCCTGTGCTCATCATCAGTGGTCCTATCACGTTGATGGACACCATGTGCCAGGTGAATACAGGGTGTACCAGTCAGTATCCAGTTGTATTCTTGTGTGGTTTGTGCAGCTGGCGCTCCATGCAACAAGCCAGATAATCCGTGACATTGTAGTTGATTGATTCCCAGTAATAAAACTGGCGAATATGACTGGTTGTTTTCCTCAGGCCTCCATGCCTGACAACCTTGTGAGCTGGTTGTACTATCGCTGCTCTTTCTGACTTTTTTGGGAAGAATAACTGATTCCCAATGATCGTCTTTAATACTTGTCCATCCATAGTCTTGGTGTTTTCAATTGCTTTTCAAAGCACACCTGGATTTCTCAGGGCTCATCTCCGATTTTTCCTTTGACCATTCTCTGGAATAGCTCACCCACTTGCGGGTATACCAACTGGACCATTGGCAACCGTGATAAGCCATCCGAATTCTGGTGAGAAGCCCCTGCTTGGTGGACTATCTCATAATTTTAAAGCCTGGAGTTCAAGTGCCCATCGGGCCAGTCATACTTCTGACTCTCTTAAATTGTGCAGCTAACACAGTGAAGAGTGGTCTGTTACTACCTTAAAGTGCGTTCCATGGACGTACACCTGAAACTGCTTGTATGCATAAATGACTGCAAGCCATTCATGCTCAGTCACGGTGTAGTTCCTCTCAGCAGCTGAGAGTGTCTGGCTCACATATGCTACCGGATGCTTGTCCCCAAGTTCGTCTACTTGGCTCACTATGGTGACAATCACCATCAACAAAGCATTGGTTTAAATAATAAACTCCCAATCAAAATTTGGATATTTCAGAATTGGCAAATCTATCAAATACTGGCGTAACTCATCCTATTAGTTCTGGGCCTCTTCATTCCATACAAATCCTTTTTTCAGATCCTTTAATATATGTAATAATGGCTCAGCTATTCGAATGAAGTCCTGAATAAATCTTCTATAGTATCTGACCATCCCAAGGAACACTTGGATGTCTTGAACTCTCTTTGGTATGGCCATATGCTCTATAGCGGCTATCTTATGGGTTTGTGGCTGCAATCCACTGGATTTGATTACGAATCCCAGGTATTCCAACTCTTTCTTGAAGAAGTGGCACTTACTTTGCTTAATCTTCAGGTTAGCCACGGACAGTTGCTTTTATACTTCTTCCAAGTGGTGGAGGTGATAAGTAAACGTCCTACTGAACACGTTTATAATGTCCAGATATACCAGGATGCATGACAACTTTAAGTCGCTTAATATTGCATCCATGGCCCTCTGAAATGTTGCAGGTGCATTGCATAGATTATGGGGCATCCTCGTTAGTTGAAATAGCCCCTGCGCAGTAATTAACGCGCATTTTTCCTGATCTTCCTTTGGCAAGTCGATCTGCCAATATCTCAAGATCAGATCCATCGCAGAGAAATACTTCTCTTCTCCTAAATAATCTAGCGCATCGTCAATCCTTGGTAGGGGATACAAAGCCTTCTTTGTAATTTTGTTCAGCCTTTGGTAGTCAATCACCACCCAGTTCATTTGATCCTTATTCTTCACAATCAAAATCAGACTCGCCCAGGGGCTTAACAGTGGAACTAGAAGCCCATGCTTCACTAGTTTGCTGATTTCATCCTCCACTACCACTTTGGTGGCTTTTGATCTTCAGATCGGTCTCATCCTTATTGGTAAATTTTCCCCAGTGTCAACCTTGTAGATCACATCTCATGTGCATCCCAAATTGTGGTTGTCCTGAGAAAAAACTCCCGATACTTTTTGAATAGTTTGAGCACCTCCTCTTGCTGGCCTTTTGACAGATCAGCAAGCTGCTCCCAATCAACCAATAGGTTGATGTTATCAGTTACCCCAGCTGATAATTTTATCTCATCAAGAGTGGATTTTTCTCCATCCGGCTGTCAGGATTTCTCATTATTTCTTGGGTCCAAAACTCATAGACCATAAAATCAATCTTTTATATGTTTTATATATTTTTTGTATTTTTCTTTTGCAATGGGACTTGCAACCTACAAGAAAGTTCAGATGTCCTTCTTTTACCTTCATTCAAACTGGGTCCTAGATACATAAACCTACCAGTTGTCATGGTTCAAAATCTTATCCTCTTAAGATTAAACCAAACATTTGGTTCAGTGGTCCTCTTCTAGGACTTGGCCAAAATCTCAGGACATAACCATTAAATGGTTTAGAGGTCCTCTGGGAACTTTGAAACTTTTTTCTCTTAGGCTCAATACTTCCAATTATTATTAACCTTCTTCACTATATGACCAGCAGCACTGTTTCTTCACGTATAGGCTATACTTGCCGACTTTTGGAAATTCTCTTGAATAATAGGCTTATAATCCCGACTGGTTATTCGACCAATATGTCCTAATTTCATCTCTTATCTTGGCAACTGTGCTTTAAATCCTTGTATCTCATTAGCCAACAGTTCCATCCAATTGTTCAGATCGTTTTTCTCCTGAAAACGATTTTCAGCCTTCATGGCTGATCCTTAATTGCACAGGTCGTTCTGGCCTCATTAGCTTCATCCAATTTCTCCTGAATTGATGAACTAGTCTCCAGCAACTTCTGATCAGTGATTGAGTGTTATTAATTTAAATGAATTTCTCCACTGTCTTAGATTAATCATTTCCTGTTTTGCCTTTGTATCATCATTGGTATAGCAATCCAATTCTCTGTATTGATTGCTTACTATTTAATCCAATACCTCATCTAAACACTCTCTCCTCAGGACTATTTAAAGTTGATCCAATTTTAACCCGAGTTGATCCTGCTGTTCCTTGGACTATTTCCAGCGGGCCCAATTCCAACCCAAGTTGCCCTGCTGATACTCTTCATCTCAAGTAGATGTTTGAAGGAACTTGTTTCCTTGCAGCACTAGATAGTTCCATATCTAGGCTGCAGATCCTTTTCCCTGAACTTGAGTATCTTCATTTTGCTTCACTAGGAGCTCCACTGCTGAGCTGGGTGAGTGCCACTGAACGTGATCCTCTTTATGTTCTATCTTCGTTACTTCCTTCAATATCTTATTTACAAAATTGGAAACATCTTCATAGAACATTATTTTCTATATTCTTGAACTCAACTACCCCCTGTAGTGAGCACATAAAATTAAAATTTACTCTTTGGCTGTTATCAGTAAGCAACTCAGTAACATTTCTACTGCACAGGTTTGATTTCCTCGTGCACTGTGTTGCATTTTATAGAATGAATTATTAATTGATAATAGTATTTAGACTATTGTCAGTAGTTGAGTGTGAATTATACTTTGGCCCAATTCTTGGCCAGTATTCCCAATTAAATACTCGTGAAGTTGTACTTGTAGGGATTCATTCCCTATGCTCTTGTCCACCTGATCTTCACTAAGATACCCCAGTGACAGTCTCTCTTAGCCCAACACACAGTCGCAGCTATCCCTGATTGTGGTTCCTTATTCTCTAGATCCCAGCTTGGATCTTTAATCTTCTCTCTGAGAGTCTACCAATAATTGCCCTCTGCAATAATATCCTTGAGATAGAACAACACAATAGAAGCTGATCTTCTAACTATACACTGAATTGATAATACTACTGTAACTCTAAACTCTCTAAAGTACTGTAAAACACTGTTTTTGACTATAAGGTACTGTTTTTTATTATTGTAAATTCTAGATAATTATATTGTAGGGATTCAGCTGTCTGACCCTCAGTTGACACCTCTTTGATGAAACGGCAGCCGTTGCCATTGAATCACCCTTTCTCATCTTGGCAGCGATGGTCTTCCCCATCCTGGCTAGGATTCCGTCATTAGACATTCTTGAGACCTCAAACGGAATGAGTTGGAAAACGTGTCCCTAACATTTTCCTCATGATCCAAGCGAACCAACCATATTTAGCTAGCGACCTGCTTAGGTAACGGGACTTATTATCCATTGTGGCAGGTCACTCATCAACTGATCAGTTCACTAGTTGCAGAAGGAATCACTCGCCTCACACCTTACTATTTATTTCCAATCAGTTGGTGATGAAACCTGAACAATCCCAATTGGTACACCTGATAGTTAATCACTATCAGATGTCCCTATTTCATCGGCAACTCCATCCAATGAGATCTTAAGTATTTATCCAGAATGATCCAATGGATATGACTAGGCGAATATCCCAAAATCCCTCAAACATAGTTCCTCCAAAACTTGGGCCAACCAAATTATGATTCACTTCGCTTATGGAATTATCCCTTAGCAATACCAGTAATCTAGCAGGCTGGGAATATGGGCAAAAATCCCAACACATACCCTAAGGTAGCAATCTCCTGAGCCTTTAAATGCCATTTTATGGTAAAAGAACTGGATGGGGAGTTCTTACTGGTTGTAGTGACGTGACAATGTGAAAATTGCCACCCATTCTTCTTATTTGGTGGGTTCCAGGTGGTGCGTCTCTTGGACCACTTCCCACATCTACAACCTATGGGTAAGGCGTCAGTTGGAAATTCTTTCAATGTGTCATATTCTAGCTTCTGAACTTCTGACTTTAGCATGAACGCAATCATTTGAACCTTAGCACAATTTAAAAAGCTACTTTTTGATCCTTTATTTAGTATTCACACATTTGTCTTGAGAATTTTGGAAAATGCAGTGATGCCAGGTGAAGACTCAAAAATGTCAGTGATAATCTTTTCTTTTGTAAACTGGTTATCTAAGAGCCCTGGAGAGATCCTTGGCCAAAGCCTTCTAGGGGGTATGAGGATGATTGTAAGGATCACTGTAAGAGATCTGAGATTGCTTATTGTGTTATCATAGGTTATAGGAGAGGAAACTCGACCAACTAAAAAGAAGCCAACTAAGCCATATCAATCCATGGAAAGATCCGAGTTCCCAACCTTCATACTGGATATAAGATATGCAGCCATGGCCAGAATTGCAGGGGGAGGGAATCAGTGAATCCGCTTGACCTAGAGAAATTCTGAAACCTAACAGTGCTTCATCTATTCTGAGTGGCAGGGAAAAACGTTACATACACAACTTATTGTAGTGTTTAAGTCACCCATCAACGCTGCTTTGCGTGGGAGTTGTAGTAGAGAAAAATCTTTCAAAAAATGATCCTGTTCAAGGCCTTCATTTGGCAGGTATATGTTTTCAATAAAGAAGGAGAACTTAGGAGTAGTTAAAATAACCAAGATTGGGCCATCATCAAGGAGCTTTGAAGATTGGTCATGTTTCACCCAGGGATTGAGGATAATGAGGGCTGCATAGTTTGTCCACCCAGAGTTACCTCCAATTTGGTCACTTCATGATCCTATTTCTGAGGGCGGACATAGCTCCTGGATGCTGCAATATCTATGATAGTCAACCCGAAGTTTTGGAGGAGATGGGTTCTCTACTTATAATTTTGCAGCTCATTAGATTTAATTGATTGCAGAGTTAGATTACCTATTGGGGTCTCATAGCTGTCTTCTTCTGTATCCCAGGGGTTGATAGCGCTTACACCTGCATCCTTAAGTCTGCTCAATATAAGTCCTTGAGCTTAAATCTTAGCAGCGTTTCAAGAAGAGCGTCTAGGAAGACTAAAATTATTCTGAATTTTGGGTCCTGAGGAGCCAATAATCTTGCCTAGGATACTACCACCACTACTTTGCAAGAGAGCATCCTGAGTGAGTTCCTTGAACTCCTCCATTTGGGCCTCCTCCAAAGTGTCCAATTCCATATTCAACTCATCCAATATTTAAACGAGGTCTGAGCTGTATTTCATTGGATGGTGATGGTTTGATAACTTGGAGCGTATGCCCCAACTTAGGATATTCCATGCCCTCTCAACTGACAGGGTATTTTGTGCTGCAGAACTGGCTTTAGGTGCAGCCATCAGGCTGGCTTCCTCTGGGTTATTTTGATTAGAAAAAGACTTACATTTATTTTGTGCTGGTAAAGGAGCTGGCAGGTTAGAAGGGGTTACAATAGAAATAGGGGCTTCAGCACTGAGGGAATATTGATGCACTACTGGCTTCACATTCTCAACTGCCACCCAAAGAACAGCTGAGTTTAAATCATGTATCCTATTTAGTGAGCTGGTTGGGGCCGCCTACCTTGTATAAAAGTGTTTCTTGCCTTTCCCAAGGGCCTGTGTAGTGGATTGGAGAGCTTGCTATGAGCAGATTAACTATTTTTTATTGAGACAAGGCATTGCACTATAAGCAACAGGGTCGCGCTGGTCAGGATTAATCTAAAAAAATTCAATGCAGGATTCAATGACATCAACACACGGGATAAACTTCATGTTGTGGGTCACATAGGGTTTGGGATGAATGACGCTCTTGCAATGTGAACCCATCGGGTAGGAGCATAGTAAGATGGTGGACAAAGGTTGACCGCTAGGACTGACTTAAATTCCATTAAATCTTGGTAAAGTTCGAGCTTCACCTTTTAGGGTCCACTTTAGTTGGGAGGTTATAGAAAGACACCAAAAAATTATTTCAAGATTAGATTGGTTCCTAGTTACATGAAGAGAGCTACACAGAATCTCAATTTTGATGGATGCTGCGCAGTCTGCATCAGCTGCAATTGTAGAGCCCAAATAAATGTAGTGGCTTTTAACTACTTTACTGATAATGGTGTAACTGGAAAAGCTCTTTGTCACTTTAAAAAGGTCATAATAACCTTTAGCATAAAATTCAATGGGTTTATGACCGTTATAAACTCAAACTGTATGAGCAAGAGTAGATCAAGGAAGCTCATGCTGCAAGTGAGTCTCTGATTATTACTCTTTTAAATGCAGCCAGAAAAGTGGCCTCATGTAGTATCAGAATTTTAACTAGATGGAAAACTCCAATCATTTATCATTATTTAGGAGAATATTGCCTATCATGGCAGAATGGCTCATTGACTAAATTTTGTGGAGTTTAATATGATTGCTAAGTGTTTGCTCCCCAAATTGGGTTGAGCCAAATTCAAGTATTCCGCCAAGATTGGAAGTTAGGATTGGAGTGGGACAATAAAATGGCCCAATTTATATTCAGATCACCGGCAATTAATAGCCAAGGATGATAATTTAATTAAATAAGTAAATGTTGGAGGAACTGAAGATCCTGAGTATGGGGCAGTTGAGGATGTTTCCTGCACTTAAATAATTAATCCCAAAATTAGGTTTATGGATCACCAGCAACTAGTAGCTAAGGATGATCATTTATATCAATCTAGTATTTGTTGGCGGAACACAGCTGATTGCAAATTTGAGGCGGATGAGGTTGATTCTGGCACCTAATATATTTATTTAACTATTGCCTGAGAAAGGCGATTCCCTGAACAATTGACTACATTAAGTCTAAGCATGTGTCAGCATAAAGCCAAGATTTTCCAAGCTACCTGAGTGACCAAAGATGTTTCCAGCACATTATCACTAAGTCAAATTTAAATTCATATTTATTAAAGTAAAGTATTTTATGCAGTTCACTGGTGACTGAAGGCTAAGGATGAATTAAAACAAATTTTTAAAACGGGAAAGACAAAGCAAGAGTGTTGACGCCAGGGAAGAAAGTAGCACAGTGAAAGGCTGAGAGAATGGTTGGCTGGAAGTACCATCAATGAGCCAATAGGTTGGCAGTGGGAGCAGTAGCCCATTTTGTAAATAGTATAGACTTGCAGCTTCCCTTTCAATAAATATTTCCCTTTGCCTAATATACCTTTTAATTTAAGTTTGTAATTTATTTTGTTGGTTGGAATTTAGCTTGGGGATCCCAGAATGTCACAGGTGACATGCCAAGGGATCAGCTGGCTCTGCTGGCCCTATCACCTAAGGTTAAATGGCAAGAGCTGACCAATTTTCATACTGGTTGACCTGCCAACTAGCAGAGCCCACAGTTAATCTTCTGACATTCAGGTTGATGGTAGTCAGTGTGCCACTAGCTTTTTTACAGGCAAGAAACATTTAAACTTGTTTATTCTAATTTGGTAAAATCTACAGGTATTGCTTGTGAGAAAAACCAAAGTAAAGGCACCAGACTCCCTTTGGATTTATGTGCTGGCACCTGCTGGGCCTTCATAGCAGGATTTAAAATCTGGTGGTTTAAATATGCTTATCTGAATTCAACCTGATTTCCACTAATTAACTGATGGGTTCAGGGTCATCTTTGAACCAATAAATCTTTTTTGGCTGTCATCTGACAATCAGAAGAAGCTGACTTAGAAGATTGTCCAGTTAAGTAGAGTTTTGGGTTATTTTAGTTTAATATTAAATTTTTTATGCTGGATATAATGTCCAACTGTTTTACAATGACCGCTGTTTCAGTCTGACTGCAGACATTGATTTTCAATGGGGTGTTGGAGGGAAAAGTCATCCAAAAACTCTGAGCAGTGTTGGTATTGGAAGGAGGAATTAAGGCCAATTTTTAATTAGAGGAGATGCCTCCAGGTTGTGGCCTCCATTAGTTGAGCCCCCGTTGACATGGGGTCAACCAAAGCAGGGAGGGAAATAGTGGGATCATTCAAGATCCCACCTTATTTGAGTGGTGGTTAATTGGCATCCATATTTGTGGTTGCCACTTAAGGCGGGTTGTTTTAGTTGATGTACAAATTTGCAACTAAAGATTTCGAGTTATGGGGGTTAATTTGTTAATTTTGATACTCTGGATAATTTTTTTAGTGTAATTTACCGCCATTATTCAATTGTATATAATTAGACTAAATTTCTGAATGGGTGTAATTATCAAAAGTCTATTTAGTGGTGGAAGAAAGGTCCCATATTTGGGCAGCTCAATCTTCCAGGAGCCAGAAATTAAATCCATTGCTAATTAAGTTTTGAGAGCGTCCAAGCGGTCAAGAAAATCATCAGACGGGGTAATGGATAAGAGCCTTTAATGTATGTTATTGATCTTTATATAATCATGTACTACATATTCTGAACTTTCCTTATTTTGATAAGCAACACCAGGGAGGCAAAAGGACTTTTGGAGGGCACTAACATCATGTGTTGCACCAGATGGGTCTTTTTTGGAAACCTCATTAACAGACTTTTAGCATCCAATAGGCTGGGGGGAATTGGCGGATGTTTTCATTATCAATATGTTGTAACATATCATTGAACATCCAAATCAAAGTTGTCTGTTGCAAAAAAGTTAACACAGTAATTTCAAAAAGGGAAGCTCTTGGTCCCTTAACCCTCATTTAAACAGATAGGCGTTCCCAAGGTGCAAAGGGAACACGCCAATTTTGCATTTGTTACCGCCAACCCAAAGTTTAACCAGATTACTAAAATTAGAGACACTTAGCACTTCTATAACTGGCAGGATATAAACAAAAGCAATAATCTAGTGTCGCTTAACTTGAAAAGCATAAGAATAAAGAATATCTATAGGCACCTGGATTTCACCTTGGTCTTGAAGGGATAACCCAGGCGCAGCTCCCATTTTTAAGTTTAATCTGCATTTTTGGGGTGAATTTCTCACCGCATAATCCCTGAAAATGTTCAAACTAATTCTTTTCCCCACATTAATTTGATGATCCGCTGAAATAGTTATACTTCGATTAGCGCATAGTTCAATATACTCAAATTCCACAATGTGTTTAGGTAACCACTGGTTGTGACTACAAATCGGCTAATAACTAATTGGAAAATGTCATCCTTTAACGTGAGGTTTTTAAACCCCTGACTCTAAGGCACTGGGACATTATTCTTCCAATTGCAAAATAGCAGAAGAGTTTGTCTTAGTATCTTTAAAGCTTCTCTTTAAAATCAACTTTAACTACATAGGTTCTCATAAATGAAATCTCAATAAGAAAGTCATAATTTCGATTTGGGAAAAATATAGAAAGAGCACATATTACCAATAGCAAAACCGCAATGGCAATGAAATATAGGATCCTTTTAGAGGTTGTTGAATGTAGGCCCATGGTACTATAGACTTCCCAATGATTTATGCCTGGAGCAAGGCTCAATTGCTTCACAAAATTTGTGGACACAATATTAATTGGCGCCTACAGTAAAATTGCTCTAACTTTAAGATTATTTACTGTGATATCAATATAGGTACACTTAGAAAAATAAGCATCAGATGAATCTATTGTGTGGACATAAATTATCTACACTTGGCCTAAATAGTTTAAATGCCTTCACCTGTTTGAGGGCTATATTACTTCAAAAATGCAATGGGTATAGCCACTTATCCCGTCCAACTTGAGGGACATCACCAGAGGGGTAATAGCTCTTGTCGTCCTAACAGTTGAATTTAAGGTTTCAATACATTTTTCTGTGCCATCTTGGCCTTTCATTCTTTCAGTAAGAAGGTGGTCATCGCTAACATATTGTAAGCATATCTTGTTGAAACTCTGGAGGCGATTTGTCGATGTCATACATTTGTTTAACAGAGATATGGTTCCAGATAAATTTTTCTTACTTAGGTTTTATTAGAAGAAGCGGAGGTAGTAGATCTCAGTTCTTCTCTGCCCTTTCTTTTCCCTGATCTTCTGCAATCACAGGGTTCACAGATTGAACTTTGGGCTTAGAATCCAGATGTAAACTTTTTTGTTTACTACACAAATTAATCCTTTATCGAGATTATGATAGATAATATATCTGTATGGTGATAAGTGTATGAAGACAACTATCCAGTTGAGTCTAACCTGACCATCGTCATTAATTAACTTAGGTATTTTCATGCAGTAAAGTACTGACAATCTCTTTTCTGATAACTCAGAAACAATATAGATTTGGGAAATGTTCCATTCAACTCTTCAACAAGGTTTACTTGAAAATTCTTTGACAAGGGAAAATATCCCTTTAATTCTAATCATAAGAGTTGGCAATCAAAGAAACCTAGATATAATAAAATTATCTCTCACTCTAATCACAAGAGTACAATAAATTTTTTAACTATCTAAATATTTGTCATCCAAGATTATCTGACTTTATAAAACTTATGAGGGTTTAAATAAGTGTTTTGGTGCCCAACTCTTCTGTTGGCACCCCATAGGAACAGCATCTGTTGCCAATAAACTTAACCCTAGTGAGTCATCTCAAATGATGAAAACTTCATACACCTAGTTATGATCCACCTCAATTAGATCATGACCATCCATGGGTTAAATTTGAAATACTTGTTCTAATGCCTTTATCCAACCCCAGAAGATTAACCCTTCTAATCTAGCAACCTGCTTAGATAATGGGACCATTTACCCATTAATACCAGGTTACACCAGTCAAGCTAACCTGAAAGTTACTGCCAATAAAAGCGTTTTCAACGTTTCATTAATTTCAAAAACACCCACATCAAAAACTGACAAATCCCAAAAAGATCCATATATGGAATTATATTGATTATAATTAACCCAATAATCAAAATCCTTTAACATTGTTGAGGATCATCCATAATGAAACATTAATAGTTAATCAGTCAGGATCAAATCTCTAAATCAGTTTTTCTAATATTTCTTAGGGAACAAACCCAAAAAATAGTTATCAGACATTGATAACTACATCTCCTAAGTCTGCTTATTACTAAAGCAAAATCCAAAACAGGAAAACAAAATTGCTATTATAATCTGCCACAACTGGATAATATAGCATATTAAAATCCTGACACAGCCTTCAGTATTGACCAAATTATCCAGCCAAGAAGGTGGTTTGGTGGTAGATGCTGCTTTATTCTGTGGCATAAATCATCCAACTTGGTTAAAAATTAATCTCAGCCTATATAGATCTTCTTCTACTTGCTTGATGTTTCTTCTCATGGCCATTCTTGGAAGGTCAGTCCATTGTACTCTTATTCACATAAACACTGTCACCTCGCATGAGCATAATTCTCACAGCTACACGCTGCGCCAGGATCACTTGGTCAATCTCACTTATGATAAACTCCTGAACATAGTTTTTTCCCAGGTTTGGGTTCTCACGGCTACATAAAATACCGTAAAACTTGGTCAATCTTGCCAATAAATTCCTGATTGCTTGTTTTCCTCCAGGTTGGGGTTCTCACAGAATAATAAGGTTAGGTCTTTGAGTTCCCTTTTTTTTAATCTAAAACAACAAAGAACCTGATTTCAACACAAACTGGTCTTAACAAACATCCACCCTCACATTTCTGCTCCTTTACTGTAGTAGTTCATCTTCTTCTCCCCATAAAAATTGGAAATGCTAACACAGCATAATACACAAATTCATGGCAAAAATAAAAACCAATATTACTTATGTGTGTATTTTTAGATTTTTTTATTTTTTTCAAGAAAATTACCATATATATATATATATTCATATATATTTATATATTTTTCTTTATATTTAATTTATTTTTTCTTTTTTTTCTCTTAGATACAATACTTTATATATAATGTAGACACTATTCACTAAATGACCATTAATAATGTTTTTTATTTTGTAAACATCTCTTACCAACTTGGCAATAATTCTGAATTCTCTTATTCTTAGTTCATCCTTATGGAGTTAGCAATTAATTCCTTTAGTTTATAAATAAGCAACTTTACTGCCAATTGCCAGTTTTTTACCACCATATTGATCATTTCCTTAAGTAATTGTTTATTGGCATTACTTGATGAGCTTAATATTTAAATTAATTGTGCTAAAATATTAAGAAATAAACTATTAATAACGTTGATCAGAATGAAACATTGTTATCTTAAAGTTTTGACTTGAGTAAATTGTCTAAATTCTTACCTTTTTGTGCCTCTTTAACTAGTTTACAGAAATCAGGTAGTGAGACTTTTTAACTGTTTCTGGACTAATTGTCTTCATTTTGTTTTCACTCCGTGACAGCATTGAAATTGAAGTTATAACTTAAAATAGAGGAACCTCTCTTTTTCTTCCACAAATAAGTCTGAATAACTAACCCTTTTGGGAAGAAATCTGGTGGGACGGGGTTTTTGTAGTATGAGATTGTTCCATATCTATAATGCTGAATCTTTTCCAAAATCATGAGAAGGTTCCTTCTCTTGAAGCATTAGAAGATTCACATGCTCTTAGGCTTCTTCCTCCATCATTCATGGAAATTTCTCAGTCTTATCAAACTTACAACAGCGCTTTTGAGATTAATCCATCCATGCTTTGCACATTGGGTTTTTTCCCATTGAAACTTAGTTCTGCAAAATTTTTAAAATAACTCTTTTCTAATTGGTTATGACATTTTATTTCTTGTCATCAAACACTGCCATAATTTTATCCTCATCACAGGAATATCTTTGAGAGTTCATTTGGAAAATTAAACGTGAGCCTAACATTTTCATATGTTTTTATAACTGAGCAAGCTGACCATGGGACGGATAATATCAGAACAGAAACTCCAAAACTAAATCAACCAAAACATGAACCACCACCCTAAACACTAATAGGAAGTGCAAAAGAGACGAGAAAACAAACTATCAGGTGGCACAGCGGCGAGCTGATTATCCCACCATGGCGGAGGGGACGGGGATCAGGTGAATCATAATGATCATCCTCAGGATTATCATTATAAAGTGGATCAATGCTGATAGTAAGGGGGTTGGGGCATCCGCAGGATGAGGTTCAAGGTGAGTTATATAGCAATTGAGATTGTCAACTTGGGCCTGAATAAAGGATTTTATGAGTTTGGCAACATGATGTTCAGCTTGGATGTGGGCATCGATGAATTGGGCTAAAATCACAATGTTAGCTCTAGTGACATGTATAGCCAGGGGAAATTCTTCCTGAGTAATGCCACGTTTGACAGTGGTGATGGCAGTTACATGGAGGCGTTGGTTTTACTCTTTTGCAGTAGGAGGAAAATCAGAGGGGAACAAGGGGATGTGAAGCCCTTTTTTAAATTCAGCGTCAGATTTTGCCACAGTTTCATGAAGATGACAATTTTTGGGTGAGGCCACCGTGGCCTTAGCAAACTGGTGGTCACTTTGGTATGAAATAGCATTGGATTTGAGGACATATTGTTTGGGTGGGAGTTGGGAATCAAAGTCTGAATTCATAAAAGGTTCTAAATTGATTGGTTTAGCTGGAGGTGAGACAATTCACCAGTTTCAGTCACTTCATTCATTAAGTCCCAGAGATTTTGTTTAACTTGGATTGATTTGGTGATAGGTGGCTGTTGTTGGGTAACTTTTGGGTGGCAAATTTTTGGATTGGATATGGGTCCAAATCTGTTCCTGATTGGTTGGCATGGGTGGAAATTGGACATCTTGGGTTTGGGTTGCTAGAATTTGCTGCTGGTTTATCGAGTGCACAACCTGGGGGATGGGGGCAGCCAGAATCCCCACTCAAACGCTGTTGGTGTGGCCTCCCAGGTGGGTTTGGACATATTTACAGGGTTTGAATTGTATTGACATGACTTTTTAGTATGTCACAATTCGTGGCAGAGGGGGAAAACTGTGCATCCATTGTCAATGCGAGCCCAAATGAAATGGTCAGGTACAGATGGGATGTAGGCACACATTTGATGTGATGGGCCATGTTCAGCTGGGGGGGTAATGGTGGCCATTGCCTGAGGTGCCATGAAAAGCTCAGCACCACTTGTGACAATGAATTGGAGGATGTGGTCTTTAATATAAGTGGCCAGCCATGACATCAACTCCTCATAAAGTGTTTGAGTAGGAAGGTGTTAGTGAGGTTTGAAAAGGCCACTATGAATGTCGTATCATCTGAGAGACATGTTCAGGTGGTGGTAATGGGGGTGTTTTTGTTTATTAAGGGCGTAGCTGCTGCAGCAGCCTAATCCTCTTTGGTGGGAAAACCAATATCAAAATAGCCCTTGTAAGGGTGGAAGTCAATAAGCCCTGCAGCCGCAAAGGTGGCCATTGTCATCCAATTATTGCTTTGTTGGCATACGGGAAGAGATGTCTGTATTTGACATAAGGCAAAAGCAAGTATTAGATTGGGTTACGGCTAGGGTGTGGGGGCAGTTGGGTGGATTTGTGCAAGGTGGAGTGCTAAGTCCCTTATTGGGACATAGCAGTTGAATGTATTTGGTGGACTGGATGAGCCAGTCCGCATGCGTTTGCCTGCTGGACAGTAAACGCTAGCAGGCGGAGCACCTCTGCCCCACACTGGGGAAACAGGTGGTGGATTTGAGGACATGAATTGGGAAATTGATGTGGTGAGGCGGTGATGGAAAAACAACTTGTTATTCAAAATTGCTCAAAAGTGATGTTGAGCGGGAAGATAACCTAACATTTTCATATACATCTCACCATTTGAAAAGTGGAAGTTTGAGTTGTCATCACTAAAACCATAGCTTAGTGAAGTTCTTTATTAGGCTGAAGTATCATCTGCATTGCAATAGAATAAGAAAAATTTGACTTTACAGAATTGCTCCTTCCAGGATTTGCACTTCTTGGTAAAGAAATCAGCAAAAGCGGCCAAAACCTCGTCCTTCTTAGCTGAATTTCCATGGGCTCTGTTTTTGGCTATTCATCCATTCAGGACTGCCAAACTCATTAATGATCACCTCCTTGGCGTCTTGGTACGTCCAATTATCCCTGTTAATATGGGAAACACCAGATTTTGACAATCTGTGTCTAAACAGTTTATAACTGTTACAGATTTCTAGAGGTCAACATATCTGAGCATTGTCTTTTCATATAGGGTAAATAATGCTAGAGCATTATCCCAGTGGAAAATAGGTGAGTTTGAAGTATTACAAAAATCTTCTTTCACCATTATGGTGAGAAACTTTCAAAGTAGCCCGACCAAAAATAAAGTATCCTTAGGATTCATCTTCAAAATTGCAGCAAAAGTCACAGGCGTATTTCTTGAGGGATGTACTTTCCCAAAGGAACTTTCTTCTTCAATCTTGTCAGCTCTATCCACCTTTATCTGGGCATAATTACACCTATGATATTTGAGACCTTGTAACTGCTTTGGAATTTGTGATACATTTTCCTGAATCTTAAGAATTGTTCTTTATCTGCTTCACAAGAAGCTTTTGAACACCAATTGCTTAAATAATTCAGTCTCCTTCCACTTTAAGGAAGTGACTTACCCATATAGATCATTATTAACTTTTTGACCTGCTCAATTTCATCCTCAGTTTTGTTTCTCGTTCTGAAAAGGTAATATGATTGTATGTGACGCCAAATCCAGCATAATCTTATTATTATTTCTAGTTACGTCCACAACTATCAAATTTTGTTCTTGTGGGTTATACTTTTGATAATCTTAACGTACTATTTAAACTGAAAACTAAACTACACCTGTAGTGAGCACCAAACGTAGACTCTTTTGAGTTTATTGCATAGGTTTAAGTGTGCATGAGTTATTGTTGATTAAAAATATGGGTACATCGAAAATTTTCTAAAGAACTATCCTTAATTATTCACAGATAATTGTTTAGATATATCTAGGCTTTCTACTATAAACAAGTACTGGCAACCTTCTTTCAGACAACTACAAAGCACTTGATAACGATCCATACAAGGGAAATGATTTCTTTAACTATAATCCCAAAATTTGGCAAACAACTTAACAACAAGGGAACCTTTCCCTTACACCTTTAAACAATAGACTTTGAGAGCACCAGACAATTAAATATGAGAAACTATCTCTCAAGCTCTACTTAGGAGAACAATACAACAATTGTATTACTATTTAAATATCTATCTTCTGAAAATTTAGGAAGCGAGTTCTACCTATAAATCATCAAGTACATAATAATAAGGGGATATGTGAAAATGGTTATATTGTAGGAAATAAGATTGCTAGTGTATGAAAAACAGATAACCAGTCATCTTCTCTATATTTATTTCTATTTTAATAAGGTATATTCCTACAACCAAGGATGGTCTGATCTAAGTAGTAAAGAAGTGCTAGTGTTAGACAACAACTAGCCAGTCTTCTTTATAACTAATTCAACCTCAATCAGGTATTTACTTACACCTAAGTGAATTCTAACTCACTCAGGGTATTTGAGACATAAACAAGTGGACCTATGCCACACTCTCTAAAAGAAGTAAGCCCAAGCACTAGAAGTGAAAGTGCATTTTGGAAGTGATTTGTTTTTAGTAAAAATGAACAAGGGGTTTAAACAGTAGGGAATTTGGCGCCCAACTCTTCCGTTGGCACCACCAATGGTAAAGGCATCTATGCTAATAAATTCTAACGGTAACGAGTTGTGCAACAATATATAGTGCATCTGCTCAACCATCTGCCTAGTCAGTATCCAACACTGACTAGATTATAACCCATCCTGGGTTGGATTCATAATAACATGTCCCAACGCCTTTATTCAACCTCAGCAGACTTACCTTATGAAGCTAGCTACCTTATTAGTTGATAAAACCATTTATTATTAATAGGAAGCTGCATTACTTCATGCTAAACTGCAAGTTAAATCCAATACAAAAGTTGTTAACGCTTCATTAATTTGTAAAACGCCTTATGAATTGACAACAAAATTAATAGATCTGCACAATAAAGTAAATTTCAATCTTTAAAGAAAACTTTTTAATCACATTGATAATTTTACCATTGAAACATTAAATACCCATTAGAATTAATTCTGGCAAAAGTTTTAATATTCTGGAAAAATAACTAAACAATAGTTATCAATAAATGATATCTATAATATCCACAATAAATTTTCTTATTATAAATTGACTTCCATCAAATAAAAATGATATGATCTTATAATCTATCAAAGCTGGATAGTGTGGGCAAAACAAAATCAACGCTGAACAGTTGTCTCACAGGAGCATGAATGAACCTCAACCACCAGTAGAGCCTCTCTCCTAGATCAGTGACTTAGCTCACTTGGTAGATGATCAGAGATTAGTGCCTTGGCTCTAGAAGAAGCTCCCTCTTTGCTCAATTTCCTCTTATGATTTAGTAAAATTGGTTGATGGGGTGTGTAGAGAGGTGGTTCAATATAGGGTCCCTTAGTTAAAACCCAGGGATCACCCCAATGGTGGCCAAGTTTGATTAAACTTTAGAGATTGCCCTACCTCACTCATAACACCCATATGACCTTAGTTCTTTTTTTAAGTTAGATGGGGTTTTTTAGTAATTAGATCAAGGAATGATTTGCAGATTACACATATCGTTACTAATGTTATTTGGTGATTATATTGTTAAAACGGTGTAAGGCGCAAGACATGCACACTACTTGCTGAGATATAGTTCCTTCCTGGAACTTCTTCAATCCTACTTGATTGCATGAACACTGTTCCATAACAGGGTTGATTCTACAGAATATTGTACAGAGAGCAATATGATACTTGATATTCCTTCATTTCTTGAAATAGTAGATCTCTATTTAAGAAGAGCCTCTAATATGATAAGACAAGTTTGACCAAACAACAATATGATATTTGTTTAAAATTATGAGTATATATAAGCCACTTTCTAGCCATGAAACTCCAATGTCCCCAGGCTGAATCACAGTTGTTGAAGAACAATGTACACAATGAGCACACTTATTACAATAGCATAATTGTACCCTTTAAAGGGAAATGTTGATTTAGAGGGTAGGGGTCGCCAAGTGACAATTCTGCAATGATTTCGCTTTTCTAAAAGGTAGGACTGATTGTTATGAATTTTAACGGATGGTCTGATTACGTTTGTTTCCATTACAACTATCAACATTTAATAGGTTATTATCTAAAGTCAAGTAAACGCCTTCAACAACACTCCTCCTCTTGACTATGCTCTCTTCTAAAGAAGGCCTGTGAGAAAGCGGAGTGCTATAGTAGGGCCTGTGAAAATTGCATGAACCCTATAAATATTAACATTAAGAAAATTCTTAATGGTATAGTCATTGAAGGTCAAGCGCTCCAAGATTACATATGGTTTTTTCCATGTATTTGATATACTTTGGTGCTGGCCAGACCCAAATGAGTCGCAATAAGATACTCAATTACTTGCTTTGAACTTTTTTTACAGATTCCCAATGGATATCATCCCGTGTCTTCTTGGTTAATTTCTAGTTAAAGCAGATTCATAAGCCTCAGGTTGAAGCTTAATTTGTGCTTTAACCAGTTAGTTGAATTATTCCTTAGGCTGGATACCATCCTCAACCTCACCAATGGAGTACAACATTGGGTTAAAGCGAGTTGTTGGACATACAGCAAACGGAAAGGAGAGAATCTGGTAAAGCTATGATTTCAGATGTTGTAGGCGAATATAGTGGAGTTAACGAAGAGGTTTCATGGGAGTGGGAAGAGTCAGAAAACTAATATAGAATTCTTTAAAGGCTTCTTTAAATCTCTCAATGGTTTCATTGGTCTTGAGATGATACAGGGCAGAAAATAACCCTCTAATCCCCACAAGACTGTTCAACTCTAAAATCATTTTTGAGGTGAAACTTGGTAGCATTGTCCGTCAGGATAACCTGAAGGCACCCATTTCTGTGAATGATGTGTCCATGGTAAACTTGACCATAGTAACTGCTATACTGTTTCAAAGAGGCTTAGTTTTGACCCACTAAGTTAAGTGGTTAATGTCCACAATAATGTATAGAAGGTTGAAGTTGCTGACAGGTAAAGCCCTATTATGTCATTTATGATTGTGTGCCAAGCCAGTTGGGCTTATTCGATTAGTAGGTGGTGGTAGCCTTATAATGTTGCTATTAGCACTCTTAACACTTCTTCAAGATGTCTTGAATGTTGAACTTCATAGACTCCCAATAAATAGCATTTTTAATCAGATTCAATGTTTTGAACTGTCTTCCATGCCTAAAAATGCAATGAGCTTGAATAATAATCAATGGCTGTTTAGAGGGAGCAGAGTATATTGTCTTCTACTATTACAACCAACTTTGTAGAGTACCCCTATTTGGACTTCATTGTTCTTCATTGATCAATTCAAATTGCGTCTAAGAAGGGGTTGTTCATCGTCATAATTACATGTTTTCATTTTTTTTCTCAGATAATTGATCAGCTTAAGGATCCTGCATGGATACAAAAGGGTAGCCATGAAAGCCCATCAAATTTTTATGAGATGATCCAAATTGTTGTACCACCTCATAGTCATATACCTGAATCCTTAACTCACATCTTGATATCTGAGTTTAAATCTCATAGGTTATATAACCTCCATAAGGTGGCATGATCAGCAACCACTTGGAACTTTTTAAATATATATACACACAAATTTTACAGGCAAAGATGATGGAAGAGCATTCTTGTTCTGCCACTGTATACTTTTTTCCTGCCTGATAAGGGCATGGCTGCAGAAAGCTACTGGGTGTTCCTCTCTATGATTATCCCGCTGTGAGAGCACAGGTATAATGGCAATAAATGAAGCATCAGGTATATGATAAAGGTCCCTTTCAAAATAAGGGCAGCACAGCACTAGTGCTTGAGTTAGTTTTGCTTTCAGTTTGTTGAAGGTGATCTTACATTCTGGGGACCAGAGGAAGGCCACTCCACTTTGAGGTAGGTGGAACAAAGGCTTAGCCTGATGAGAGAATCCCAATATAAACAGGCAGTAGTATTCCTCCATACCTAAATCAACTTGTACATCTTATATTTTTTTCAAAGCTCTTCATACAATTAACAGCCTCAAACTTCTGGTCTGAGAGTAAACTCCTAAAATATTGACATTGTGATCCCCGGTGATCCATCTGGGTCTTGAAAAACTGGCATATACTAGCCTTGATTATGAGATGATCCTTGGTTATTCGCTTAAAGACTTCCTTTAAATGGGACAGGTGTTTTGAAGGGCGCAAAAAGACATTGATATTGTTGAGGTAGACTAAGATGCATCTCAGCTATAAATCTCCTGGGTAGAGCCCATAACACTTTGGAAGATGGCCGGCACATTACATAAAACTTGGGGCATGCGCATGGGTTGATATAGCCCTTTGAGAGTGATAATGGTGCACTTCTCCTGTTCAGCCTATAGTAGGTCAATTTGCCAATAGCCACTATTGAGACTTAAGGTAGTGAAGTACTTAGCTCCTTTTAGTTGATTGTAAGCGCCATACACACACAGTAAAGTATAGGATTTTATTTTTTTTATGTTTAAGCAACGGTAATCAATCAATTCTTGGTTGGAGCCATTTTTTGCTTAACAATAAAGTACTGGACTGACTCAGGGACTGCAAGGAGGCACAATCTTCCTTTTCATAGTAATTGGTCGAGCACTAGATGTAAAACTTCTTTTTTGGCTTGACTGCGTCATATGGGTCAAGGGCATATGGGATGAGCATTCCCAGTGTCAATGTGGTGCATAATACCTTTGGCGCATCCTAGGTCATAATTTCTGCTATTGAATATACTAGGGGTTTTGTCAAATATAAAGCTTGGCTGTTTTTTTCTTCTGACATCTCTTTCTAGCTACTCAAGATAAAATTGCACATGAATTTAGAGCGGTATTGATAGGCCAAACTCTGACAAGTCTCCATACTTTTAATGTTTATTATCTTACCCCATGTCAATAAATGAACATAGGCGACTTATCTACTTTGGTTATGGTGAATTCTGAGAGGTCAGATTAGCAAGTAGAACATATATCTCTTTTTTACCAGGGACAATTAAACCAGGTGCTGCATGAGGTTTGAATCAGGAATTTTCCCACAGGAAAGAACTTTCCTAGTAACCTGTCCGGGAGGTCCAGGGACAGTCAATGCATATAATTCTTTGTTACCCCAGGTTAACTAACAACTGGACGAGGCATATAAGAGAATGCCCTTGCTTTCAGAAATAATGGAAGGGGGGTAAGGCTTTACTATAATTACCAGTTTGTTAATATTAGATAGTGACTTTTACATAAGCATAAGTCACATTGATAAGAGTATTTCAACTAGTATGAGGAATCTGATCATCCTGAAAGTAATGAAGGGGCATAGTTTGATTTAGAATCTTAAAAGCATTTTCCTCATAGTTGAGAACTGCTCCATTAAATTTAATAGAACTCATCTAATTAAGAATAGATAGGTCTAGCTAGGTAATACTATGGCGGGGGAGCTTTGTAGAAGAGATCCAAACAAGGGTAGGGCACTGTAGTCTCCTTCACTGATAACGCTTCCTGTGCCTGCAGTCTTATAAAGTTGACAATGGGAAATTCAAGAGCAGTTTTTAACTTCTTTTTAAAAAATGACTCGAGATTGCATCAATTAGTGCTCTGCTTTTAATTACCACTCAAACACATGTCTTATTTACAATTATTTCAATATAAGTACAATCATAATAGTAGTTAGAAATGCTTTTAATATGAAAACCAGTACGATTTTCAAGTTGGTTGATCATGGTTTTGATCTTCTCCCAAACATCTGGAAAATGGATATCCAAAGTTTTCTGAAGTATGGCTACTTTGACGACTTTCAAGGGTTTTAATTCACTTAACTCATCTGGTCCCTCAAACTAGCTCTGAACAGCAAGCTGTGTAGCATAAATGCTTGAAGATAATTTACTGACATTTTTTTATTAAGTTTGGTTTGCTAATTTTGGGTTAATGCGAAAACTTTACAAGAATTGATTTGATCAGGCTTCTGAGGTGGTATAAATAATTATTAAAAAATATAATATCCTATTTTTATTGTTGAACGTCTTTCCCATGTCATCATTTCCATATGCAAAGCTATATAATTTATGTTGGAACATCTCTTGGGACACCTGGCACCATATTTCATTAAACTTACACCTCAAACAAGTAACCTCAGAAAGGTTCCATTAAGGACCAATATTTCCACACCATCTATAACTGAAACCTAACAGTTTCCTAGAGTTACTTTGTTGGGGGTTGACGCAACCGTAACATGTCTCAACATTTGGTGGTCCAAAGGGTAACCTCACACTGATTGAGATATTCAATCATCATGGAAGTATATAAATCTTTAGCCAATGCAGGCAGCTGCGAGCATTAGCGCTCAAAGTAATCCTTTGTAGCGTTTTTAAGGAGATCTTTACATCAAATTCAGCCATGACCTTAGCTCCCAATAGCCTGTGCATTGTGGTAGAACCTGTTGACGAACTCAGTGCCAGTTATATCTTTTCATAATAAATTTATACAAAACCAGCATTTAGTAGCCCTTTTCAGGGCTTACAAAGGTTCGTAGAACAGCGTTTTTAGTCAGCGTTGTTCCAATTGTCCAGAGGTAGGTAAGTCATGATCAAATATCAACTTTGATTGTCTAGACAATTGATCATATCTGTAGCCTTGACTATATTGTTGGCCCCATGTATTGTCATTCTAAACCTCTTTATAAAATACTGTATGTTATCATTTCAGTAGAACTTTGGAAGTTTGACGTGGATAAATAGCTTAAAAGGATGAAATGGCGGCTGGAGGCGGTAGTTCCAAACGCAACCTGAGAAGGCTTAACTTGAGGTCCTGGATTTCTGGATTCATCAGGATTGTTTTGGTGCTGATTAGTGGGACCTGACGAAGGGTTTAGCTATTAGGGCAGCCAGCATGGAATTTAGGGCTAAACAACTTCACCCTGAGAGAATTTCAATTCAAAGGGGGCTTTCTCAATCGATCTAATTCTCTTTTGGAAGTGTACTAAGACTTTGCATTTACACTTTCCATCATTCAGGTTAGTCTCAATGCATCACTTCCAAGTCAATCATTCCTCACAATTATGTTCAATGAGTTTCCAAGAACTGCTTTGATACGATAATCATGCTTCATAGCCCACAGATCATATACTAGAGCTCTGCATTATATGCTTTTTTTGATCCATGTTGACGTCACGCAGCTCTTGGTATAAGGTAAAGATCATTGTAAGCTTTTAGAACGTCCCCAAATCATTTTCAAGGAAATACATTTGTTTTCCAAGGAATTGATTTCTTGATGCATAACCATCTGCTGGTTCAAAAGGTGTCTTAATTCTGCCTGGAGAGTGGTGATTGCTTCAGCCATACTGCCAATATGGTGAGCGTCAACTCCTATCACCTGTTGTGTATAATGGCTGAGCTCTTCCATCAAATCAGACTAATGAACTTTCATTCTTGTGGCATTTATTGAGTTACAAGCCTCAGCTGGACTGATTTAATTTGTGTGTCCATTAGGCAATAACGCCTCTTTCATTCATAGCTTGACAATAGATTTTAGTGTCACTTTTGATTGTATGAAAAATTCGTCAAGTCATTCTGAGATTTGATGGCTAAATTTGTGATATAAATCAATGGCTTTCTGTACTCCTGAAAAACTGTTCTCTATATATTTATATAAGGAGCACATATCAAAAGCATTTTGTCAGTTCCTTTGGAGAACATTCATGATTAGAGCATGATGATGGACTATCATCATATGAGAACTTTGAATGGTGGGATGCAATACCCCATAACCTTAACTAAGATGGTCGATTATTCTCAGAAATGGAAACAATTTAATGCTATTCATTCCACAAATTTGCTGATAGTCTTCCCATAGTAAATCATTGTTGTATCAGAAATAAAATAGGGATGGTTTAAGGTCATACGATTTTTGAATGAACTACTGAAACCCTTATATTAACATCTGGCTGATTTGATGGATCTGATTCAGGGTAAAGTATATATTAATTAAATCCTTTAAAGCGTGGATAATAACTCCATATGACTTCAGTGTGAGCCAGCTGCATAGGACTTTTTGGGTTGATATGTAACAAAATTAGTTATTTTAATTATCTCCCTCTACAATGCAAAACTTCATGTTGTTAAAAATTGTTAATTGGATGGGGTCCACGTAGTGAGCACCACGCTGTAGTGCTCAAGACAAGAAAACTACTTGAAAAGATATAGTTCATTCCTGAAACTCCTTCAATCCTACTCATTGCATGACCATTGTTTCATAATAGGTTCAATTTACAGAATATTGTACAGAATTATATAAAATAGTAAATTTTTTTAAGTTCTTGGGATAGTAGATCTCTACTCCAAGCGAGCTTCCAAAAAAATAAGATAAGATCAGAAAAATGACATTCTTTTTTTGGACAGATTTAGGAGCATTTATAAGGGGTTCTATAGCCACAGAACAATAATGTTTCAGGCTAGTAAAACGATTTTTGGGAGTTCAATGGGCACAATGAGTATAATGATTAAAATAAGAATAATTAAACATATTTACACAAATAAGTTTTTTGAGGGTAGGGGTCGCTGCATACAAATTTTGAAATGATTTGGAGGCCTAAGAAACAGTATTAGTCATAAGTTTTTTATCAAACGTTATAATTGCAATTTTTTAATTCAACCTTTAATATTGGGTAGTTGATTATCAAAAGCCAATTTAACACCTTCTGACAACAGGACCCTATCATATTGTATGAAAAGTGGCCATGCCTCTATCCAGTTGGATCTTCCTACCAAGTTTTAAATTTTTGCCATGTTTTATAAGATCAAGTAGACTTGTTTTGAGGGTTCAACTCTTGAGACCATAGCCAAACCTTGTGGATGGGGCGCCAGAGTGGGAAGTGAGGGGTTTGTGGCATCTCATGATGTGAAAAGAATGCAGGAATAACTGTTATCTTAGAGGGTATTAATCCGCAAAAAATAGCTGGGTTCCAGTTAGAATTTGCGCTCATACTCAAGACTTGATTGCTTTCATTTCACAAGTACTTTCCTGACGCCTCTGGTCTCAAGCCCACCTCCATAATTGCAGCCATGAAGTTACCTTACCCCATAAGAACTTCTCTCTTGCTAATGATCTAATGGGAGGGTGAAGCCACAGAAACTAGAGGGTAATTTCATTCTTGGTGCAACAGTTCTCTTGACTGTAGCCAAAGTGAAAAATGAGCTCATAGTGTAAACTAGTGGAGAGGTCAGTAAATGAAAAAGATCAAAATATACTATTTTATTGAGTTAAAATAGCGTCAATTTTTATAGGGATGTGGGGACATGGTGCTGAGGGGACCTTCATGGCCCTGTATAATTAGGCCTTTCACAGCTTTCAAGATTGATAGCCAGGTCAACAACCTAATTTTTCTGCACTTCCTCATGACCACATTTGTGGGGGTCACATCTCTTGAGGTTTGAAAAGTGGGGATGAAATTACTGAAGGCGTCTCTATTGATTCTGGTGCGTCTGATGCTTTCTGATAAAAAATATTATCAATGCTTTCAGGAACAAGTATTATTTGCGCTGCCTTGAGAGCTGACTTAGTAATACTACAAATTGGGTGTAGTGAATTTGACTCGTACATCATCTCAATTCCTGACAGTCATATCTTAGGACATGTTTTTTGATGTCATTTTTTTCAGAAGATGGAAAAGAAGAAGTTCAAAGGAATCAAGTTGGCCACACTCCTTGACATAAAAAAATCACTGTGGACCAATGCTTAGTAAAGGCCAAGCAGGCGCATGTTAATATCCAGAAAACACATGACGAGGTTTGGAATGCTATATCAACAGCATTAAAATCTGCTAAAATATAGTTTAAACAAGGATGATTTGCTACATTATAACCTTTAATGAGGTTTTAAATTGTTCCTCTGGTTTAATATTACTAAAAATGGGAGTTCTCAGCTTATTTTATAATGTCAAGTATCCCCATACATGAGTTACAGTACTACCACTAAGAGAAGTCTAACTTTTTTGGCCAGACTTGGGGAAAAGCCCCAGAAAATTGGTAAGGCCGATTTCTCCACTATCAATTTAGGTAGTTTCTGTTTGACCAGTCTCTCTGCTAATTATCTCTTAAAATTTAATAACTCTATATTTTTTCTTACCACAAGATGTCTTTTATGGGACTCGCCATTTACCTACGTTTGAGGCACACCGTTTTGTATGTTTAAGTTATAAAAATGTGGGCCTCTTGCAAAGCGGGGTTTTTCCTCAATTTTGATAGTTGTTTCATGGAGAGCTATAGATACTCTCCTCACAGAAGCCAATAAGCCTCATGATGAAGGACAGCTAACCCATTACATGATTTGATGATGCTCTGACCCAACTTTCTGGCTCAAAACTTTTCTCCAAAATGGACCTAACTAACATCTAAAGGAAGACGGTCTTTTCTTCAGAAGACCAAAGGTTATGCGCATTATTACGCTTGAAGGGTTATTTCAGCTTACCTGGCTCCCTAGAAATTATGCAATGTGACTTACTTATTCCAATAGGTAATGGATTACATCATTCAAGATCATAAACTGAGCTGCGTGATTGTTTATTTTGATATAATGGTATTTAAAAAACTTTTACTGATAATATTGACTTCAAGTAAGGTTTACGACAATACAATAAAGGAGCATCAAACTTAAGCCTGTAAAGTGTACCTTGTTTCAACAAGAATTGAAATTCTTAGGACATGCCATATCATAGGAAGATACTTAAACTTATCTAATAAAATCAAACCAATCTCTAAGATACTTGAGCCAAAGAGTCACAGAGATATATATGTATCTTTAAAAATGATGGGATATTACATCAATTTTTCCCAGTTAACTCAACTCATTGAAATTCTTCTTTTCTTAGATGCAAAGAATACCCCTTTTGTATGGTAGTTAGAAAAAAGAACTGTGTTTGAGACTTAGGAAGAAATAAAAAACCAATTTTGTAACATCTATAGCAACTAAATAATAATCCTTTCTACAGACGCCTTTGATCTAGCTGTAAAGGCCATTCTCTCACAAATGGTAAACGCATATACTATTTATTGTCCTATTAAAGTAATACATTTTCAAAGGCTGAGTGCAGTTACTGTGTCATGGAGAAAAAAAGCACTACTAGCTTAACTAACGGTGAAGCACTTGTCCTTTCCTTTATGGTATGAATTTTACAATAGTTACAGACCACACTTCTTTAAGTGGTTAAAGAACATGAAAGAGCCTATTTGAAGGATATCCTGATGGCTCTCAAACTTCAGCACTATGACATGAATACCTTCTATTAAGCAGGGGAGCAACAAATGAGTGTGGAAGGATTAATTATATTGCCCCTACTCTATTTGGAGAAAGCAAAACTGAATGGTACATGGTCTACTCATGAAGCCAGAATCTTTGGAGAAAAAAGTTAAGCCAGTTCAGAAAATGTTGAAGTGACACTTGCATAGCACAAGGGTTCTTGATGGGATAATATATAAGAATCCAAACCAAACGGTTCTCCTATTTATGGCCTTCAGAACGGGTATCATAGTATATTGGAAGACCACAATACCTTAAGACATGGAGGAGATAGAAAAACTTACAAATGATCAGGGATCATATTTTTTAGAAGTAATGCTGGACGCTTTAATTGAATTTTTGGGTGCATGCATAACTATTCAAAACATATGCCATATAATTCTAAGTCCAAGTATCAGCAGATGACCCCTCAGTAACTGTCCAATACATAAAGTTTAGATGTTGTAGGTCCACTCGCTGATATAACAGGTGGAAATCAATATACCCTTGTAGGAATCAATTACTTCACAAAATGGGTCAAAGCAATCATCATTCCCGCGCAAACCGCCAAGTCCACTGCTAACTTTTTATATCAATATATATTCACCTGACATGATTGTCCTCAGGTATCATTATGCAATATTGGGTGAAACTTTACTTAATAGTTTTGAAGCTCCTAGCAACAAGCCTAAGGACACAAAAGTACTTCAAGCGCCATACAACCCATCAAAAAATGGAAAATTATTAGAAAATATACTCTAGTTTCAATATTATGATAGATGGCTACTTACAATTATTTGCACTGGGAGCAGTACTTCCCAAGTGCATTGATGTCTTACCAGATAAGATATCTTTGTAAAATTAAAGAGTCCCATTGAAGATTCTTACAGAAATGAAGCTGATATCTCAGCTCTGTTGACTAGCGAAGTTACCAGTGATATTATTAAAGATCCTGAAAAAGTGTTAAGAAGATTAGAAAAAAAATTATCTAACTTCAGTCTGATTTGATGAAAACCTGTCAAAACGATTTAAGAGAAGGCTAGTCAGCGTTAGACATTCCAATCTCTGCTCTCTGGTGAACATCTTGGTGTATTATCCCTACCATTAGATTTCCCTCTAAAATAACTTTATTAGAGATCTTGATATTTCATAATTTTAATATATTTAATTAACACTAACATTTATTTCAGAATAATTTTTTGTTAAAAATTAGCTCCTTATATAGGCTTCAAGGAGTTTTTACAAATGAAATTAATCAAAATCCTATTTGATTGGCTAATATTTATTGATTCATTATTTTACAATAATTAGGCTGTTAGCTACCTTGCCTCCAATTGGTCAGATCCTGGGTTTTGACATGATGAACTTAATTTATTTAAAACTGATTGGTTACATCCAAAACAAATAAAACAAAGTACTATACTTATTCAGAACTATGACGGGCTCTGAACTATCTTCAATTTATTCTAAAATACATATGAAAAATGAATTTCAAATTCATGCTTTCAATATCAAAAATTCACTTAAAATATAACTAATATGATTAGGTTTATCTTTTGATTCAACAAAGCAACACAACATTTAATATCTATAATATCAATAATCTAAATACCTTGTTGGATCACAATTTATTAATTCACCTATTTATCACAACATCATATATAATAGTATAAGTAATTCAACTATTGTAATTTTTAACTAGTTATTATAACATCATATATAATAAAAGTGATAATCCACAATTGTAGTTCTACTAAAAATTGCAACAACAGGAGAATTGTGAAACCTGCCTATCTCCACATATAATTTCCCTTTTTATTACTTTAAACAATTAGTTTTATACAATATATGCGCGTGATCAGTGTATCTATCCTGAGATAAATACTATAACATTTTTATTACCATTAGTGTATATAAAACCCCACTATCATTAAGTAAAAATTCTTTTTTAACCCATATATATTATTATAAAATTTTTCTTATTTAATTTCTTACTTTTTAACAAGAGTAAAGGAGTATACGTAGAAGGTCAACTTTAGTCCTCTCTCAGGCAGTTATGATGTTTTAAGCATACCGCGCATGTCATACTGTGGATATTCTGGGTTATCACAAAGCAAGAAACCCAACTAGCCATAATTTCTACAGTCGGTGAATGCAACCCTCCATCCCTTATCAACTTTTGAGGTTTCTGATTTGATATTATACTAATACAACCACAGAGCGCCACATGGAGAAAATTGTTTCCATATGGGGTGAACCATACGTTAACCTACAAGCAAGGAGATGAATACTCAATTAAGTCTCTAAAATGGATTTACTCCCAACCACCTAAATAGTTGATTCTTATGTCAGTACTTCACTGTAAATATCCTTGAAGGGGGTGATGTAAATACCAGTGTATCTGGAATAATAAGAAAAATATCATTCAGATAAACCTCTTTATAAGCATCATCAAAGAATCCTGCTCAAGGGTATAGAGAAAACCCATTGGTCTACTTTCTAGATAAACTTAGCTAGTAGTGAAACACTATTCACTTTTGAAAATTTCGTTGGATTTGAATCAAGGCCTCAACTCCATGGGAGTAAATTTTGTTTAGCCAAAATTACAAAACTTTGGGACGCAAGGCAACAACTTCTTTGTAATAATTACAAGGCTATAAACTAAACAGGGCATAAAAAAGGTTACTAATCTGGAACCGTATAAAGATTGACATAAATAACACAAAAATTTCATTATAATGGGTAGTCCATTGTGCATTTCTCGCCTATAAAACTTAGGCTAAATAAGGCATTAAAGACGAGGAAGCATTATCAAATGAGGAGCCTACAATCTGATATCCCACTCTAAGAATGCATTAATTTTTATGTGGATTAAACTGTTATATAACCGTATAAAAGAGCCTCAAGATACTTTCATAAATTGTCACTTTTTATGAGAATCTCCATTTTTGTCTTTTCTTCAATATTTTACTTTGCCTCTTACCATAGGACGGATTTATAGCTTTTTTGAAAACCTATGATAAACTTAAGCCCTAATAAAAATAAATAAATTATATGAAAAAGTCATAAACTAAAATTATCTTTTGATTGTAAGGCTTATTGGAACAGCACTATTGAGTCTCATAAAACAGAAGTCCTACACTGGTGTTATCTGTAGCCAATTTGTAGGACGGCGCAGGAACATACTTATTATAAAACATGATTTAAAAGTTAGCCCAATAACTAAAGAGGTTATTGTGGACTAAAATTACCAAATTAGACAAAGTTTTTAGTAGAGCTCCTCTTGAAAAAGGTTTTACAGGATTGGTAAATATTATTTTTAGGCGCTACTTCAGTCTTACAACCCTTTTTGGTGTTCAGATTGTTAAATGGTGCCTTGCACTAGGTGGGCATGGAACACATCTGCAGAATATTGTCCTAAGACAGAACTGTGCTAACTATTAAAGGTTAGCTTGTGAGTTGGAGGAGTATTTCTTCAACTCAGGATGCCACTGCTGCAATAAAGTGTGCAGCACCGACTATTGTTGAAGTCCTCCAGTGGGTTGCTGGTCCACAACACATTCTGAATCAAAGGATTCATGGCTCACAAAGGTGTGGTCAGGTGAGCCGACACTTTTAGAGTGTCCATACTTTGGAGAAGGTTCTTGATTCTGCAGATGATGCCTATTAGTGGGTACCTCTGGTTGACACCAAAGTTAATAACCTGGGGTTGTAGGATTTTTTTAGTGTTTCTTACTTGGTAATTCCATTCAAGCAGATTTATTTAGTGGATGTAAGCGTCATTTTTGATTATAGGTTAATTTTTTCTCTAAGTGAAGTTTAATAACAAGAGTAAGTGATTTTTAAAAACAATGCTTACCAAAGATATAAGTTATTCCACCATTTTCTTTATATAGGTATCACTAATGATAGCCACTAACCTTCCTAGATATAATTGCATAATCCAATTATAAGATTACCATGTATGATTCAGAAATACATGCAAGATTATTACATATATCTCAGTAGCTGACTTTTTGTTCATATGGGACTGATATTTATTGTTGGTTGGAGGCAATAAATCATTTATATGTTTATAGGGTGCACCATCAGGCAATTAAGTGGTTTTTTCATTTATCTGGGCCTTTAAACAGGAATCAAGCGCGTTATACTTATATGATTGTTGATTGATCTTGACAATGTCTTTTCTTAGGCTCATCAGGACTCATCTCAAAAACTTTTTAACAAAAAAGTTATCTTATACCTCTGACTTTAAATTCGTCAATAGTTAGCCAATATTTTTTATAATATTAAACAACTAAAGGCAAGAAAGTGAGATTTAAAAAGTCAGTTTAATAGAAAGTTCAAAAAAGTACTATAATGAGATTTAGGAATTTAGTTTGGAATCTAAGAATAAATTAAATTACTATATTTTAGCTTTATCAATATACATTTAAATGCTTTAATATTGGTTTCAGGGTCTTTCAATGCCAGATTATGAATCTGTTTAACCTTCAGGGTTAATTCTAAATTTTTATAAGCAAATCCATGGTTTATTCCTTGTTTCTCTTTACTGTTTTTTACCAAATGTGACTCTAGGTTTATAAACGACTCTTTAGTGCTGCTGTTTAGTTTTGTGTGATTACTTACTTATTATAACTTGTAATATGCTATTCTTACAGTAAACACCTGTTCAGGGAAAAATATTTAGTCACAAAAAGTATCATGAGGTCTCAGTTTTTGGCTTTATAACTAATTTTGCCATTTATGACAGTTATTAAATTTTTTGTTCATTGTTGGCAAAAAAGGTCCTGGATCATCAACACTTGCTATCATTTTATTTTGGCTTTTGGCGTCTATAAAAGTTCTTTGTTTTTCATCATTTCATGATATCAAACTTCTTCAAAATCAATTCTTCCTATATAATTTTAATTTTGCAGAGCTCTTTTCAAAGGAGAGGATTTTGACCTAGCTGATTTTTTTATTAACATTTATGGATGATACTAAACTTTTTATGTTTTTTTCGCATTAAAGAAAATTGCTACAGAATCGTTGTCTTTGACATCAAAATGCAATCAGCTTATAAACTTGCATCTTTTCACCACTTTTGATAGTCAAGAAAACGTCATTTAAATGCTATAGAGATGTTAATTTTGATATAGTTAGTATGCTGATGCAAAAGCCTTTCAACATAATATGATGTCTTTATATGATGTACTTAGTTTTATAGATATTAGAATTTGTAGGGGGGATACCCAATGGTAGAATAGGGACCTCTACCACTGCCTCCCCAAGTTTGATTCCAGTATAGGAAATTTGGGTAGGGGACAATTATGACTGTGTTGGCGTTGTGCACCAATGCCCAAAAAAGATAGCAAATAGAAAAGGTGGTCCATGGAGTTCTTGGCCTATTATATGCCACACATAGAGGTTTTCCAGATTTTATCCTCCTTTCCCATTCATTTAATTTCCCATTAATTGGTGCAGTATCATCCCCAGGTCAGCTCACCTTGAATAAAATATAAAAGATATTAGAATTTGTTTATCCAGTAAATTTATTTCAGCTTATTTTAGGTGGTACAGTAATAAGAATCCAACCATTCAAATCCAATCTTTCCATTTTATTAGCTTACCATACTCAATTCAGTTTCCAGATGTTGTTGTATATTAAAAAACTTTACCTCAAACCATAGTTATATTACTTATTTCATATAATCTATAGTTATATTCTAGTATTATTATGGTGAATCCAAAAAGTTGTTATACTCATTGGATTAATTTCATTATTTCTAAATCAATAAAATTTTAGGCGATCTATTTAATTTACTCTTAGCAGAACTTGTTAATACATTCTTTTTGGAAATTTGTAACTTTTAATGTGGCAACATCTTATTATAAATTTCAAAAAACTCTATTAGATCAATTTACATGAATTCTTACCTTACCTGGTCATGATTATAAAAAATAACCTTAGCTCATATTTGCATCTTCTAAAAAGTTAACATTCATTATTTAGCCTACTTCAGACGCTATTAACATACATTGTCTCTCTTATTATCAAGTTTACTTCATCAATTAACTGATCATGCTCTATATATAGATCGTTTCCATGATTATCAATCCTAAGCATCATAACTTCTCACTGTGTCTAGTAGAATTGGCGCTTTACCATCAGATTTCAGATTCACAGGTCACTTTTCACCTAATAAAAAGCTATTCTGTATGGAACAGAAACCTTGATAAAAGAATAAAATTCCACTATTGCAACAGGGTTTTATGATAGATATAATATAGCGCACCATTGTCTTGGAGGTTTGACTGTAGTTTGAAAGCTCACAGGTTAGGGACTGCCAGTTTGTAATAAGGTCTATTCGTTCCTGCTATAGTTATTGTAGTTGAACTTATAAAAAGATACCAGGAACGAATAGACCTTATTACAAACTGGCAGTCCCTAACCTAGAAAAACCAATTTCACTAGTTCATTTAGTACAAAAAGCTGAGAACTTTATTAACTTTGGAGTTTTTTTTGCTTTTCTTTCCCATAAAGCATCACTTTTGTTTTCAGATATTTAAATTTATTCAACCAGTTACAACGCGTTTTAATTGTGCCATCCAATCAGGGGATGACAAAGCCACTGGATCCACTGAACTCACACACCTATGCAGCAGCGATGAAGGGGAACAGCATGGGCCAGAAGGCCCAGCTGATCAACTTTAACCACAGTGCAAAAAAGGACCATATGTCTTAAACAGTGACTATCTCAAGATGGTTCAAGATTTTCACTGAACTGGCAACATCAGGCACGCATTCACAAGTCCTTTTATGTTTTTGGTGTGCGCATCAACTTTGGCGTTGAGAAATCTCTAAAATATGAAGAAGTATGTCAGGCTATCCCAGAACGCTTCCCAGAAGCTGTAAGCTTGCCTGAAAAACTCACAATGGGAACCTTAGATCTTGGCTTCGCTATTGCTGAGGCTGCAGATGCAGCCATAGCTGCCCCATTTGTAGTCACCTGTACTAATCTGAGAGTAGACGAGGAGCCTGAACAAATTAAAGCCTATATCCCAATTACACGCACCTGTTTTTGGGGGGATAAAAACTTGATTGTAGTACTATAAGGATTCCCAACCATTGAAAAGCGGGACTACCTGGAGGCAGTGCTAACAAGCGGCCTGAGCGCATATGGAGAACTAGTCTATTTTGAAATGGAGAAAAACCACCTCCTGCCACACCTGGCTACAGACAAGGCTGTAGCAATGATACGCCCAAGCATGCATGAAGATGGTGACATCAATACAATACCATGCAAAGCGTACATCTTGGACTCACAGGGAAATCAGTATCTCCCTTTCTCAGTCCACTCAGAAAAGAGACCGACCATATGCATGAGCTGTAACAAAGTAGGGCATAAAAACAATGCCTGTCCGGCTACATGGTAGGTAAGAAACTTTATCGAGTGTTAAGAAATACTGAAGGATATAGATCAGGGGGACGCATTAGTAGCCCACCTCTGGGGATCACAGGCTAATTATGAGGTAGTCCAACAGTCTCCACAGAGCAACTTAAAGTAGCAAAGAAGGCCAGAAAGGCAGAGGAGAAGGCCAAGCAGAAGAAGCAAAAGGAGGAGGAGAAAGCAGAAGCTTGGGAGGAAGCAGCCAAGTGCAACATTGAGCAACAATAAAGAGCACCTCTCTATTATGCCCACCCCTAGGACAGCTCAGCAGCCGCAAATTATTCGCAATGGGTTTTAATCATAAAGAGATGACGCATATTCCTACCTGTACACAATGGAGCCCAACCCATTCAAGTACCAGTGAACAAACCCATTTCACAAGCCAGCAGTTTCTCAACCCTCAACGGGATGGAGGACAACAGTGCTCACTGCATAGAGAACACAAATAGGAACTCTGGGCTACCAGAATGGCAATCAAGTACATCAACAGCCTAAACCATTTATGAGGGTCCTATAACTAGGTCTAGACACAAGCAAGCTCCCGCAGCTGCACAGGGTCAATCTGGCCCTATGCAGTCATAGCAGGTGTACTGGGATCGCTAACAATTGGGACTCTCATCCAATAAGTCCCTAGATAAGAAACGACGGCTCCTGCTAACTTACCAGTGGATGTGCTTGCCTTGCAGGAGAGCAAGTGCACCACTTTAAAGGAGGAAGAGTGGTTCAGGATCTTTCTCCCTTCGCAAACATTCTGGACCAGCTTTTGTGAATTTGAAGTTAAAGCAACAGCTGCCATCACAATAGCCAACTACCACTCTCATTTGGAAGGAAGGGTTCTTGTTCTGACCTTCAAATGAGGGAACCAATCATATTAGGCCGCTTCTGTATATACCCCTGTTAAAGCGGACAAAAGGGAAGAATTTTTAGCAACCTAATTTGACTTAAACCTTCAAGAAGAAACGATCTACCTAGGGGACTTCAATTGCTGGCTGAACTGAACAAGTAACAGATGGCCAAATGCCACAACTCCACCAATAGGATCGAACCAATTACAGCAATTAATGACATCAAAAGGTCTTCTAGACGATAAACCAATCTCTGAATCATACTTTCCAACTTTGACGTGGCCAAATATTGTAGACAATCAACTAATCAGCTCCATTAACTAGATTGGATACTCATACCCATGTCGTTGGAATCACAATTTAAAGATTTTACACCTATCTGATCTACATCTATCAGACCACAGAATGGTGATAATTAGCATCCAATCAAAGGAAGAACCACCCAAAAACCAACGTTGGAAAAGGATGCTGCCAAAGAACGCGAATCTGGTCCAAGTAGATGATCATACAAAATGATATGTAGATGAACTGGCCTAATGCACTGACTCTGATACATTATGGAAGCAGTGCCAAAGGTTAAAAAAGGAATTTTATCCGCCCCAGCCCATGCAGCATCCCGTCGCACATGGAAGAAATTACCAGAATTTTCCAATACTCAGAGAACATTAAACCATCTGAAGAGATACCCACCCTGTAGCGGCTACTCACCACAGTGGGCTAGAGATTGGGTGAAACAGACACTAATTGCCAAGAAACACAAACAACTCCAAATGTACATGGAGGCCCTCCAAGCAGGGGCCAGATGAGCTGTTCAGGAGAACAGACCATCCAAGTTTATCTATCAAACTTACAAAATGAGGTCAAAAAATGCCAGTCTCACTAAACTCCAAACATGAGAAGACCAAACCACTAGCAACCCAAAAGAGGTAGCATCCATCATCCACTTCTACTACTCAGAACTGTATAAGGCAGCCCCAACAGAGGAAGCTGCGAAGAAATACTTCATCAATGTTGTTCTTAGCCACGCCAAGCATTTAGCCAACCTTTTTGACCCCATAACGGAGGATGAGCTAGCACAGGTTCTACGGAGGCTCCCTACCAACAAGTCACCAGGACCAGACGGCATCCCCTATGATTACTATAAAGCACAATATGAAGTAATAAAGAATCCCATGCTATCTCTAATTAACTCAAGTCTGAAAGAGGGGAGGGTGATCCCAGGAGGCGCAGAAGCCTATACCATAGTTCTCCACAAAAAAGGGGACCATACTGATCTGAAAAACTGGCGCCCATATCTCTAATCAATGCGGATATGAAGATAATGGGAAAGATAATGGCTAAGCGTCTCTCAGAAAAAGGCCAAGGAGTACATTGCCTCACAACAGCATTGTTTCACCCCAGGGAAGAGCATTTGGGACAACATCCAAGTAACAAACACACTTGGAAGGAGCATCTTAGGGCACACTATGCTTTCTAGACCAAGCTAAGGCATATGACAGAGTTGACTGGGAATACTGGCGGCAATACTACACAAACAGGGCTTCCCCAAACCCTTTATCTCATGGATAGCGAACCATCATCTGTCATCCACCTTCTCAGTTCTAGGAAATGCATTTATTTCACCTTTTTTCACACCAGAAAGAGGCCTCCGTCAAGGGGTCCCACATAGCCCTATCTTGTACAACCTCACAGTTGACCCCTCCTACAGGTGATGGAGAAACAGTTAGCTGGCATTGAGTGCAAAGGGCAAAAACCACCTAAGGTTTTGGACCTTTGCAGATGACTGTGTGGTAGGGTCTCCTCCAAGGCGAATTCCTAAAAGGTAGAGGAGATAATCAGCCTATATGAAAAAGCCTCTCAAGCCTTGGTGCTATCAGATGCTAAGCGCCCAGGCCCAAAAACAAGAGTACAAAAAAAAGACACAAACACAAGCAAAGTGAAGAAGTGTAAAAATCCAGCTTTATCCAACCACCCTTTCAGATGCCTTTCCCAAAGAAACCCATCAAACACCTAGAGATCCCCATCACAAGTGCAGTTATAGCTACTCAAGAGATGGAAGAGAAGATACTTCAGGATTAAAAAGGACAGTGGCAAGGTGGAAGTCCAGGAAGACATCTCTGGCTGGAAAATGTCACCTTGCCAACACTAAGCTCTTCTCACAAATTTGGTACCCTGAACATGCTATCGCCTTTAGCAATTTTTTTAAAAACTCACATCAATTTTACAACCTTGTTTCTGGGGCTCATGCTCCCTCCAGCCTTGGATCACCACACTAGGGGCCAACTTCTGAAGGAGGGATATATCTAATAGACTCTGAAGGCAACGCTGTGAACATATTCATGAAATGGATCAGTGCTGTGGCCTCACAAGAATGAATTCGCCTCCATGGGCATTGGCAGCAAGGACCCAAATAGCCAGAAACCTAGCTCTCAAGAACCCAGGATCCCCAACCACCCTATTTAATTAACCTAGGTTTACGCCCAGGTTTAGTAGGGCCATGGGACGTGAAACCTGAGGCCAAGGTAATGCTCCAATATTTTAAATTATTAAAAGTAGAACTAAAAATTGAACTCAACCCTCATAAAACATGCCATGGGCAAAAACAGAAAGTTCTAAAACTCGATAAGCACCCAGCACCAGCAGCCAATGCAAATTCCAAGGGCCCAAGCATCAAGCCAATCTCAGCACTGGATTTCTGGGGAATAAGTCACTCTCCCAAACTCTGTAATACTACTTGGAGAATATTGAGTGAGCCTCTACTCCACCCCAAAATTGCAGCTCTGCATTGGAGAGTTGCTAAACAACTTTTTTGGACAGGGGAGCAATCAAACGCCATGCACAGGCAGTTCACAGTGTGCAGCAAAAAAGATTCGCTGCTCCACAGGTATGTTTAATGTAAAACAGCGGTAAGAGTCTGAGAAGAAGTGGTGCACTTAACACAGCTACGATCCACAATTCCCAACCACATAGCTGAGGACTGGCTCTTTAAGGCTGGGTCAAGGCATCAAGACCTTGAAACAACATGATAATTTTTCTTTTAGCAATATGGGCAATTCATAGTAACTGGGTTGCCGCCACTGCAAGCCCACAATGGTCTGACCTAGCTAGGGCTGTCAATAACTCCTGCTTTAGTCTGAACAAATTCTTTGGTTACTGGCTGTTTTAGGATTCCATTTCACCAAAACAGCATGCATAAGTAGCGTCTTGGGCTATCTCACACATGTTTAAAATTTCCATGGTGCAACGAACATGTTTATGGAAAGCCCATTTACCCAAGGCAACCAAGGTTTCCCCCAACAGCAACTCACAGTAAGGCGCGATGCCAAGGTTGTGTGAATAGCACCAAACCACTCCGTTTACACCCCCTTTAAAATATTCCAATTTTCTCACCTATCTCATCCCTCAAGTGTGTCATCTCTGTCCATGTACTCCCAAGTAAAGATTAAAGATTAAAAAATTTATTAACTTAGGTTTTTTTGGACGTTTTACATATTTTTTATTACATAAATAGCAACCTTACTCTCAGGGGTTTGGCCCTTGTAACGATGGTATATTACTTTGGGATGCTGAAATTAATACTAAAAATACGTTTAAGATTATCAATTATATATCTACACTGGCGCTGAGGCGAGGTAGAGTTGATGAAAAATAATTTAATTGTCCACAGCCGCTAGAGAGAGGTAAATCTCTGTAAATTAGTATACATGGTTTAAAACTGCTATTTTTATAAGATATTACCAATTGTAATTGTAATATACTATTATTCAATGATGCAGCTTAACACAACCATTTTAATTTGTTACTAATAGGTGACATGTCCATGAGAGTAAGGATTGATCAGTTAAATGGTTAACTATCAGGCTCTATTATCAAAATTCTATAGTAATTTATGCTATGTGTTGACAAGGGCACAAGGAAAGGATCATTTTATAGTAATCAATAGATATTGGAGAGGCGGCAGAAATAATGTTTAATTATTTTATAGATTATTGCTGTTTTGGCAAGGTATTTGATTGAAGGCCTTTATCTTTTTATTAGTTATATATTATTTAAATAAATAAATAAATAATAAAACTGTTACGATGGATAAGCAGACCAGAACTCATCTCTCCCCACCTGACCAAACATCATGAAACAAGAATTTATTTTGGTAAATTTGACTCATTAATAATAAGTGATCTTTGAGAATAACCTCTGATGGTATTTCTTTAGGAATTTAGCATGCACCTAGTAAATAGGTAACCCTTAGTGGGATTTTAAACTGATGCAGTTATTGGTGGACATCTTCCAATGATCTCAAATATTCCTTTCCTAAAGTGCTAAACTGCTAGTCTACCCAAATCTATTATTATTGTAGTATGGGAACAACTACCCAATGGAAAATGTATGTAATGTCATCAGTCCTTAATAATAATGCTTTCAAGGTTTTAATTTATGTACCAATGCGCTATAGTAAGCACTATTCTGCATTGGGTAGATATTTTTATGTTTTTACCAGATATCTAGTAAACCTCATATACTCTTTGTGTACATATGAATATAGGAGATATGTGAGCGTGGAAAGGTTACCATATAAAAGGTGAAATGGCGATTACCCTATAGATGAGAGGTAGGTAATTTTCAAACAAAAATTTGTGGAGGGCAGTAATAGATTCCAGCTAGAGTTTTCGTCTTTTGTTTGATTCTCAGGATGCCAACAAGAATACAGTTAACTAATTCCACAGTGCATTTGGTTTCAGAGTGATAGGGAGTAGACAATACCCTTGAATATACATCAAGTCGTTAATCTTAGAATTAATATGAAAATTAAATCATGTCCACTGCCTGTTAGTGTGAATTGAATGCATTACTAAAGGTATAATATATTTTCCAAAATAAACTTATCCATTTAGATGGGACTAAATACCTTGATCTCTTTGGCCTCCATCCACTTAATGAGGTGAGGTGATTGCTATTATGATGTCTTATATTGCCATGACTGTTATTTATTGGGTCTACAAAAGAATTTTTATAAGATGTGCCACGAAATCTAATTTTAACAAGGAATAGGAAGTTGACTTTTATTAGGGCTTAGATTTGACATTCTTTACAACAGTTGTGGGTCTTATAGATATCAAAAGGCATGGAGATCTTTAAGTACTGTTTATAGATATTTAAAAGAATTTAGAAACCCCCATGCCCAGTCACCTTATGTTCCTTATGATCAATTCCACCCTCTCTGTCAGCCTTAAAAAATTGTTTCTTGTTCATTACCTATATTGATTCCCATTACTACAGTGATACTCTACGCTGGTTACTACAAAGTGCGTTAAGCCTACTCAGGTTGTTTCTATAAAATGGTTATAATTTATATTGAGTATATTTATCATCAAGATTGTCCGCTAAGACAACAGTGAAAAGCTAAGAGAATAAAATCAGCAATCTGATGTTTAACACTAGTGTGGTGCTAATCTCAGAAATTAGGTATTAAAACTTTTGTTATAATTCAAGGCCAATTCCTTCAAAGTCTCACAAGTATTACTCGCTATAGCTCCAGAGGTATCTCTAGTAGACTTCCAGTCAGTAGGTTTTAATCTCTTGACATAGAGTGGTTTTTGTCAAGGCAACTTTCTGGTACAGGCATATAATATCTCTAGTAAACAAAATAAAGATTAATTTAAAATCAAACGCCCTTTATTGGTTAAGATTTGGGGGTATTTAATCTTTGATATAAGTCCAGGATAAAGTAAAATGTGGAAATTTCCAAAATGGTACATCAGAATTTTGATACTTGATGGACATGGTCTTTCTAAATAAATACATTAAATTCGGACCATCTAGTACTAAAAAAATACATTAAATTCAGAAGATCTTTGAAAGGCAAGATCTTTAGCAGTTAATATGGCGGATTTAAGGGGATTTGGGAGATTGATGGCTCATTTTGTAGTTCATTGTTTGCAGTGAGTTCATTAGCTTCTGCCATCAGTAGAATGCTAAGATCAGGTTGCCCATTATCTTTCACTTGAACTTCATCTGATCTAGTGCAAATCACATCTTTCTCAACAATGCTCCCTCAAAGATTTTGTTAAGGAGGGACATAACATTGTGAAATCTAGCGTGGACTCAATCTATAATAGATCCCAGTTTGATGGAGGAAATTAAGCATTCTGGCACTTGACAATAAATAACATAATGAGTCCTTACCATAGCATATCAAGTTTATGATTTGACCTCATGGCCGGTGGTGGTAGAGCAAGATTAGATTTCTTAACTGGTATTCAGGCAAAACCTATTTCTTTGCATTGCTTCAATCCACTTCTCATTTACTGATAGTCCCCAGACTCTTAGCAATTAAAGCTAGTAATTAAAAAAAGGGTCATCTGCCAGCCTTTGCATTGCTAGCTCGGCTGTTTCCTGTATGGAGGTTCCCATTATGGATAAACTTTTTAGTACTATTGGCTCTTGGCAGTATAGAGCTCAGAAAAGTGACATCTGGAGATTGCCGGTAGCTCATGCAGTATGCCAATAGAGCTGCTGGTAGGCATTTGTTCAACTTATATGGTCCAGATTGAGCCACATTGTGGAGGATGTCAATTAATGTTCTGTTTGCTTGTTCTACTCCATTTTAGCAGGATGATATGGGGTAGTAAAAGAGGGATAAGTTCCCATCAACAAGTTAAGGTCAACAAAAACTTGAGATATGGAGTTAGTGTCAGTACTTGGTAACAGGACCCTGGAAGTTTTGAATTACACTTCCAATGGGGCAGGTTGTATCTCGAAGTTACACTGGGAGGAATCTCCAAAAATGCAATAAAGTAAATAAGAAAATACAGGTTAGACTCAACCTAATTTTTATTTCTCGAAAAGAGGAAGTATTTATAGGTTTTTTATGGTTTGTAATCTATCAGAGTGAATTAATCTCTGCGCAATTGAATCTTCAATAAGTTGATCAGGATCCAATTGATCATTAACTTTGATAGATTGTGATAGATTGCTCACTCCTTCTGATGATGTCAGGAGAACTGAGGAAGGGGAGTTTTTGGAGATATGCAAATTTGGTGAAATCCCAACACTTTCCCCCTCAAGATTCGATTGTGATGGAGAAGACTTCTTAAAAACCTAGGATGAATATGATTTACCACGATACCAGTATCAGTATGAACAATCGAATATTCTAAATCTTTTCAAAATATAACTCTATAAGGACCAGACCAATTAGTTCCCAGCTTTTCAGTCCGTCCACCTGGCTGAGAATGATAATACATAACATAAACTCCAATCTGATATTCAGATAAGACTGGTTTATGTTGATTGCTTTGTAGAGTCTCTCTTTGAGTGTTGGTTTCAATTGAATTCATTGCTTGAGCCTGGAGGTGGATAATCTCATCAGCTGAATTTCTCATAACTAAATTGGAATTTTCTGGGATGCTTTCTTCAAGGATAGTCTGAACACTAGAAGAGACTGTTGGATCCCGCCCATATATACACTTAAATGAGGACATCTTGATAATATGGTGATAGCTTATCCAATAAGCAAACAAGGCACTAGGTAAATAAAAATTCCACCGAATCAGATCAGTCAAGGCCATTTTCCTTAAAATTGAGACCAAGGTTTTATTAACTCGTTCAATGGCCCCATTTGTAGATGGATTATATGGAATAACAAATTACTGAGTAGTATTAAATAATTATGATAACTCCTGTATAAGCTGCGAGGTAAAATTAGTCCCATTATCTGACATAAGGACCTTTGGACATCCATGTTGGGAAATAATATGCTGATATAGGAATAGAGCTGTAGTCTTAGCCAAAGGGGTAGCAATTGAAATGGCCTCAACCCATTTGGTCAAATGGTCGATGGCCATAATGATATACTGATGACCATGCACTCCTCGAGGAAAAGGCCCTACAACATCAATACTGACTACTTTGAACGCCTTAGTTGGGGAAATGACTTGATGTTGATAAGTAGGGTTGGTGTTCCATGACGTTTGTAAGTAAGACATGAGTCAAGGGTCTCCCAAATGAACTTGGTCATGTTGTTTCAATAGTATCGATACTTCAACCATTGAGTTTTCTTTAAGCTGCTATGACTGACTTGTTCATGACCTTCCATTACAGCATGAAACCTGGAGTTGGGATGTAGGAAGGGCAACCACTTAGCCTTGACTTTCTTATACAAAGCTCCATCTTGAATTATAGTATCCTTGGTAATTGATTTTAGATAGGCTCGATCCTCTTCAGTCTCTTGATCCCATAATTCCGGTCATCCAATAAGATTATACAAGCGTTCTTCTTTTTCTGGTTCCAAGGTCAGAATAGGTAGTCAGGATAACCCATCCACATTTTAATGCTGAGCTCCTGAGCGATGAACAATGGAAAAATCATAATTTTGCAATCATAAAGCCCAATGGGCCAACCTCCCATCAGGATCCTTCATATTCTACAGCCATCGTAAGGAGGAGTGGTCAGTAATAACAGTGAAATGGGTACCATATAAAAAGGGCCAAAAATTCTTGATGGCTAAAATTACCGCCAAACATTCCCACTCAGTAACGCTATAAAATCATTTGGCCTTTGACAAATTTTTGATATAGTAAGCAACAGGAAGATCCTTATTTTCTTCATCACACTGAGATAAAATAGCCCCAATAGTTAAATTGCTTGCATCCATATGTAGAAAGAAAGGCTTATCAAACTGGGGGTGAATTAGAACAGGTACCTTCATCATGGCGGTACGCAGAGAATTGAAAGACTGTTCTTGAGCTGATCCCCACTCGAAAGACACTCCTTTTTGCAATAGATAAAATAAGGGTTCAGCCATATCAGCAAAATTGGGAATAAATTGCAAATAATACCCAACCATACTGAGAAAGACTTTTATATCCTGTAAAGAAGAGGGAGGAGGCATCTGTTGGATGGCTTGAACTTTGTCCGTAAGGGGTTGAATCCCTTTAGCTGAAACCTGATGTCCTAAGAAGTCCATTTCATTTTGAAAGAATGAGCACTTAGAGGTCTTGAGTTTTAAGGAAGAGCCCCAAATATGGATGAATACTTCTTTTAAATGGTTTAAATGCTCAGTAAATGTTTTGGAAAACATGGTAATGTCGTCAAGATATACCAGAACACAAGTAAAGCTTTAAAATCCAGAGCATACTGTCCATGGCCCTTTGGAAAGTTGCGGAGGCATTGCTTAGGCCTTGAGGCATACAAGTTGGTTCAAACAACCCTTCACTTGGTATCAGGGCACACTTGGCACAATCTTCTGGAGAGAGTTCGATTTGCCAATATCCACTGGCTAAGTCCATGGCAGAAAAATAGGTGGATCCATCTAACAATCTAAGAGAATATCAATCCTAGGTAAGGGATAACAGTCCTGTCAGGTAATAGCATTCAATTGACAATAATCTATCATGACTCAATGAGAACCATCTTTCTTCTTAACCAACAACAATGGGGATGCCCGGGACTATTGGAGGGTTTCAATAATCCAGCCTCCAGCAATTGATTCAACTCCTTAATAACCTGAGCCTCTTCTACTTTGGATTTATGATAGGGCTTTGCACAGATAGGAATGTGATCACCAGTTTCAACAGTGTGCACTACACCTTTCATCTTCCCAAAATTGTAAGTATGCCTAGCAAAAACGTCGGAATAATCATCCAATAATTGAAGCACTTGTTTCTCCTGTTCCTTAGAGAGATGTTTCCTGATAGCAGGTCCCACAGTAAGGATTCCCTGCACACTCTGCAATCCAAAGTCTTGTAAATTCCCAAAGGGTAGAACATCATAGATACAAGATAAGGGTAACAGCTTGACATAAGCAATTGGGTGCTCTCGATCTACCAACTTTGGCACATCAGTAAGGTTGCTAGTAAGACAGATAAAGAACCTGAATAATCATAAACAATATTCGAAAACAAGGCAAGAGTTCTTTGGCAGAAGGATTGACAGTGCCCTGGACTTGTAGCAAATGCCCCTTTGGAATTGAAAAGTGCAAAGAAGTATTAATGATCACTTGTGATTTTGGTGGAATAACTAATTTCTCAGGAGAAAAAATAGGCATTCCCTCTTCAATAATAGCCATGGTAGGAGGTAATTTTACATGTGGATCTTCAACCTGATACTGAAGTGAATAAGACCTTTTAGTTCCTTCTAGCAGACATAACTGACGTCGAGTAGAAGCATGATCAGATAAAAGTAAGGGAACTTGATACCCCAAGAGAGACAATGACGAGTCAGGGTAGTTGATAATCCCATCAAATTCTCGTAAAAATGAGTTCCCAAGAGTAGGATATAGATCAAAATATTGAGTACAATGGCTGGGATGGTAAAGGTTAATTTCCCAATTTTCAGAGAAAGGGATGAAAAATTTCCAATAGACCGAGTACTCTGAGGGCTAATGGTGCCATATTCTTCTAAATGTAAAATATTGGGGGTTAATTTGATCCATTCGACCAATTCTGAGGAGACAACATTCACTGGGGATCCAGTATCTATGATAGCCTTGGCATTGATTTGATTTATTCAGAAATTAATTCGGGTAATGGTGCTTCCAAACTGAAAGAATAATGTCAATAAGGAGGGCAAGGAATAATAAGAATGGTCGTCTTTATTACACTTGATTGAACTTTACTGCTCTTGCTGCGCACTCACATCATTATTAAGGTGAATAATCCTATTGGTCTTATCTCTTTTCTTTTTTTTATCTGCTTCCTTTTTAAAACAACGATCCTCAGTATGGAAATAGCAATGACAGTAGTTACACTGGATCGCCTTAGTGTTCTCAGGCATGGCATATACTTTGGGGCGATTAGGTCTAGGAGACTCATAAACTCGGGGTTTTTCAGAGAATTGAGGGGGCAACTCCAATAAGGCCTCCTTAATATCCAAAATACCTCGGAAAATCTTTTTGACACTGATCAGATAAACTTGCATTTGCGTCCTAGTAGTAAAGGCTGACATAACTGTGGTTATTGCATCGTCCAAGTTTAACTGACCACAGGCTACAAGAGTTTGAGCTTTCTCAATAGAACCGATGAGCAAAATCCTTAATAGATTCATTTTGGTGGGGCTGTATACCCATAAAAGCCTACTTTTGCGAAGATAGGGTCTGCTCACTTCCAAATTCTTTGATCAATGCTTCTTTGACTTGGGCCAAGGTAGAGCAAGTTATTAAGTGGGGAACCATAATATATTGAGCCAATTGAGTAAGGCAATTCAGCAAGTAATTCATCTTTTAGTGATCTGTGGCCTCACTTAATGCCTTTTCATACAGATATAGAAAGGCGATAATGCTGCCTTCCCCCAGGGAGTATTTGTCCTTGAATACTGGCTTGAAACTCATGGGAGCATTGTTAGTCAAAACATGCACAACAGGTTGTTCAGATTGAGTAGACACATAAGAGTCAGAATCTGAAGCTTGAGAAGAAAATTGAGGGTAAGGACCAACAGCTTCCGTCCAAATTTCGTTAATCCGTCAATTCAGGTCTGCATGCCCTACTTTCTCATCTAGTCAGCGAAATAGCTCAAAAATCTGTTCCTGTTGTGCATTGTACTTGAGTTCCAGAGTCTCGATTTTCGCTTGTAGCAATTCCCCTTTTGATTCACAAGCATGTAATAAGATATCAGAGTCCTTGGCCCACTTTCCCAAATTGATCAATTAATTGGACTAGGACTGCAGAGTCAAAAGGGGGTCAATTGGTACCCCATCAGGGGTTAGGTTTCATTCTTTGGCCACCTTAGAGAATTGTTCATGTAAGTGGGTCATCATGTTCATGAGAGAGTTAATTTGCTGATAATATCCTGAATGACAATCAGCGCCTGGAGGTCCACGAGGTCCATCTGCACCTCCAGGTGGCCCACAAGGTCCTTCTACCCCAGGAGGACCCATATTTCTAGAGGTTTTCTCTACTTCTTTGACTCATAACTGAATTCCTGAGTACAATTGTTCCAATTGAAAAAGATGGGTTCTAATTTGTTCCTCCATTGATTGACTATGCTCAGAGAGCTGGGAAACACCCTCTCTCCATTCCTTCTGGAACTCTTGAACCTTTTTTGGAAACTGTACATCAATAAAATTTGATATCCCATGATCAAACTGAATGAGCTGCTGTTGTACTTCGTTGAGGGAAGTTTGATTATTAATAATAGCATCACAATTATCTTGGCTAAACTTGGAGGCCGACTTGAAAAACTTGGAAATATAATTATTCAAGGATTAAAGTCCTTCTAGTAAATTTAGCATCCTTTAATGGTGCATTCCAACTACAGGTAGCAGGTGGTATAATGTAGGATATACAAGTTGTTGTAGATTTTGTTCAGAGCCAATCCCTAGCATTTGAGAGATTTGCAGCACTTCTCGCAATATAGAAGGTACAGCATTCAATTATGATCAGGTAGAACATATTCCAGGGATTAGAGCCCCTTCAAGTAATTCATTTATGATATTTAGCAAGGCCTCATGTGGCATTTGAAAGTCTGAGGCAAAACTTAAGTTAGGATTATAGAAAACCCAGGAAGGCCCAAAATTCCAACGTGGAGGGTAATCTTGGGATTTGGGCTCCAATTGAAGGGACCCATCGTAAAATACTGCCTTGCTCTTGATCTTGAGCATCATCAGGCAAAATTGAGAATCCATGGTGATAGACGTGGTCATTGGTGCGTAACTCAAAGATCCCCTGTAGTGAGCACAAGTCTGGAAGTTTTGAATTACACTTCCAATGGGGCAGGTTGTATTTCAAAGTTACACTGGGCGGATTTTCCAAAAAATGCAATGAAGTAAATAAGAAAATACAGGTTAAACTCAACCTAATTTTTATTTCTCGAAAAGAGGAAGTATTTATAGGTTTTTTATGGTTTGTAATCTATCAGAGTGAATTAATATCTGTGCAATAAAATCTTCAATCAGTTGATCGGGATCCAATTGATCATTAACCTTGATAGATTGCATTAGATTGCTCGCTCCTTCTGATGATGTCAGGGGAACTGAGGAAGGGGTTTTTTGGAGATATGAAAATTTGGTGAAATCCCAACAAGGACCTTTGGGCTACCATGGCGGGTGTGAAGACCTGCTTAAGTAGAAATAAATCTGTCACTTTTTTTAATTGGGCGAATCAACTGAGATGGCCTCAGCCAATATGTGAAGTGATCAACAGCTATTATGATATACTAATGACCATACAGCACCGTAGGTAGCATCCCAATAACATCAATACTGAAAGTAGCAAATGAGGTAGTGGGACCACAATCTGGTGTTGGTAAGTCAGATTAAAAGGCTTCAAGTTAGCTCAAATGAGAAAAACTTTGATCCTATCTTAGATTGACTTATCATCCTTTAACAGTAACATCACTCTCGCAGCCACTGATGGGTTTTCCTTATGGTGCCAAGGCCTACAGTCAAATGGGCCTCCAGGGCGGTTTCCATTCTATCTGATGGGTGAAATTATAGCAGTTAGAGATTCCAACCTGTTTTTACAATAATCCGTCATAAATCCAAGTCCACTTGGTCATCACCTTCAGTCATTGCTGAACTTCTGGAGTCTCACAACTCCATTCCTCAAATTTCCCAATAAAAATATAGGTTTTGTCTTCCTTGGAGGCATATAGAGTCATTGAGGGTAGTTGAGAAAATCTTTTAACGTTTTGATTAATTATTACAGTATAATGACAATGAAAAAATCATGGCTCTGGAGTTTAAGTGCCAGGTGAGACAGCTGCCCATCTGGGCCCTTCATCTATTATAGCCACCGTAGGGAAGCATGGTCTATAATTACTGTCACATGATTCTCACCAAAAAAGGACAGAAATGCTTAATGGAAAGCAAGAAAACTAGCATTCTCTTTCAGTAACACTTTAATTCTTCTCTGCATGCGTTAGTGTTTTACTGAAATATGATATAGGAAGATCAACTTGATTTTTATAAAGTTGCTGCATAATGGCCTCAACAGCCACATCACTAGTATCAGTAAAAAGAATAAAAATTGTAAAATTTGGGATGTATTAACACAGGAACATTCTCAGTAGCTTCCCTTAGTATCTTAAAAGCTTGTTTTGTATCTTTTCCCATTGGAATGGAACCTCTTTGCAAAGCAGATATGTTTTTAGGCTCATCGACCTCAGCAAAGAGGGGATAAATTGATAATAATAGCTGACCAAGATATAAGACAGAATTGAATACTATGTAAGCTGTATAGGCATTTCATTTTTCCAATCACGACCACTTTGTCTGGTAACAGCAAGATCTCTTCCTGGGTAACTTTATGTCCAAGGTATTATATATCAGTTTAAAAAGTTGGCATTTGGTTGGTTTTGGTTTCACTGACATAGAGCAGAGATGTTAAAAAGCATTCTTCAAATGAGCGAGGGGCTGGTCAAAAGTTTGAAAGACATTATCACATCATCAAGTTAAACTAGCACACATGACATCTTTTAATTCTCTTAACAGGCCATACATAACCCTATGGAACGTGGATGGGGCGTTGCATAGTCCTTGGGGCATCAGCGTAGGTTTGAAGAACCCCTCACTTGCTATAAGGGCACATTTTCCTGATCCTTAGTGCAAGCTCAATCTCAAAATAGTCACTAGAGAGATCCACTCCAGAGATGAACTGGGAATCAGCCAAGAGTCGTAGGACACATCAATTTGTGGTACAGATAACTCTTCTTCCAAGTGAGGGCATTTATCAGGCGATCAACCAATACCACCTGATGTCCACCATCCTTATTTTGATTAATGCAACAAAGATGAGGCTCATGATCTTAGTGAGGGCTAAGTAATCTGCCACCCAGGAATGTCTTCAGTTACTTCATCGCCTGGTCATTTTCAACCGTAGATTACTGTTAGGGTCTATCATGTATTGGGTGATTCACCAGTAATCACTCTATGCCTTACATGTTTCATCATCCCAATTCGCCTGAACCCTTTGAAAATATGTAAGTATACTTTTCAATCAGAGCATCCACTTGACACTGCTATTCAGGGGTGAGGGTGTCACATATCTTCGCTTCTACGCAGCTGATGGTGGTGTCTTCATTGATCCCTAAATTGAGTAGATTCCCGTACATGTAAATGGATTCAATTCAATTAGTGGGTAAGGTCCAAGCATATGCAACAGATTGGTTTCAAGATATTTGTACAGAGCAATTAGTGAAAATAGCCATCAAAATGGCTAGGGCCCCCAATACCAGGATCTAGCACCCCTGAGAAAGTAAAAGACTCATAAACGACTGTATTAGAGTTTCCATGAGCTTCTAACAAGTGGTCTAGAAGAATGGTTAATTATATCCCCATGTACACTTGTACTAATAATTTTGGGGGTATAACTACCCAGTTGTTAGAGTAGATGGGCATCCCTTCTTGAGCCTCAGCACTGGTAGGAGGCAGTTTTGGTTTTTGGACAGACTACTCAGTACTTTAGCCACTTAATAAGGTTTGCTGTACCAGTAAAAAACCTATGTTCCTTCCTCCGTTCTTTTTAGGGGCGTCTTTTAGAACTAGGGGAATGATTTATCCTAAGATAAATAAGTACAAGTCCTTATAGCTGAACTTGGTGTCAAATTAAATGAGGAAGCGGGTGCCTATGAGAACGTTGTAACCATCATTCTCTAACTCCACCGCCAGGGCTGAGACAGCCAGTAATTTAATTAAAGAGGAAGGAGTAAGCACCCAGAGATCAGGCTGCTGAGGCCCCAAAGCCATATAAACTAGTGAGAATTTAATATGGCTTGACTTTTATCCACTTTACAAATTAGAAATGATGTTAACCGGCGATCCTGTATCAACTATGGCCAGAATTTTCACCCTATGGACAACTACGTCAACATGTTTGTCTCAATTTTAAAAATGGGTCATGGATTAAATAGAAATTTTCTGGTGGAAGTGGCCCAAAAGGAGAGGAGTAAGTGGAACTTTGTTTTTTTATAAATTGAAAAATTTAGGATATCTACTTTATCAGGTGTGGATAAGACGTGACATTTAGAGCAGGAAGCAGCAGTAGTCATGGGATGAGGAGGAGAGTTGTCAGCAGAGGGTGCCTCACGGCCTAAGCTGACTCTGCTTTTCCCGCCTCATCATCCAATTAATTTCAACAAGAATCCTCCTGATGACCAAAGATTCCACAGTAAGAGCAAGGGTCACGCTAGTGGTTAAGATCTTTTTAAGCATTAAATATATTTATGTGGGGCCAGGTCCCCTTATTATATGTATGAAGTGCCTCTGGCTCAGGCAACTCCAGGATAGATTCTTTGATATCCAGAACTTATTTGAAGAGCTTCTTTGCATTCTAAAAATGTAGTATGAGGGTCATACTGTGCTGAAACATGAAGAAGATGACATTGATGGCATAGTACAAACTAACTAAATTACAGGCTGTAAGGACCTGAGCTTTATGATAGAACTGCTCAGCAACATTGATATTTGTTTTCTGCAGTTAGGGCCGATCTGCATGAATGTCTGTCTATGGTTAGAAGTGGAAATATTACTTCCAAATACTTAATTAAGGGCATCTTTTTGCTCCGCCCAAGTAGTACACTCTTGGAATTGGGGTATGATAATTTAAGCTTTACTATTGAGAAAGGTTCATACGTGCTGGCACTTTTGGCAATCTATAGCGTGTTCCATTTGTTCTTCATACACATTAAGATAGAACGGATGAATTCAGTCCCAGGAACATACTTCGCCTTTAAGGTGGGTTTGAAATATCCAACAGATTCAGGGAGAATGAGGATAGATGGAGAAGGAGGCCAACCAGATTAGGTGGCTTAGATGGCTCCTAGGTCAATTTTGGGATAGCCTTATCAACTTGACGGCGTAAGTCATCCATGTCGTTCTGAAGGGTGTTGTAGCAGGTGTTTAAATAATCAAGTGAGGCTATGGTATCTAGGAGCTGGCGCAGGTTTTGATCTTAGCGTATTGGATTGCTACTTGTGGTGAAAGGGTATCTTGTTTAACCTCCATTTCATGAAGTTAAGCGTTCATCTGATCTAGTTGGTTGCTCATTTGGTTTGACTGTTTTGCTGTGAGGTGTTAACTGAGACCAGGTTTGTCTTAGGAAAACAATTTTTTATACAATGAGATCAGGATTATATCATCATCAAGAAATTCTCCTTCAATACTCATCCATGCTCTTCAAGTCACCATTGGAAGTTGTAGTTCAAGGTTCTTAATTCGCGCTTTGTGATTTCACTAAAGGATGGTTCATTAGGTGAGGAGGTCCTGGGGGTCTGCAAGGACCTTTAGGCCCTGGGGGTTCTAGTACTCCTTCAGGGATAGTAAGACCAGTAGCGCTGGGAGTTCCTCATTAGTTGATAACTTTCTGAACTGGTGGCATAGCAGTACTTACACTTAATTGTTGAATCCGGGTAGCATATGTTGTGATTCAAGAATCAGTGGTTTGACAATTCTTGGAAGTCCATTCATTAAATTTAGCCCTAGCGTTCTACTTGCTGGTCATATTCAGCGGTGCATGGGCCATCTAGTGGTGAGTTCACCATGTAAGTAATAGATAGCTCCATTTTCTATTTGGGCCAAAGGGTATTTGACCTCATTGATCTCCTGGCGATTATCTAAGATGGCTTTCCAATTATCCTGACCAAAATTATATGAGGCTTCATATAGTTCAAGAAGATGATTGAATATTTGATGGGTGAGTACCATGTTTCTGTTGAATTTCTATGCGATGTAAACCTAGTAATTTTCATCTGATGGTGAATGGCAGGAAGAGCGAATAGACAGAGATATGTTTCAGTCTGAGCCCCCTAACTTCAGTACTAGGAGCGTTGGGCAAGAAATACAAATGTTGCAAATTGTAAATAATTTTAGCGAAACAACTGTGACTGGAACGCCCTCCAGGGGTGATGGTTCCAAACGTTAAAGTGGCAACAGTGTCAGCGACATCAGCAGCCTAAATTTGGTAAAGGGTCACATCAGGATCTTAAATAGCCAGTTATTGTTACTCTGAACTTAAGCTCTCAATTGCTTGGATGGGGAGTATCATAGATATTAGAAGCGACCCATCTGGTCAGTCTCAAATTCTCATCCATGAGGGAGGATGGTTTTCAGTGGGTTCATTCATGTGAAGGTATGTCTTCACCAAGTAGCCTTGGAAGTGACCTGGCAGGGAGCATCAGCATTGAGTTTTTTGTTTTAATTTGAAGGATAAGCCCTTTGAAGGCAATGAGATTATTAGTTGGTATAGTTCCAGAAGTATCTACTAGTAGAAATCCAGTCAATAGGGCGATGTCTTGACAGAAAAGTTGTTTTTATTAAGGCAACTCTCTGCTAACAGGCAAAAATATCGCTAGTAATATTATGTAAAAATCAATGATACATTTGAAAGTCCCTTATTGGCTAAGATTTAGGGGTAATTATAGTTTGGATAGAAGTCCAGGATCAAGTAGGGTACGGCAATTCCAGAATGATACAGTGGAATGTGGATGTTTACAATGGACATGATCTCTCACAAACAATACGTCAAATTCAGAAGGTCTCTGAGTGGCAAGATCTTTAGAAAAATGGCGGATTTAAGATGGATTTGAGAGCTTGATGGCTCTTTTGGTTTCATTGTTCAGTGTGAGTTTAGTAGCTTCTGCAGTAGCAGAACTCAATCAATTAGGCTGCACATAAATTCTATTTCAAAATTCATCTGAACTAGTGCGAATCACATCAATCCCAACAGTAGGATTGTATTTTAAAGCCCATTAAGCCAGCCGCACTTCATTCTCCTTTAGATTTTAGGCACAGTGAATTGAGGCGTAGTTATTACTGTGAAATGAGCTATATGGACGTAAACCCCTAGTTGCTTACACATATGAATTGCAATAAAATACTACTTCTCTGTAAATGTGTAATTTTGTTCATTACACCAAAGTTTGCTACAATAAGCCACTGGGTTATCATTCTCCTCATCATCAGATTTCAATAACAATTCCCCTACAGAGGTGTGAGGCTCGTTCATTTATATGATAAAGAGTTCACAAATTTATATACAGGTGTATCAGCGCTTTGGAGGGCAAGCTCTCAGCTCTTAAAAATTCAACTGGTAGTTTGGTGCTCACTCAAATTGTACATTTTTTGATAAATGAAATAGAGGCTTACTAATTTACTGAGTTTTTTATATGGAGATATTATCCAATCATTCATGGAACAATTGAATGTCTTACTTACTACTCAGCTGCGGCATCATTTAAATTATTTTAACTTTAGCTGGATTCTCCATAAGCCATGTTAATCAATGTCAGACCCAAGGTAGTCTAGTTGTTCTTAGAAGAATTACAACTTATGTGGTGTTAGGAAAAGCTCAACTCCAGGGTTTAGTTCCTTTACCTATGGAAAAGAACTTTAAGAAAACCCACATTTTTTATCTTCTTCACGGTACTAAATGAAGAGCTGACCAGAATAAAGTTAATTCTCCTCATAGTATGGCCAGCAATCAAAATAATTTTTAAACTTCCAAATTTTCTTTTAAATGGCTTTAATTGGTCTAAAGTATCTGGATACAGGGGCTTTTATATACTCCTTGACCGCTGCAATAATTAAATTTTGTCTACATGCTGTTAGAGTAGGCACCAGTAAAAATACTAGTAAAAAAGATAACGCAAATGACGTCTAAACTGATGCCCCAAGGAGCACCCTATAACCTTTGAGTTCTAATTCCAAAGATTAAAAAAGTTAATGAAACTCAGTCTTAAGTGTAAAATTCGTTTGTATGAGTCTAAGAAATGAGCACAAAACTTTCATACATATGAGTGCCAAGGAAAGACTTGGATTCCATTGAGGGTACTCAAATACCAATGATAGAATCCATTGTCTGCATGGCATCATTGTTCTGCTAACCTTTGAATAAGATCTGTGTAGGATATGTACAGGAAATACTAATCAACAAACATCAACCCCGTTCCAACCACCAAATTGAGTGCAGGAAATAGTCTTGACCACGCTTATTGAATTGAGGGCAGGCTGGTTGGGTTGGATGGGGATGCCGGCTAGACCATTTGGGGTGTAGCTTAGGATCAAAGCCAGGATTTGACTAAGCTCACACTTGATAGTAAGGAGCAGCGACTACGTCGATGTTTTTGTTTCTGTTGGTTTTTTATATTTAAGTCTGCTGGGTTACTTTTTCAGCTTCAGCTTGCTTACAGCATATAAAGCTAGAAGAATGAATGTTCAGTTTGGGGCGATTATTTGTGTAAACTTTTTCTTAAACTAGTTGTTGCGACCTTTCCCATGGTGATTTTCTTAATTTACTCTGCTAAGGGATGCTAATACTGAAAATACCAGTGAGAGGGCCACTTCCATTAGAGAGGTCATTAAGCATGGGCCCTCCATAGTTTCAGTTGTCTCTTTGGAGAGGAAAGAATCGTTTATAATCTATATATTTTTAAGCTTTTCTGTAGTAGGTTAATTCTTTATTTTTAGGATATAACAAAATAACCAAGCACATTATTATCCTTAAAGTAATGGGTTCTTATAATTTTGGGAAAGTGAACTTGGGTAGATGAACATTTGTGACAACTGAATAGCGCATGTTATTAAGAACTCCAAAACTTTTGCACAAAATTGCACTTGAAAATTGCAGTTGGGGTCTTTTGCGGTTCACTCTGGCAATCTTCGCCTGCCTTTATGAGTGCTGAAATCATAAAATCGTCCTTAGCATTCATGTTATATGTGCAAAGATTTAATTAGCTTGGGAACTCCAAATCTAACGCAATATTTCCACCCTTTCAGGGATTTTATTTTTGACCCGGTAATTTTCATTCAGATTTCTTTACACAATTTTTCAATCTTCTTTAGATAAACTTTGGCCTGATCAAAGATTATAGCATCATAGGATCATTGCTAATTGGAGTTAGGTAAAATATTTTTGGTAGTGGCAGACACCTAGTATTTAAAGGATATGTCCTAAGTCTGCTATCTTTACTAGCAAAAATGCATGGAGCCCCTTTGCTTTCCTTTATTGGGAGGGATATTACCCAATCCAACTTAATGGCCACTGCAGGGCCCTTAAATTACCCTTTCCTAGAAAGACACGCTATATCTTTACAGCTATTTTACTAAAGTGTAGTTCTTTTGCAGCAAGGGATGTTTAATAGTCACAATGGTTGTGGGATTGACAATGGAGTGCACAGGTGCATCAGGTTTTTTGGGTGTGTAAATCCTTAATCAATATGCGGCAGTTAATGCAATCTTAGGCAGAGATTTATTTGTTCTTATAAATTGGATACCCTTTTGTAAACTTTTTAAACTTTTTACTCTCTGTAGCTCTTGAGTTTACTTCAAAGTCTCTTTATGCGCGTTGTAATTAAATACTGGTATTGTTTATAATAATAAAGTGGGTTTGTGATAGTATGTAGACTAGACCCTAGTTTAATCTTTTAAACAACTAATATTGCTTTCTCCAACGCTAGACTGGTGTTACGCGCTCTTAAAAATCCTTGAAGATAATTTTAAACTGATGGAACTTTTCCCTCTAACTCTATCTTTTGGTGGAACTTAATAATAAGACTTACCCTATTACTATGTTGAGAGGTTCTCTTCTTCTCAATGGAACTTAAACTGATATTAAGTTTAGAGGTTCTCTATTTCTCTCTTAACAGAGGGACCCACGGTCATAAAAGTTAGATAAACAAAGTATAATTTTTTAGTACCAGATGGTCCCAACCTGAGGGGGGATTCATCGATGCTAAACAAAGTATACTTATTCATCAAAACTCTACTCTCAAGAGTTAAAAATACAACTGTAAAACAGGCCAAATATATTATAATATCTAAGTATCTTTTTATCTGCTTATTTTAAAAACGAGGGATTTATAGTGAATTTGGCGCTTTATCCCTGTTAACGCCCCACTGTAAAAAGGCAACTGTTACCACTGGATCAACCCTTTTTAGGTCGTGCACATGAGGATCTTTCTCAATGAGCTTGTCAGACTTCGCCACTGTCTAGAAATGTGCCCTTCTCCAATTTGTTTATTCAACGCATCCATACATGCTCAATTAACCCCTTTGGAGTAACCTAATAAGACTAGAGACCTGCTTAGGTAATGGGACCTTTACCCATTAGCAATAAGTTGCGTTACCTTAGAGGTAATCTGCAAGTTTTAAAATAGAAGCGTTGTTGCATTTCAATAACCACACATAAAGCTCTCAGTCAATCAATGACAACCCTTGATTGTCTTATATAAAATATTTAAATTTACAATAGTAAAACTGATAACATAAATACTTGTTAAATTTTGGGATGATCTCCTACAAAACTTAAGCATCAAGCAACTGACCCAGATGGATCAACCCCAGAGGTCTACTTAGTATTCATTGGAGCTATTTTACTAAACAATAGTTATCATTTTAAATGACAACTACAATATCCACTAGCGGGTTTATCCCCTAGTGAATAAGCCGTTATATAATATAAATAATCAAGCTTGGTAATGTGGGAAAAAAACCATCTCCTTTTTTTAAGCCACCAGGTATTGTTTCATCGTTTGACTCTCCATACATCCAGAACTTCTTCAACCCAAATTACTGTGCCCCCTCTTCAAATTGGTTCAGTTTCGCTGGTTTTTCTCTTGAAAGGGGACAGCGTATTATCAAGAAAAGCGTTGTGAATTTTTAAAATGAGGAGGAAGCAAGATGTGAAAGGATCCATTGTCTGTAATCTTACTGGTTAGGAATGAACCTGCATTCTTACAAGCCAACTTTTGACATACATAGAACATTGAGGTTGAGATTCTTTGTATCCACCATTACAAAATCATACACCTGATAGCTTGGGGCTGCTCTGCAGTATATAATTTAGCAAACTTCTTGGTGTCCTGGGCGGTCTTAGTCAACTGCTTCTGCATTTGGTAGTGTATTTTCTGAATGTACGTTGTAAATCTGTCCGCCATGGGATTGCCTGTGCATAACAGCAGCCCAATAGTAAAGGCATGGTTATAATCAAGTTGGCGTACATTGGTGACATCTACGTGGAGGCATGTAATGAGTTATTGCAAGCAAATCGTGCTAGGGGAAGGGTGACCGCCTAAATGTCCTGGGAAGCAGTAAAGTAGTAACGTATGTAATGTTTAAGCAACTATTTATTTTTCTTCTGTCCGTTGAATTGGGATGGTACATTTATGACCAGCAGGGTTTAATTTGTAACATTTCACACAGAGCATCCCATAATTTTGAGGTCAACCGAGGCCACCTGTTGCTTATCACTTCTTGTGGTACTGCAAACATAGTGAAAACATGAGGTACAAATAACCAAGCCATTTCCTTCACCTTGGTTGTCATCAAACACGGGATACTATAGCACATATTTTGTAAACCTATCTATGACCACCATAGTCACATCAAATCCCTTGGAGGTGGGAAGACCAACAATGAATTCCACTGATATCAATTTATAAGTTTTTGGATTTGAGGGTGGGGAAGTTTGCTCGCTGGGACTGGTAGCCTCAAAAATTAACAATACAGGTGAGAAGCGTTTCTCATCAGTGATAGAAAAATAAAGAAAAAAAAGTAAAGAAAGTAGCTTTTAGTGTTTGGGATTTTTAATTATAAGCCACGCAGGGGTAAAAGAGAGAATCTCATATAATAAATTTTTTAGTATTTAAGGCGTCAAGGTTCAACATTCAGATAGCTTAGAATTTCTGAATTAGGTAGTATGCAATTTTAGCCAAAATGAGGCTTAACAAACTCACATCTTTAACTGAATGATGGATGGGGAATCACTATTGGCCAAAACGTACCCATGAGGTAACAACTTGATGTATTTCAGCCAATCCCTAACCAATAAAATCTTTTCATCCTGGGGGACCCCTGCCACGCCTATAAAAGGTGGCAGCCCCCAGAGTAGGTGCTTGAATGGACCTGGACATGATTGGGGAAACATCATCCCATGGATGCTCCAAGGTCTGTTTTGAGGTCAGAATAATCCAACTATTGCTTATTGATTTATTTTCCCGGAGAGGAGTTGAAATCGTGTTACCCCAATTTGTGGGGTTCCACTGAGAATTGACCAGGGTATTTTGGCTGACTAAATCATTATTGTTAGATTCAATTTCCTCCTTGTTGGGGACTCATAAATGCCCGACATTGCCTCTATTCAGCTGAATTTCACCCACAAAATTCTTTTTCTGTAGCCTACAAGGTAATTGTCCAACAAAGGTCCTGCAGACCGTTGAAGTGGGTGCAACAGTCTATTATTACCCATTCTGTCAGAATTCAATCACATGTATACAAGGCAGAGCTCCACCCAGACAATTATGTCCTTAATTTGACCATTCTAGTCATATGCTCTCTTTATCAAGTTGATACACTTTTTGACTATAGGGTGCCCCATGTTTGGAAGATCATGCGTTCCCTTATAACTTTTGGGCGGAGGGTTTCCATTATTCATAATAAATTATAGAAGTAAATCACCCTACCCTTTTTGAAATCAACCAGATTACTTTTCCCGCTTGTATTTTTTCCTGTAGGCCTATCCATCCAGATCTCTTACTGAGCAAGTAGTACGGCTTCTAAGAGGGAACCCTCAGTATTAACCTTTTGATTTTTTGGGGGTATGAGGCTGAAAGGGGCTTTGGGGTTTGCGTTGAGTTTGACCGTGGGCTTGATGGTAGGGATTTTTAATGTTGATGGGGTTGCAATAGCGTCAAAGGCAACCGTCTCTATTGGTGATTCAGCCAAGATTTATTTGGGGGTGAACTACCCTAACAATTCTACGCCCTCCACAAGATCAGATCTGGTGGAAAAGCTTCTACTTAGGATATCTAGTAATATGTGAGTAAATATTTAATAAAATTTCATATCTAAAAATGTAGTTTAGAAGATTTTATTGAATCCTAGTTTTTCAGTGCACCAGTTTTTCAATTTGTAATAATATTATTGACTTGTGGTTTGTGCATATAAACAAACTGTACTTCTCTCCCTGAAGAAAATATTGCCAGTGCATCAACAGATGATGGCAGCCATTTATTTGTCATATATCACTCAGGAGCATTTGGTACCAATAAATTTACTGTAAAGTACAGTATAGGATGTATGATCATTGTGTTTATGTAGCAGTACGCTTCAAAGGCTGTTCTAGAGGCATCACATGCTATTATTAATGGTTTGTCTTCTTTGGCATGGCGCAGGATGAGTTCAGAGGTAAAATTTCCTTGATGGTGTCAAAAGCCCATTAACACTTCTAACTGGAAGAATGGCTCATTTTTGCCCATTAGGGGGTGGAGGGACAGCTAGTTCTGAACTTTCTGAGGAGATTTTTTCAAAAAATTAATTGATCCTAGGAAACTGTGAAGCTGTTTCTGGGCGGTGGGAGTTGACCACGCCCCTATTTCTTCTAATTTTGAGGAGGCGATGGAATGTCCATCCTTAAGTTTAGGGTTTCTTGGAATTGGACTTTGACTTAAAAACTCACATTTAGATAGTTTTGCATGCAGACCCACTCTCTGTAAGGCGGCGGCTAAAGCTACAAGTCCTTTTCATGTAGTTCCGAATGAGGAGTGTATTGAAATGTTGTCAATGTACGCCACAGTTTAAGAGAAGAGGAGGTCACCTAGCATGTGGTCAATGACACCTCTGGAAGACATCATAGGAGTTTTTAAGGCTGTATGGTATGATCCATAACTAGTATATGCCATGGTTTGTTTGGATGGCCATTGGCTATTCTTGCCCTTCCTTCACTAGAACTGGTGAAATGTGTTTGCCAGATCCAATATCAAAAATATTTTTGATTTAAAAGTGTCTTAGGAGATTGTGGCCTCAAGTGGGAGTTAGAAGGGTTAGGAATGGTAACGTTGTTTAGGTGTCCATAGTAAATGCAGGGCCACAGGGTGCCATCTGGTTTCTGATCAGACACCACTTTGGATGATAAAAGCGATTTTTTCTCAATTAACTAGCTCTTATCCATAATCTCATCAATCCAGGTTTCAGGGCTTTGTCCTCAGCTACAGTGTAGGGTAAGTAGCAAATGACTTGATAAGGTTCAAAACCAAGTGGAAGTCAATACCAAATTTGGGTTGGGGTGGCACACGGTTGGTTTTATCTACATCAAAGATGTCCTTGAGGATTCAAGTGTCAGGGCATTATGGATAGTTTGATAAGTGATTTGGAAGTAGAATATTTCATTGTGGCTGCATAAAGAGTTCTTTTTAGCCAGAGCAGGGAGCAGAGGAATCTTGCTATAAAAAGATAGAAGGACGTGAAGGTGAGAATACTCAGTTCTATGTTAAAGGTTACTGACTGTTGGCTCCATCACCCTTTGCCCAAGATCATGATTAGAGTAGGTCTGGAATCACAGAGAGATTAACATGGAAAGAATGGCTGTGGGCCGAAAAGTGCAGCAGATTTCATAGGGGCAGAGTGACCATCTGTACTTGAAAGACCCCTGAAAAGTGTCCCTGTAGTAAGAAACAGGTCCAAAGTAAGGGCAAGATTAAGAGCGATGAAATTCAATGAAGCATTAGTGTTTTTAAGGCGCTAACAACAGTGCAATTTAAACTAACTGTGATGTCCATGGCAAACAAGAGATTATCTTGTTCAAATTTATCATAGATGTTAATGGCGCATACTCTGGCATTGGTATTTAATTTTGCAGCCAGCTTAAAATTATCAAAAATTTGTTGAGAATTTGGGAGTTCATTGATGCCGCTAAGGAGTAGTATAACAGGGCCAAAGTGGGATCCAAAGAATCCATCAATGAACGTACGTGGATGAGGTTTTCAATTATCAGTTTTATTAATGGCAGTCTTTTTTTTCTTGTTCCATTGTCTAGAGTTGATAGGGTTAAACCGTTTAGGCCTCTGAGTTCACAGGAATAAAAAGGGTTCCTATGGGTTTGTTCTCTACCTTACCCAAGAAATTTATAAGTCTGGGTCCATACAGTTTGGACTGCAGACCAATATCCCAGGTGTAACGGTCAAAGCGTTGCTTGACCACCACATAGCCTTAAACTCCCACGTTTAGATGATAAGGGCAAAGGGGATGAGCAAAAATCAATGGAATTCAAAATGGCAATTGTGAAAATCTGATGCCTCAAAATCCAATATTACTAAAAATGGCAACAAGGGTGGAAATCCTTGAAAATGGCGCTCTGGTCAACTAGATGAAGACTAAAAGAATATTGCTAAAAAAGGTGATTAGTATGATATATTCATAGATGGCACTCTGTCCAACCAGATGTTGCCACTTCAAACGAGGCTGGACAAGCCTCTTAGAAATGGAGATCTGTAGAATTAGGTGATGCCAAAACTTTTTTAGTCTAATTAAGTTTTAGCTAAAAGGCTCTTCAAGTAAACAGGCTTTAAAATGTTTTAAACAAATAAATGGATGCAAAAAGATTCAATAACTGTAACAGTACCCGTACCAAGTTCTGTAATGGGTCTAGACGTGTAGCTTTAGGGTCCAGATAACCAGTTTTTGCTCACCATCAAGTAGCTTTCTGCATATTTCATGGAGAACAAGACATGCTCTTCCCCAGTATTTAAAGTCTAAATTAACTGGCAAAGTTACGCAAAGAAACTTCTTCCAAAAAATACTACACTAAAATTAATAAATTCCAAAACAAAAGTAGTAATTTGAAAATAGTTTCTTAAGAAACCAGAAAGAGAACTGCTAATAGACTATTCCTCAGACTTTGATAAGGCACTGCGTCATTATATGCGTTACCAGCGGGCAGTCCATATTGCTTGGTGCAAATATCATTCTCACTAAAGTCCAAATTACATAATCATGATTTTTTTCACATACAGATTAGGGATATTCCACCGCAGGGATATCCTGCATGTGGAGATCTACCTGCGCCCTCTTGCCCAACTGCTTTGTGGCAGTGTTCAAGACCCCGTTCATCACATCAAATAAATCTCATTCAATATGATGTCTCTGTTTCTAGATATGGTGGATAAGCCTTCATAATGATCCTTGCCTACGTGGTATGAACACCATACCTTGTTTCTGATGGTCATCTTCTCTCTCAAGTTTCTCATAAAAGAGCCTCCCATTTCCTCCCCTCTCACGGACATGTTCAACTTCACTCCCATCCTGAGAAGCCCTCACCAGAATTCTGACAGACTCTCACTCCAGGGGGAGCTAAATACGCTACACACAATCTTCTCTCATATCAAACTTCAGGCCAAGATAAGCAAATTTTTAGGAGGAACAGCCCCTGTGTCACTCCAGATTGCTCAATTAGTGGCCGTCCTACCAAGAAACTTGTCAGACTGTTCAATAAGCTAATTGAATCCCGTCGGCTCTTCCTCCTACACTAGATCAATTGCTCCAATTGGTCAAAAGAGCAGCCACGCCTAATGACTCTCAAGACGCGGCTTGGTCAGACCTCCTGACCCTCACACAAGGGAAGATATCCGTCATGGAGTACTCCCGCGTTTTTTTTCTAATTGACTAAGGTTACTAAAGTGACCTCCTCACAGATTGTATGGATGTTCTTCAGAACCTTCGCTCTGACATCCTCACCACCATGACTGCCACTCGCCTGGGAGCCACCCTCAATAGAAGAGTCTCATTTGTGACCCAAAAGGGGCAACTGGCGTTAGTTCAGGTAAAACCCACCCCATGACACAAAAATGAGAAGTTCCATGACTGCTGTGGCGAGTCTGAGCCTATCTCCAGACCCCCACAGGAGCTCTCTCAAGGATAATCTATGGCTCTGCCAATGGGGTGACCCCTCTGAACCCCCAGAGAGGCACTCCTGTCCCTACCTAAAACTTCCGCCTGACCCTCACGCACGATGCCACTATTAATAGAGGAAATGCCTCATCATTAATATCTATGTTCCATTCTCATTACAGATTGGGGGCAAGTATAAGGGTGAGGACTTATTTGGGCTTTGGTAGACACAGAGGCAGAGGAAAAGTACTATAATATTGAGTTTGCGCGAAGAATGTATCTTGAGATGGAAGGGAAGGGAAAGTTACGCTAGCTGATCCCTCAAAATTCTTAGAATGTTGGGAAGTCAAGCCCTGGGTGATGCTACGGAAGGGCCTTACTAGATCTAAGAAGCATTTAACGCTACAAGAAACCTGCCTCACCCCATAATCCTGGGTATGCAGTGGTGGCACAAGGTCTCCTCTCAGTTTAAACTGGAGGATCTCATGGTCATACTCCACCCAAAGAATCAGCCTCTGGTAGCACTAGAATTTCTTTACCTCTGGTGCAGTGAAGTTTAGGGTGAATGCTGTGCTTGGGCAGGAACCTGATTTGGACATCCCAGAAATGCTCAAATCATACGCCAGCATGTTACAAAAAAATAACGCTCCATTAACCTTACCACACAAGCTTTTTCCCTTTATGTTCAAGTTCAAAAATGACGCAGAATTCCCAAAGGGTTACCCTATATACCTTTTGAACCTAAAGGCAAAGGCAGCCCTGGAAGCATATGTTAAAGATATGCTCAAAAGTGGGATGATTGTATCCTTTAATTCCTCTGTGTTTTCTCCCATAATCCTTATTCCAAATCAAATGGCGAAATTTGACCTTGTGTATTTCCAGAGGTTATATGCAATAACAAAGCCTGACTTAAACCCATTTGCTAGTATTCTCCCTTTTTGGGGAAGCCCCAACTAGGGGTCATGCCCCGCCTACAGGCGGATGCCAGATTGGGCTCCTCATTAACTTGGGGTAAGCCCAATCTAAAGTATCAGGGATCAGCCCAAATAACTAAATTATATTAAAATTTATATATATTCAACACCAGCAACTAAATGCTGAGGATGTCAATCGAACAATCAGGTTGTAGGGAATTACTGTCTGATGCAGAAACCCAATCAAGTAACCCTTTTGGGCGCACAATCAACTTATGCCAAGGATGCGCCCAATCCCCATGTAGAATTTATACTCTTTTGGCTTTGGCAATCAATGCTGACATTTTCCTTTTCCGACCATCAAGGTCCTATAAATAGCTCAAGGATCAATTTAATAATTACCGTTTCTCACCTATCTCTTTTCCGTTTTTAGCTTTACTTTGGGACTTAATGGCCTATTAACTCGCTGGGGGCTTTGGGGCCCTGACTAATAGGGGCTGTGTTAGAGTTCCTCCCGCAAAGTCCTGACACCATTCCATTGATGATCCCATCTCCCTGATAATTTTGGGGAGTCAGAAATTCCCCAAGCTGGAACTGGTCGGCATGTTTCACCAAGTTCCTGTGATTTTGTAGCAACAACAGTACATGTCCTTCAAGTTCCATTTGTGGGTGCTTAAATAAAAGGTAAGCATTTTCAGTCTTAAGAAAGCCCCAGCAGTATTTTATAATAACATTTACAATGCTTGAGCATCTTGATTGGAAAATGCCCCGTATCATATATGAATGATATAGTATTCTCTAAAACCAAAGAGGAGCACAGGGGTGACATGCTAAGTTTGAGGCCCTTGACAAGGCATACCTCCGCATAAAGCTGTCAAAATGTGACTTTTACAAAAGCTTGTCTCTTTCTTGGGAAATATAGCCTCACAAAAAAAGGGACGTCCATATGTCCTGACAAGGCAAAAGCGGTGAGGGAACGGTTGGCTCCTACAGATAGAAGTGGCGCTAGAAGTTTCCTAGCCGTGGTGAGTTTACAGAGCAACTTACTTAAGAACTCATGAAAACTACCGCACCCTTGACTCATCTTACAGGGCAGGTTTCATTATAGTGGTTAGATGAGGAAGAGAGAGCTTTCCAAGCCATCAAGGAAATTCTCATGACTACACCTGTAATCACCCATCCAACGCAAACTGTCCCTTCATAGTGGAAACTGAGCCTCAACTTCAAGATTTGGGTGGTTCTGCTGCAGGAGGGTGAAGATGGGGCAGACTGAACTGTAATCAATTATAGTAGAAATACTGACCGGCAAGACAAGCTACTATGTGTATGATAAGGAGTCCTGGCTATTGTCTCAGCCTTGGAGGAATGGCAGCATCACTTGCTGTACGTCCAGCACCCAGTAATGATCAGAAGAGTCCACCGCGCCCTCAAGTTCTATAAGAGCTGAAGTGCATGAAACAGAGTCAGGCCTGATGGCATCTGGAACTAGTGCAGTATGATTTCAAGTTTATGTATAAGCCAGGGGGAGCAACCTCACCCCCAGATCACCAAAGCAGAGACCTGAGGGTGGAATTTCATAGAAGGAGCTGGATGCTACAACATGCAATTATGTTGCTTTCAAGCGTGATCCTCGCCATCCAAAATGTCTTTTTAAATTAAGAACAAGCTTTGGGCTGCTTAATGACTCTCAGAGTATGAGTCCACACTCTGGAAGAGCCTAGAGGGGGGATTGAGAACAAACATCACAAGAACTACTGGAAAGAGAAGGTCTCATCCTCCACAAAGGACCCTATGGCTTCCAAGCCACGAGCTTCATGAGAAGATAATAAGCGCATTTCAAGAACACCCCTTGGTGGGACACCTGGTGGCATAGAGAACAATAGAGCTCCTGTACAAAAAGTTACCAATGTCTGGGAATCCCTAGTTCTGCGAGATAGTACATCTCATAATTCATACACTGCGCCTGATACAAACATGGCAGGTAGAAGACCTTAGGGAAACTAAAGCCCTCCAGATCATAGAGATGCTGTGGTCCTTGCTAAGTGTGGACTTCATAACAGGGCTTCTGAGATCTAAGGGTTATGATGCTGTCATGATGGTGGTGGACAGACCGACTAAGTACATCAGATTCTTTCTGTGTACTTCCAAGATCATATTAAAGGCATAGTGAAAACTTTCTTTTTGAATGAGGTGTTCTCTCGCCATGGATTCCTTGAGGAGATAGTGTTATACAAAGCCCACAATTTATCTCATACTTCTGGCAACACCTAATGGATATTTAGATTAGACTTTGCATATCATCAGCCTGACATTTACAGTCCAATGGCTAATATGAACAAGTCAATAATGTACTCAAGCAGTACCTGCGCTACTATATGACCACCAACAGGAATGCTGGATTGACCGGCTGGTACTAACGCATTTCTCTCACAATAAACTAGTGCACTAATTAACAGCAATGTCTTTCTTCTTGGAAGACTACTGGATCAACTATAAAGATGGTGGAAACCCACCCCAGAAGTCTGAACTCAGCAACAAAAACCCTGGCAGCTGAGATGAAGGATAACCTGAAAACACTACAAGCAAATTTAACAAAAGTGGTAGATATTCAGTTGAAGAGGGCTGATGCTCACCAATTTGAGGCCCCAATGCAAAAGGATGAGACCAGGTGATGATTAAAGCAAATAACTACTCAGTCCCCACTAGCTGCAGGACTTTAAGACCAATCTCTCTGGTCCCATTAAGGGGACCCCATCAAGTGAATGAAATAGTTTGCAAAATTAATTTCCTCAAGGGGTCTTTCACACATATAGTACTGCAAATTTTGCAAATTAAGAACTTTATAGGTCCTCTCCAGAGAAGCGTAGCCATATCACTCAGACAACTTAAGAGAGGCTGAGTCTGGGGTGGAGGAAATCCTGGACATGAAGATCTCATGATGGAAGTGTTGGTACCTATTGAAGTGGGTATTTACCTTGTGGAAGAGTCCATTTGACAAAAGTACCAACGACTGCAGCAACTTCCCACAGAAGGGGGAGGAGTTCTGGAGCCAGAGGGGGCTCTTGTCTGGATGGTAATTTAACAGTCAAGGCGTTGCCTGACTGCCACATATATCTAATCTTCCTCATTGTGATGATCAGTGCTGGAGGAGATGGTCATGATTGCATAGATTTTTAAAAATGGCAATCTAGCAAATTAGATGTCTTATAACCCAGTATTACTAAAAATGTTTATGAGGTTAAAAACCTCATAAATGGCACTCTGGCCAGCCAGATGCGGCCAAATTGAATATTAATAATTATGGTGACTGGGATAAAAACTCATAAAAGCTCTTTGACCAATCAGATGCTGTTACTTAAGATGAGGCTGGATAAGCCTATTAGAAACATCAATCAGGCAAATAGATGCTACCAAAAGTTGAGAATAATTTAATATTAGCAATAAGAATCTCAACAAGCCTATGGGCTTCAAGAAATTTCAAAATAAATAAACAAATGCAAAAAAGGTTTGATAACTAAAACAATACACATCCCAATTTCTAATATGGGTCTAGATGCAGAAATTGAGTGTAAAGGTAACTGTTTGTGCCTACCATTGAGGTTTTCTGTTGGTCTCTTCAGAGAACAAGAATCACTATATACCCAGTATCTAAAGTTTAAATATCTGGTAAGTTTGCATAAAGCAAATCTGTCTTCTATTATACTATAATAAACTTAAAAATAAGAAAGATTAATTTTGAAAGTTTAAAATCGTTGTACTAAGAAAACCTAATGTGAACTGCTCATCGACTAATCCCCAGACTTTGACAAGGCCATACATACTTGTATGCGCTTTCCAGAAGTAAATCCTCTTGCTTGGCGCTAATATCATCTTCACTAAAGTCCAGAATTACATAAGAAAGAGTTTTTCCTTTCACGCAGATTATGGATATTACCACAGCAGGGTTATCCTGCTTGTAAGCACTAAACTGAGCCCTCTTGCCAAACTGCTTTGTGGTAGTATTAAGGACCCCATCTGTCACATAAGGGGTATCGCATTGTTGAGTATTGGAGGCTTTTGATTGTGGAAAAGGCTAGTCATATTTTGTTGTATTAGAGTGGGGTACTAAGGTTGCAGGAGGAGTGAATGATAACTCAATCAATTTGGTGCCTTGAGGCATGGTGAGGGCGTAGAAAGCAAGAGTAAGCACCTCTATTGTTTGGAGATATCCTAACAATTCTCTTCTGGTGTGTGGCCTCATCTGCGCCATTAGTTAATAAATTTTGTTCCATATATGTGCTGCTTTCTTTTTCTTCTTCGTCAAACAATAAAAGCACTCCATCCTTAGGTGGAAGACGGGGTCAGTTTAGTATGGTGATAGTACAGCTTATGTGGGGTTGGTTTTCTGGTTCCTCCTAAGTTAGGGAAGGTCATAATCTGTTGAACTAGCTTGTATGATCCCTCTAGGGTCTTAGTTCCATTATACTTTCCACGTGGGATCCCGCTCCCTGATTGAGGGAGGCCATGAAAACGTCTATATGATATTCTTTAGGAGTTGGGGAAAATCAGCTATTTGTTAGAAAGATTTGGTTGGTTATCTAAGCTCGAGGCTAGACCTTGCATTAGAATAGTTGGAATAGGAGTTGAGGTCTCAATTCCAGAATGGCTACCATTGATGAGACAATTATGAAAAGAGAGAGGTCCATTCCCTAAGTGGTAGTTCTGGTAGAATAAGTTGCAGGCCTATGTTTTGGCTTCTCCTTGTAAAGAAGTCAAGTAAGCCAACTTTTTCTGACCTTTGGAGGACTCTGTAGTTCCTCTTAAGGTAGCTCACAACTTTAGTTCCACAAAATCTCCCTGCACCTGGCGGTCTGCCTCATCTGAAGGGCAGAAATTAGGACTTATCACCATCACATTGCAGGCTTGGGTTTGAGAGGGGTGATCAGCTGTGCTACTCAAGCGAGCAGTTCTTGTTTAATAGCTCTAATCTATTCTACTCATGAACAACCGGACAGGAGGATATGAATGAGGTCGTATAAGCTTCTTTCAAGTGTAGAAGAACCCAAATACAACAGATCTTGAACCAACGACATGAGTGCAGTATTAGGTGGCTGGGTTATTATGTCAGATATCCAATGTTCCAAGGAAATACTTGGCTTCCATTAAAAGTACTCCAAAACCCACAGGTAGTATCTATAGTCTTCATGGCATCGCCATTCTATTATCCTTTAATAGAATCTGCAAGGGATAGGTGCACTAAAATACAGATTATTTAGCACCAACCCCGTTTTAGTCACTAAACTGAGTGCAGGCAATATAATTGACCATGCTTATCACACTAAAGGGTCTGGTTGAGTTAGATGGGGGCGGCTGGTCATACCAATTGGGGTGTAGGTTAGGGTCACAGTTGGGATCCTCCTAGGCTCACACTTGGTAGGAGAACAGCAACTACATCATTGTGTTTTGATTCCATTGGCTTTTCTAATATTCCAATCTACAAGATAAAATTTTTACTTCATCCTGATTATGTCAGATCAAATTAGCAAATGGATGTTCATTTGGGGTGATATCTATGTATACATTTTCTTAAACTAGTGGTTGTTGCGAATTTTCCCAGTAGTTGTTTCATGGATTTTATCTGCCAAAGTGCTAATGCCTAAAACACCAGAGAGATGGCCACTGCCACTAGAGAGTCAGTATCGTGTGCCCTCCATGATTCAGTGGTCTCTTTGGAGAGGACAGAATCTTAAATAATTTAAAATCCTAAAAGTTCTTTTGAGAAATTGATTCTTAATTCTAGGTTATAACATAAAACCCAGCGCTCTATTATAAGCAGAGTGCTGGGTCGTTGTACTTTCATTGAAGTGAGGAGGGGGCTGAGGAACATTTGTGACAACTGAATATGCACATGTTTTTACTAATGCCAAGAATATTGCATAAGATTGCAATTGGTTATAGCAGGTGTGGCTCTTTGCAGTTCACTATGGCAAACTTCTCAAGTCTGTAAGGGCGTCAGCATCCTAGCATCGTCCTTAGCATTTCCTTTGTTTGCGCAAAAATTTAATTTTGCATTTAGGGGATTTCCAACAGTTAAAACGCAATATTTTTGCCCTTCAGGTGGTTATACTTTGATTTGCTAATTTACATGCAGATTTCTTTACAAACACTTTTGACTTTCTCTAGATACACTAAATCAGAATCAAAAAATTTTAGCAGAATTAATATTTTTGCTAACCTAGAGTGAGGTAAAAAATTTGGGGGAGTGTCAGACACCCATCATTTGTCTATGGTATGTTCTAATTCCACTATCTTTACTAGCAGTAATGCGCGGGGCCCCATCTAGTACTAAAAAAAGTAATGCGCGGGGACCTTCCCTTTCCTTAATCAGAAGGGGTATATTTTCAGTCTATTTAATGGCCATAATGGAGACCCTTACAAACTACAAAATAAGAAGCAGATAAATTATTATTTTTATCAATTGAGGCTATCAAGATACCCATTCATCTGAAAAAGTAATAAGTTGATCTTTGAGCAACATTTAAGTATACACAAACAGACATGAGCTCCATAGTATAATTTTGATGGAAGAACCCTAGAAGATCCAGAGAATCAGGGAATTGTACTCCAATGAACCTAAAACTAAGTTACAAATGAAAGATATCCTATAAGAAGAGTCTAATTTTGTTAAAAATCAAGTCCTACTTTAAGCGCCCAAATTCCTAAGCACTATATATTCATTCAAAAAAGAAAATACAATAACATTTTTTATAATCTGTATTTATTGTTATTTTTATATGGTACCACTAATGCAAATTTAAAAGACTTAATGTCAGAGGTTTAGATTTAGCCTACTGCTGTTAGCAGAGGTTGAGTAAATTTCTGTTGAGCTAGGAATAGCCCCTCATTAGTATAGAATAAAGGATTCAAAATGGTTGAGATGCTTGGTGCCACGAGAAAAGGCCCCAAGCATTCAAGAACTAGGCGCTCCAAATTTCTTGGCGAGCAACTTTTAACAGATAGACTTACTAATTATAAGTAATTCACCCTTTACATCAGCACCCCCTTTATTGAGAAGGCCATTACCCAATAACTGGTTCTCATCACAGGGTGCATATCAAGCGATTTTGGAGAGCTCTATGACGATACTATGGAAGTGTACCATGTAGAAGGACTTCCAAATGATATTAATCTGGAGAGTATGTAAAGATGCTTATGCTTTGAAGCATCTTTATCTCTTTTGATATCTAAACTAATAGATTTCCAATAATTACAAATTCAAGAAAGGACTAAAGTGATGAACATGACTCAAGTGAAAAAGAGATTTTAGCTCCCTATAGAATGAGCAAAAGTGAAATCGCACAAAGCATAAACTTGATTTTAAACTAAGCTTGAAAGCCATGACGAGCAGTTATATCACATTAAGCAAGATGTAGAACTAAGCAGGTGAAACTTATTTTACCTCTCAGACCATTACCTACTTTGGGAGATCGCACAACCAGTACCATCACACCAGCAATGGTTTTACAGCTTGACCATCAAAATTGAGCCAAAAGAAGATCCCAATTTACACCCATAATTTAAGACTAAGTTGGCTACTGTTGAGGGAACTATATCCTGATTCTTCTATATAAGAGAAGCAGGATGGAGTGAGCAACAAACAAAAGGCTTTTCATGTTCAGGGATGCATGAGCAGATAAACTAAGACTGTGCTTGAAGCCACACTTTGATCCAACCACGTTTGTGCTGAAGTCAAGGAGATTCATTTTAAAGAGTCTGGAAGTGCACTGCATGTTCAAGATATAAAAGAAAAAATTTTCACTATAAAAATGGGGGCCTGAGTCAATTGTGAACTATGCAAACCTGTATTTCCTCAAGGTAAAAAGCTTTAAACAACTTCTTTAGATCTAACTAAATTTAAAGACCATCTTGCCTAATTTTCTTATATCACACCCACAACTCCTGATGCATATGAACTTGAATGTGAAACCCACAGAATACATGAAGGGCATTAAGGAGGCTTAACTGACGTCATAGCCGATTATAAAACTTAGTTCTTATTAGAACCATCATTACCGCAGCCTTTATCAAAAGGCTTTCTCCATCGCATGAGCTTTGAGGATAAGCCTAAAGAGAAAGATTACCACCCAGCTATATAGAAAGCCCCAGATATTGCAAGATCAAATTAAACAACTGTTATTAACAAAGGCACTTCTGGATAAAATTCCTAAGCTAAAAGAATATAAGAAGGAAAGACCTAAAAAGGATGTCGCAGGATCAAACAAAAGGTCAATGCACCACACTAATTGTTTTGATGGAGATGAATCTGATTCATGAGTTAGATCAGGATAATATGTCAATGGACCCCAAGTGAAATGGTTGTTCCCACATGCCTCAGACCTAAATAAGCGAATTTTGAGCTCATGAGCAATCTTACTCGGCTCAAACTCTCAAGCCTACTCATATTATTGTCAGTATATTAGATGTCAAGATCCTTATGGAGATTACGTTCAAGAAGATTTCAATTAAAGTTTGAGAGTCACCCAGGCTTGAAAGGAGTTGGTTCTTTCTGTAGGCTAGAAATTTTATCAGAGAGTCATTGCAATCCTTAACATGAACATAATTATCTCAATAGCATTAAATAAGTGGAAGTCTACATACACAGAGTCAAAGTATAAAGTATTTTGGTACCAGTGCTCTAGTCAAACCTATGTCTTCAAAGATAATGCAGAGCTCAAAGTTTTAACCAGAATTTTTATCAGGCCAGAGCTTAGAGCTTCTGGGCCTAAATCAAGCAATGCATTAGGAGCATATTAAACATTACCTTTGCAATTTAGACGCATCCTCAAGTCTGCTCTGGATATGGTACTTGAAAATGATTACACAAATCCCTTATATAAATGCTGTTCCTAGTTGCATTTGGATTGATCCGCATTAAACAGATTAGATAATCTGCTCGACTACCAGATGCCTTTTGTGTTCAATATGAGGAGAATAAAGAGTGGAAGAAGAAAGTATGCCTATTCAAAACTAAGCAATCTTTTTACCCACTTGTAATACCTTGAAGACTTATTTAATGAAGTGGCTTCCACTGAAAGTAGAAACTTTGTATGATTTACCTTTTGCGCCAAAAAAATGAACCTTCTTCCCATAGAACAAGACTTTAGGCTAGTTATAATCAATATAATTATAATTGAACAGACAATGCTTGAAATCTACTGCCCCAAGTAGTTATATCATGAACCAGAATGTTCCCTATATTTATAGATTTTATAAATACCAAAGAGAAGTCTAAGTCCTTTTTATAAACATTTTCAATCATTCTGTTAATATCAACAATGATCAAGCTAAAAATAAAGCAAAGATATAAAACTTCACAGATGTTGATTCAGTTTATGCCATTGCAAGCATTTAAGAGATTGTTCAACAAGAGACAAATACACAGTAAGAACGTGAACTTAATAAATTCTTAAATCAATATTTAGATGTCTTAACAACGGATGCAGCATCATGGTCTTCTTAAGGAACAAGTTTGTTGGGATCTGAGATAATAAGCGAGTCAAGATCTCTACTCTTAAATAGAGCCATGATAAGTTAACGCTTGAGCTCTATTGATTGAAACCAATATCTAAAGGAATTGATAGAAATTTGATCAGGAAGTATTACATGAATGGGAATCGATTAAAATTCCTTCTAGAATCGCACCTCCACTTCCCAGATCTCAAAAGGCGTGACTCCCAAAAATGCAGTCATGAGGTGCTATCAACAAATAACAACAAAGGCGTCAACTAAGCAGTTAATCCAGAAGGCTATGGTTGACCTTTATTGCACGAAACCCTGGGGGTCTTCTCATCATCATGTCCTACTCGCCTTATTGATATCTTATCCTTTTAGCTCAATAAATTAGTATATTACCTCTTTTTTCGTCTTCATTGAATTCTACTCTGGTTTTACAGCTTTAAGACCCATTTTTAACCTCTTCTCCCAGTCAAAAGAATTGATAAGCCAATGGAATTCACAATATTTTCACTAGGGCACCATAGCCTTATTATAAAACTTTACCGCCATTCCAAAAGCAAAGAAGTAGTTTTTGATGGAAATATACTAATTTACTGATGTGGGGGGTACACCCCTCCAAGAGTCCTTGGGCGTCAACCTTTTACTAGGCTTTATAAGGAAGCGACTTATTAATTAGTCATGGATTTCAAAATACTTAATGACTGACTAAGAAAGTTTTGTACCCACTTTTGTGCAATTACATTGCTTTAAAAAACTTGGGAGATCAACTTCATTCAGCGATGAACCTGAAATTGGATAATGGCAGATAGAGCTGTGGCAAAAAACAGGAGAATTGTGCGCTTATAAACAGCTAAGGAATGTATGAATCAACGCATATGCCACAGGACTATGCATCTCCCCAGTCACGATTCAATAAGTAATGAATCAGTTTTTGGAGATTTGACGCTGGGTAAGCTGATCTACTTGTATAAAATAACGTTATCAGCAAGACGCTCTAGATCATTTTGCAAATCTGATTGAGCTTTTTACCCGCCTGAGAGAGAAAACCCTTAATTTGAAGAGAAACAAGTCAAATGTTTGAAGAGCAGTTATAGTCAATTGGCCATATAGAAATAAATAAAACAGAACCTAAGGAATGGCGAACCTATTGCCCAGATAAGTTCCCCTAAGTCCGTTAAAGGCCAGTTTTTAACATGGTAAAAAACAACTGTCAAATTGTGCCAAACTTCGCGGACACCGCTGAGCAATTTCATGCATCTGGATAACAAAGCATTACTGTTCATTTAAAAACAAGAGCAAGAAGATGTCTTGAACCAACACAGTCAAAAGTTTATGGAAGACCCAATCCTGATATACCCAGACTTTGCAGAGACCATCTATGTTTACATTAACGCCAGCAACGTGGGTATAGGCACCATCTTAGTTCAGATGGATAAAGAAGGATTATACAACCCTTTAGTGATCTATTTAAAGACATACACCAGAGCAAAGTGCAATAACACAGTTGCAGGGCATGAGTTCTTAGTGGTGATCAGAGCCATACACCACTTCCAACCATACATTTATGGTGTACACTTCAGTATATTTACAGACCATGATTCACTTATATGATTGATAAAATGAAAGATTTAAATGGTATAATTGCAAAATGTACTGTTCATTTGCAGGGTACGACTTCTAGATATTGCACTGTTAGGAGAGTATCACTAGAACGTGGATGGATTTTTAATTAACTGTTTTCCAAATTCAAGTAAACAAAAGTAATATGATTTATTAACTTATAGGAAGACCTGAGGAGTAATGTGAATAACAAACGATGCATTGAAAAAGATACTGAATAATCTGTGATAGTGCTGTAACAAAGAGATAGACAGCTGAAGGAACTAGTACAGTAGAAAATGTTACCATATGTGAAGCTGAGAAAATGCTTGGCTATAATCATGGAAAGACACAGTTAAGTAGGCCATGAATTCTACAAAAGTCATACCAGCATCTCTAGGAGAGATTCTACTAAGAGCCAATTTTGGACGACATCAGTTAGGCTCTAAGCTCAGTGTAGATAATCTATGACAAGATACTTTATTAGAAGTTCAACTTTCAGCCTATTCAATAAGCGCACCTTTTCACAACGTCTTCATTTGACATAATTGGACTATTTTCTGAGTCATCCAGTGGGAATTGGTTTATCATTGTCATAGTATATCACTTCAACATTTGGGTAGAAGCAATTTCAGTCAAGGCTTTTCCTGTAATAGTTACCATGAGATTCCTATACAACCAGGTTATTACTTGTCACAGATGCCCTCAGATGCTACTTTCCAATAGTTGCAGAACTTATATCTTAGACTTTGTGAGATAAATTATGGACTTAGTAGAGTCAACAACTCTTTACCACACCATACACACCTTCTACCACCAGAAGCGTGGTAAGTATGAATAGAAGCCTTGCGTTAATCTTAAAGAAAATAACAGTCAAAGAAAGATCAAAATGGTACACCTTGTTACCATCAGCCCTATTAGTTGAAAATGAGCTACCACAAGGCTATTGACATGTTACCATTTAGAGCACATTTCAGAAGAAAATTCGCTTTACCAATTTGTTAGTCTCAGTGATGGACGCAGATAATAAGAATTTAACTCCCAGAAGATACCAGAAAGAGTTAGCAGAGGTGTAAGCCATGATTTAGCCAAACATGAAGCAATAATAGTATGCCATTTAAATGGAGTACCAAGAGAGGGACTAAAGACCTAATTTTCACATATACAATTTTTGGGATAGAAAGTAATGTTCTTCAAGTATGTACAGAGGCAGTTATGAGAAGTCACAGACCTTCTGGATGGGACCTCCAACAATTGTCATGGGAAGAGAACAAAAATTTTATTAGGGTGGATACCATAGACAACACCTATAACTGAGTCCACACGCATTTTATATAGCCTCACCTCTGTCTTTATTGGGAAATGGTAATTTTGAGAAAGGCTCATCTATAATTGTTTTTTATAAACTATGGAACCCCTTAAATATCTCCAAATTCTACTAATTTAAATCATGATACTAATGAGTTAGATGGCTAGAATAATTATTCTCTCCTAATATGTCCAGAAATAAAAAATATTTTTGTAACTCAAAAGCACATTTTATAGGCTCTGATAGTCTAATTTCCTGACAACATAGGCTCTTATATATCCACTTACCGCCGCAATAAACTGACAGCTGGTTACCATAACGTCAGAGAATGTACCATTATAAATACTGGTCTAAAAAAATTATGTTCATGACATTGCAAACAACGCCCCCATGGAACCGCCTTTATACCTTTAGGTTCTTTCATCAAGATTGGAAAAACTACCAAAACCCATCTGAAGAGTGTTTCCACGTTTTTATAACTCCAAAAATAATAATCATCTTATCAAAACAGACTCTAAATTAATTTCAAAAAGTTCTAGATTGATGACCAAGATAATCATTTAGCTGCAAGAGTCACAAGGGAACAAGATCAGCAGGAGCTACAGATGAGCTCAGAACAGCAGCATCTCATTCACAAACAAACCAGAGATCATATTAAAATTTATGGAACGACTCAGAACATCCCAGAGAATCAGGGAATTGGACTAATGACCATGATACTAAGTTGCAAATGAAAAACACCTTATAGAAATATTTGATCTGTTAAAAATCAAATCATATGATTAAGAATTTTAAATACCGTAAGTACTAAATACTTCCCATATTTTACAATAAAATAACTTCTATCTCAGAACCTGTCTTTATTGTTGTTGTTTTTTGTTCTAATAATGCAAGCTTGAAAATCTACTGGTTAAAGTTCATACTTAACACTAAAGTTTCCAGTAGAGGCTGAGATGAGCTTCATTAAGCTTAGAAACAGCCTCATTAGTTAAATAATCAAAAGTAAAACTGGATGGAGGTGCTTAAAATCATGATAAAAATCAGCAAATTTAAGAACTAGATACCCGAAATTTCTTAGCAATGTACCCTATAACACAATGATTAAATTCATGAAATTGGTTCAACTATTTTCATCAGCACCCCCTGAGTAAGCGGGCTAAACTACCCCACAGTATGTGACTTGTGTAAAGACCAGCCCTAGTGAAGCAACAAAAGTCTTTCTCCAATTGTGTCAAGTGCTCAATAAACTATCTATAATAACGTTTCTATATTTCTATTATACTGACACACAGTTGATGTATGAATCACTCAACATATTCATGGCCTGCTAAAGGTCATGAGGCTTTGCACAACCCTTGAAGCATTTATTTGAATAGATACAAACACTAGTCCGCAAATAAAACTCATTTATAGTGTTTTCTTTTTGCCAGCTCAACCTGCTACTAACCTAAAATTAGATTATGTCTGAGAAGTGTTGTATGCAGCTCTAGCAAACTAAGACGCATCATAGATGCTTAGTAAGGTATAGGAATCCTTTTTGGTAACTTTATTTTATCTTTCTATAGTTTATCTTCATGTGATTGCATCCATCTTTTTTTACCATTAAAACTGCTAGGCCCAAGATCTATTGGAGGTACTAACATCCTTATTTGCACTAACTGATCTTCTTATCACTTTAAAGCTTCATTGGTCGCCTTCAAATGTCTAATTGGAAACAGGCAAAGAGCAATTGTTCTTATCATCAATATATTGTAACACGTCTTGTGCACATCCCAAATCAAAAATTGCCTTTTGCAAAAATAGTGCTATATTTTAGATGGGGCTAGTGCTTAATTTTTTTGTCTTCAGTTAACTTTAGAGGCGTTTGTGAGGTATTAGCAAGAAAAGTTATTGGAACCTCACCTATAAGACTGAGCTCATCCAGATTACCAAAATTATGAATATTATGTTCTTGTCAACTGGTAAAGTATGTAGAAAAGGTACAATTTGATGTAGCTTAATTTGAATATGGTAGAATATTAATTAATAAAAAAAGGATTTAAGATGCTATGGAATAAATAGCTGAGGCGTGGTGACAGAACAAAGTTTGATTACATAAATGGTAAAAATATCTCACCATATAATCCATATGAGATTTTCTTAATCATTTAGGTTCCCACTATAGTTTGGTGGCCTGCCAAAATGATTAGCTTCAATCTGCTAGAATGGTATGACCATAGATTCCAATTCTAAATTTACTCAATAGTTCAGTTTGGTTAAAATTTGATAACTAATGTGCACTATGCCATCATTAGATGCAAGGTTGACAAAGGTTTAATTTTAAAGTTTAGGGGTAACATTCTTTCAGATTAGTTTAGTGTACCTTTTGTCCAAGTACCTCTAAAATGTTCTTTTCATAATCATATTTATCTCATAAGTTCTCACAAAAGAGAAGCTATTAAAAAAGTCATATATTAGTTTGGGAACGATAGCTAGAGCTAATACTACTAGTGAGCCAAAGATCAATGCCAGAGCACTATAAGTTCCTATAGATGTAGGTTATTTAAGCCCCAAAGTTTAACATCTTTCAAGTTTTTCAATATATGGTGCTGCCAAGTTTTTCATGAGCTCAGTGGACATAGTAATAATTGGTGATCCACTGTTTTTTTGGATCTTACTACAAGTTATTAACAATATTACTAATATTGATGCACTTGAAATAGTAATCAATAAATAAATTGGTTATTTGACATCCATAGTGTCAGATTGGCCTGATGGAAATATAGGTCTTCATATAAGTGCAGGATTGATTCCTTCAAAGCTCTGATAGGTATGGCCACGTAGACCTCAAATAACTTGTGGGTATTATCAGAGGTGAATGAAGCTCATTTTTATAAAATTATGGATTTAAGACTTTATTTCTATCTAATGTGCTAATACAACTTTTCTTTTCTGCTAAAACTGAGAGGTTCAGGATACTACTTTTTCAAGGAATACTTGATGGAAAGCCAGTGGCAAAGTATCATGTTTTCTTGGCAATTTATCAATAAGTGGAAGGTAGTGTAACAAGCCAAAACCAAAACATTGACCAATTACTGGAAGCTCTCAGCGGAGCTAAAGTTTCACAAATTTTGACTAATATTCAATTCACATTAGAAAGATGCTTACAAAAGTGGAAAAAACTAGATAGAAAGTATGGATGTGGTTTTTGTCAAATTATGGACTCAAATTTAAGTGTTTTGGGATTTTTTGTATGCCCACATTATCCAACTGTGACAGATTTCTTATAGATATTTGTTTTGTCATACTTAATTTGGTTTAATATGTAACCTATAAAGGATGTTATAAGTTATCAATAATTGATATGTATTGTTTGTAGTTCTCCTATAAGGTATGGTTTAGTCTTATTTTAGGATCTAATCCTAACTTGACAATTAATGGCTTATTAGGTATGACCACCAGCAATGTTTTTAAGGAGTTCAATTGTTGGTATTATAACTAGCAAGTTAATTTTTTTGGTAATCAATCAGAATTTTTCACCAACCATTAAGAGTGTTTTTGAAATTACTGAAGTATTGACAACGCTTTTCTTTGCAGTAATTTAAGGTTAGCCTTGTCAATTCAGCCTGCTGCAATTGTTAAAATTTCCCATTACCTGGTCAAAGCTTTCTTGTAAAGAATGATCTTCTTGGGCTAGTTAAAGGTTCTGGGACATGCTGTTTTGGAAACTAACACATGAGGGTCATGATCTTAGTTGATGGTAGATACTTGGTAGGTAGATAAATAGGCAGAAAAATTACTATTTCTGATGTGTCTCTTTAGAATTAAATTATTGGTGAAAGATGTTATTATTGGTTTACAAACTGATGTTTTTAGCACCAAAAGCCCTATCTAAATCCCTTGACTTATTAGTTAGAGACAAACAAGTCTAGACAGTTACCTATTTATTTGTTCTCTTGTGTAAAAGTTAGAAGAATTGTTTCCCTTATCTGTTTTTCTCTCAAGTCACCATAAAACACCTAATTAAAAGGATAGCTGAGTGGAGAGAACTGATTTGTAAATAAGAGACTTAACATATTATTTGTCTTCATACAATTATCATAAACCCTATCCTTATGAAATAATTCAATAAACCTGTGCAGTAAACCCTAAAAAAGCTTATAAAGTGATTGAGTAATTTGCTTTTATTCAAGTCTTCTTAAAATGAATGTTAAAATATAATTATGTCTTGTTCTAGAGTTTTCTTTACCTTTTTAACCCTCCCAGCCTCCAGAACTTTCATACTCCTGACCTTAATTTAATATGTTGTTTCCCTAAAAAAATATTACTGTACTCATTATACCCTTTGTGATTGCTGTTAATCAATCTTCAATTGGGACGACCATGCTCTGAGGCTGAAAGATTATGTATAAATACTCTTCTTATCAAATAAATTATACCTTCTACTCAAATTTTTTCTTTAATTTTAGAATCCCTTCTTGGAGTAGAGTTTACTATCCCAGGGATTATAGGAAGAATACTTCGTCAAGTAAACAGAGGTCAAAAGATTAAGAACTTCAAGCAAGTTTAAAGTGTGACTTCTTACTTGTGCAGTAGTGTGCGATTGTTGTGCACTACATCATAGTGCTCACTACAGGGAACAAGTTGAATTCATCTTTTCCAATGACAATAAGGAGTCTAATGTGGAGAAGAAAATAAACAAATTTTAAGCCTTTGTGTTCTGTCAATCTCCCAGCCCTTCTCAGCTATACTGGGCTGAGATAGGATGGAGATGCTCTCAATCTGAAGGATTATATTCTTATAATTTTAACCCTGAACAAATATAACAAATTAGGTGGAAACTATACTAAGATTTCCATTATTTAGTCATTAATGGCTAACTACCTCTCCTCCCTATACTACTGATGGCGCATTTTAGGGTAGTTATGATAAAAATACAAGTGATTCCACTTTTCATTCTGCTTGACATCACTTTTGAGCAAATTTAAAAAAAAGCATCCGTTAAATTTTCCATCGCCACCTCCACCATATCAGTTTTCATTTTTATGTCAGCGGATCCGCCACCTGCTGCCCCGCGTGGGTCAGCAGCGCTCCATCTTCTAGCATTTTCTGCCCTGCAGGCAAATGTGTGAACTGGACCATTTATTCCGCCTAATGCATCAGGCTAATTTGTCCCTCCAAGGAACTTATCATTACACTTAGCGCTAGTCCACCCAACCCACCTCCACCCACTTGCCCTACCCTGATCCAATATTCACTTTTGCCTCTGATTTGAATATGTGTGCCTCTTCCCATATGCTGACAAAGCAATAATTTAGCTGGCAACATCCACGTTTTCACCAGCAGGATTTATTGACTTCCGCCCTTATAAGGGCTATTTTGATATAGGTTTTCCCACTGAAGAGGACGCAGCTGCTGAAGCATCTACGCCCTTAATATATAAAAACACTCCTGTTTCCACAACCTGTACACGCATCCCCAGTGACACCACAATGGTGGTGACCTTTGCAAACCTTCCTTTGCACCATCCGCCTCAAACACTTTATGAAGAACTGATGATGGGGCTATCCAAATATGGTACAAACCCCATCCTCCACTTCCTGGTCCCAAGCGGAGATGAGCGGTTATCAGCACCATTGGCAATGGCCAGCATTACCCCCACCAGCCAACCATAGCCCAGCACATCCCTCCAGGTGCCCATATCCCATCTGCACCAGCTCACTTCTTTTGGGCTCATGTTGACAACAGCTGCACCATTTGTCCCCTCTGCCATGAGTTGGATCATTCCTGTAACGGACAGGTTTATCCCATTTGTTACATTCTGACTCAGATTAGGATTTTCTAAATCTGAGTTGTATCATTTATAAAAGATTTTTGGTTTGGTCACTTTGGGCGTTGGGTTGTGCCTCACCTGAGTGGTAGATTAGGCTTGTGCGAGCCTAATTAATAGCTTGGGTGAGGCTCCTGAAGCGCTGCCTTTATAAGGCATGCCTGGCCATTCTGAAATTCACTTTGGAATTTTCTCCCTAACATGTCCCTTCCCTGGGGAGCATTGTTGGTTGCTCCCCAGATGAGCTCTGGTCGGCGGGTCATTTTATTATCCATAATAAGATATAAATTGTTTTGGGGCTCACATACCTCACTTACCTGTTGGTCTTTTCCATTGTCAAGGAGTTTTTCATGTAGGTTGGTTATGGACTAATCCCCCAGAGGATTTGGCTTAGCCAACCAATAGTAGATGAATGTTTGGCTGCTTGTCAGTGCCCCAAACCTCTCCCTACTCAGTTAGGATGCTTCAGTTGACTGTCAGTGCACTGAAGTATTGTTTGTATATATGGCGGTCAGAACTGGGGTTTTTCCATCCATTACAATTCCAAAAAAAACTGTAGCTTCAATTCAAAACAAGCGGAATCTTCCAAGCCCACACAAGGGGCCGCACAATCAGCGTTTGAGTGTGGATTTTGGCTGCCCCCACCCCCTCCAGCTGAACGCTAAAAAATCAACAAAACATTTTCAACAAAGGCCAAGCCAGCTTAGTTTCTAGCAATATACCCAATCAGGAGCAGGTTTGGACCCATATTCAGTCCAACCAATTTAACGCCCCAAAACTAACACAACCAAGACCTCGTCCCTCCAAATCAATCATGCTCAATCAAAATCACTGGGAACTATTGGATGAAATAACTGAATCTGGGAAATTGTACCATCTACCAACTTTTAAAAAAATTTGGAACCATATCTACCTTCAGATTTCGATGCCTCATACCCACCTAAGAAATATATCCCCAAAACCATCGCTATCCCATTTTTTAGTGACCATCAACTTTCCAAAGCCGCTGTGGCCTCTTCTGATAGCCGCCATCTCTGCAAAGCTGTGGTACAATCTGTCGCTCAATTTGATGATGGACTACAAAAAAACTTTTATCCTGCCAATTTCCCTGAGGTTACAAATGTGGAAATTGAACAATTAGGGAAACTGCCACCTCTGCTGTTTGGCAAGTTGTGGCACTGGCAGAATTTTCCCCCACCACGCGCATCACTAGAGCCAATATAAATAAATTTTCCCAGCTTCCCAATGCACGCATACAAGCTGAACACCATGTTGCAAAATTCCTGGAGGCTGTGCTCCAGGGCCAGCTTGTTGACAAACAGCTTAACCCTTTTCCATTTTTACTCAACCCACATCCTAAGATGCCCCAACCCCTTCGCTCTCAGCTTTAGTCCATCTCTTCATTAATGAAGAAGAAACTGATAATCTGTTTGACACTCCCTCCCCCTCCCCCTTCGCCATGGTGGGATAAGCGGTCCACAACTGCTACACCTGGTTGGCTAGGTTTTCCTTTTATTATTTTGGTGTTTCGCCACTCATTTAGGGCGTTTGGTTTATGCTTTTGATCGTTATTTTGTATTGGTACTGTCCATCCCCTGGTTAGCTTACCTTAAATAAATTTAAATTCAAATAAATCTAATTTTAAAAATACAAGCGATTCCATGGAATGAACTATAAACAAGTATTAAATTTTATTAACATCAAACATCTGAGACAATACAACATGGGTATTTGAAACCCACAGTATGAAACTCCAAGATGAACATATAGTCTAACATCAAGCATTTACTATTGAAGCTTTATAATGAGAAATGCAAAAATGTAAATGTTATGCGCTCCTTGCGCAACCAGATGGAGAATAGGCCTCATGGCATATGGCAGATCATTGACACAAATTACAAATTCAGACATCAAATTTTTCTTAAGCTGGATGAGCTTATTTGACAGCTAAATTGGAATATAATTGAGGTCAGCTGTCAATCCAAGGGTGAGAGAGATGTTAGCGCTGCGTGGGTGCACAAAATGAATTGTTTCCTTTCAGAGGCTACGAATACTATATATTCTGCTTAAACAGATGTCATGAAAGCTTTATCAGTAGGGGAGATTAGACAGTAAATACAACAGGAGATGTGTGTTACAGATAAGCACATTGATAGTATTGCTGAAGCTACTAGTGCCCTCTTGGAGAAACTAAGACAACTTTGGAGCTAACAACCAACCATGTATCAGGAAAATGAAGCCTTGAAGTTCACCTATATTACCCTACACAATGACTTGGGTTTTTTAGAGGAAAAGGACGTTTACCAGACCACACAAGAGCTACATAATGTCAAAAAGGATCAAAAAACTGATGTTGCTGTACCCTATTCTATAATAAATGGACTATGAGCTCAGATCATCTCTTTGAAGAAGTTCAGGGAAGAGTCAGATCAAGATCAAGAAGAGCTTAGAATTTATACAATGTATTGAGGCCAATTTGAACAACAGGTGTTGTTGGTGCACCACTTAAGTCCACGTCCAAGAAAGAAGTAGGATAAATTAAAGAACCTTATGAAGTAGAGCTTATATTGTCAAAACCCACTAACTTTCAACAGTCATGTCAGCTGCATTATTGTCCTTTTTTTCAGTCCTCAGTTCCTCCATACCAACTCCAAAGTTGTGCTGGTGGACCCAGCAACCTGGGACACCTTGTTGGCTCTTCCCAAGATGTAATGGAACTGCCTCTCAAAGCATACCTTTCACCACTTCCATCAATTCAATTCTGCCTATTTATCTTAGTTTGACTGACATGATAATGGACAATATTTTTCTTAAACTGTTTAAGATGACCAAGTATGGGGCTGACTTCTTCTTAAAAACGAACGCTATAATATCAGATTGGATGACCAAATCTGTAACCTTATTATGCTATACCTACCTGAAGAAAATTTTCATTTTGCAGAAGTTAAAAGCGCCATTACAAGAGAATTTGGTAGTCCCAAAAGGATGTCCACTTGCAAGGCGAGTTTATAACTATCCTTTTTTGAAGAACAATACCATCTATGGTTTGCTGATTGATTCTATCATGAGGTTCAGGTGTTACTAGGGATGTAAGTGATAGGTGATATTGATGTAAAGATTGCCATTTAGACTTCTACTATGAATTACCATGAGTTGATTTGATTGATGTTATGAAAGCTGTCCAAGGATTTAAACACTCTTAAATGGTTGAGTATATAAAACAATGTGGTGTCAACTTTGGACCATCTAATGTTAAAACTCGATACTTTTCTAGATAAGACTCAGTTAACGCTAAAATACAACAGGAGTAGTTACCCTTAACATAGGATCCCTATATCTTAATGAGGAGCTAACAAAGTCCTTTTATTGGATCTGCAACTATAAGGAACACTACGTACAATCTGTCCAAAGAATCGGACTAGCGTAAACTATGTGGCTCCCCCTGTCAGGATTCTCCCTTATTGGGGGAACCCCTCTAAGGGGTCACAACCAACCTTTGGGAAGATGCCAGATTGGACTCCCCATTAACTTGGGTTGAGCCCATCTGAAGTATTAAGGATATGCTCCAATAATACTTAATTAAATCATTACTGACAACTAATGCCAAGGATGTCAAAACTTATCCAGTCGTGGCATCCCATCTTGGTGCTTGCACCCAATAAATGCCCTTTCAGGATACACCAGCGAGTTATGCAGAGGATGGTCCCACTCCCCATGTATTAATAATATTTGTTTATAATCTATCTTAATCATAATTAATGCCAAGATTAAACCCCTATCCAATTCCCTCCCTTTCTTAATCCCAATTCTAGCCTTGAGGTCATATAAATGCCTTGAGAATTATTTCAATAAATTCACCGTTTCTTGAAATCACTTTTCTCAATTTAGTTTTATCTTTGCTTTAATGGCCTATTAACTCGCTGGGGGTTTTGAGGCACTAATCTATATGGGTTGGTTAGAGTTTCTCCCTCATTTCACAGATTCAGCTAAAAGAACTAGACTGGGCTCCCAGTTGGGGTGCGCAAGCACCCAGTGGAGGGCCCATAATGTTAAAGACATAGCGGTCTGAGTGACTAATAAAAGTAGGGTTCTATGGGAGACGTGAGGAAAGTAAAATTTCAATAACGTACTGAAGGCCCACAAGGCAAACCAGATGGTTGCATTGGGGGCAACCATGAGTCTTGTGGGGGCAACCTCCAATAGCGGGAGAGGCAGGAAGGATGATGAATTCTCCAGGGTTTGTGGTTGCTGGCCTTCAGATTCAGATAGGGGCTTGTAAGCCAGTGAGAGATGGCGAAGAGGCCGCCACATGATTAGAAATATAAGCGGACGTATAGTAAGACCCAGGAGAGGGGTTGGGACAGAGCTTCCCCTGGAGGGGGTTCTCTAGGTCCCATTGGCGAGCTGAGCCAGTGGCAGCTGAGGCGGCTATAAAAGCCAAATCCATGAGCGGTGAGGCAGGTGCGCTTGGGTGCTGCTCTAGCTGGGGTAGCAGTTTCAGAGGACTTGGTGACTGAACGGACAGGAGGGTCTATGTTATAAATGGATGCGCAAAAATGAATGAAGCAGCAGGTTTGTTGTCAGGGGTGAGGCAGATTATCACATTTATGATCTGCTGCCATATAACAGTCAAGTGACAGGATAACACAGTCAGTGAAAATTGGCAGGAGGACTTGGGCGTCAGCACATTTTGCATTATTGATTGGTGTAATTTTTGTAAAATTTAAGGGGCAGATGGAGGCTGAGGCAAGCTAAAAGGGTAATTGGATTTTATTAAGTGAAAAGTAAGAGATTGAACCAGCACCTACCCGCGGCTGGGGCAGTTGCCCTAAGAACTGGGCTGAATGCATGTGGAGGTATCATGAGTTTGGTCATTTGGGGATTGGCGATGGGATTTGGTTGGCTGGCTCAGGGGGGGGTAGAATGCTGCTCCAGATTTTGGCAAAAGTCAAGAAAACATTTTCAACTTTTCCCAGAATTCTGGGGCCAAAACAAGCCGATACTATAGATACAGATTCTGGTGACCTGAGTCAGCCTATTCGCATGGTTTGTGTGTTTAAGATTCATCCCAGGAGGCATAAGTCCTTGGATCGGATTATTTATGACTTGAGCTGATCCCTCTATTGGAACAATTGTGTAATCCAAATCCCTGGATCTTTTTCTGAGCGTTGGGGCAGATGGTCTGAGTCGTCTGGGCCTTGATTCAAGATCCAAACTATATCCAAATTTGTTTCCAGTGCATGCCTGTTTGGACGGCTTCCCAGTCCATAATTTGCAGGCTGGGCCCTGATGTTGAAATTGCCATTTTCCCAAAATTCTGATATGGTTTGAATGGGGAGTGGGTGGTCCCAGGGGCCTCTCCATGCCCCTGGTGTGCACAATCTCCCTGCAGACTCCTTCTATCAAAGTTACCAGGGTTGAGGAGGGGGAAGAGGTGGAGATGGGGTATCTTTGGGGGAAAGCAGTCACCCAGCGCTCATCTATCACATGGTCTAGGTCTCCCAGCTGTGACAGGGGGTCCACTGGAGCCTTGTGGCCCCTTTTTGTCCGGAAGGGGTGCTGATCCCTATTCAGTTGCAAGGAATGGTTCCCAGGACTTACACTATCCTTTCCTTTTTTGACAGTGAGGATTTCACCCTCGGGGGCATGGACCAAAGCATAGTTTTTGTGGCGCTCTGGTAGCTTTATGGCCAGGATGGCCGAGATCTTCTGGGGAGGGGGAGGGGCTGTTGGGTTGGAGGCGTGTAATTCCTCTATCAGGTCCTTGCAGTTTGTAAAATCACGCGCGTTCACCCAGCTGTTCTCATATGAGGAGTAACCTTTACAGGCGACCAAGTACTGAATGGATTGGCAGGACTTTTGGGAAGCTAAAATGGCCTCCACCTCCACTTCCTGGTATTTCCTGTTAACGATTGGCTCTTAAGATGTTGGCCTTTCCCCCTTAAAAGGGGTTAGGAGGGAGGTGTGGAAGACATTAAGATACTTTTTAGTGTGCAGGCAGTCTCAGGTGGTAGGCTCCATTGCCTAAGTCCTTCTCAACCTCAAAGGGTCATGAGCATTTGGCTGCAAGCTTGTGGATGGGGGCTTTCAGGGGAAGGTTGCGGGTATCTAACATGACATGGAAACAAACCTTGATATCATGACCTGGAAGGTACTTTCGATTAGCAAACTTTTTGTAGTCCTTGATGGACTTTGTCAAGCGTTCGTGAACCAGGTTGTGCATCTCATGGAGAGAGCTTACGCAGTCTATGGCAGCGGGGACTGTAAAGGAGAGTTGGGGGCCAATCTGGAAGGAGGGGTTATACCCCCAGAGTATCCTCAAAGGGAGAGAAGCTGATTGAGGAATGGAGGGTGTTGTTGTACGCAAACTGTGCTAGAGTTAGATCCTTGGTCCAGGTGTCTTGCAAGGCCGTTGCATAGCAGCGCAGGTACTGCACCGGTACCTGGTTCACCCACCTGGTCTGCCCATCAGACTGGGGGTGGTAGGCAGTGGATCTACAGGGCTTGATGTGAAGGAAGGTCAGCAACTCTTCCCAGAACCAGGTTGTTAACTGGGTCCCCAGTCACTCACTATATCTTTGGGTATATCAAACATGGCAAAGACATGGTTGACAGATAAATTTGCGGTCACCACCACAGTAATAGAAGAGATACAATGGATGAATAGTGCAAACTTGGTAAATCGGTCTAAAACTACCATGATCACATTTGAGCCACAGGAGGGAGGGATCTTTACGATGAAGTCCATTGAGACTGAGGTCCATGGACCCTCAGCCTGCTGCAAATGATGCAACATTCCCTTCTTCCCCAAACAATCCAATTTCGCCCAGGCGCAGGTGACACAACAACAGATCCAAGCAGGAATGTCCTTTGAGGACCCTATCCAGTTGTAGCTTCTCTTTATGAGATCCACACACTTTTTAATACTGGGGAGGCTGACAGTCTGGGGGACATGGTATTCCTCAATGACTTGTCTGTGTATAGAGGGAGGAACCCAAAACCAATCATAAAACCAGATTGTTCCATCCTTTAGGGTATACGGAGTTTTCTTGTGGCGCATGAACTCTAAGTCAGCAAGAAGCTTGTTTCCTTCAGGGCAGCAGGTTTGGGAAGTGAGGACATGGGGGAGGAGTGGAGCGTTAAGATCCAAGTCAGCAAAGGATACAGTAGGGGAGCCAATGAGAGGATTTGGGAGGGTGGGGGCACTACCATCATAAGGTCTAATGGGTCTTTCCCCCTGTTAGAATTTTACCCAGGTGATATTCTTCACATATTAACGAAATTAGTATAGTAATTAATCAGGGATGATTGTCAATTAGTTAGCTAATTTTGATTAATTATTTAATGATAATACCCCAATTTGTGCTCCCCATTCGGTTGGGTTGAGCTGTCTTGATCTGCAGGATCAATAAATTATTGGGCATCATGCCTGATAGAAAATTGGTGGGTCTCAACGCTGGCAACTGAGGCCAAGGATGTTGAGATATTTAATATAATCAAATAAGATGACAAATTACTTAAATTCGACATCAAATTGTATCAGGAGTTGATCCCAATAGTTTTCAATTAATTTTAGCATTGGCAACTTATGCCAAGGATGTTAAACCAATATTATTAATTGTTTAAGCTCGGCTTTTATCCCCACATCAACTCCATATGAAAATGATTATGTGATTTCCAGCAGAAAGTCACATCTTGGAGGATCATCAACTTATGCTAAGGATGCCAAACCATTTAAACTAGTAAAATAAAGTTGAATCGCATTTTGACTTTTTGAGAGTATCAGGCAGAATCCCTGACAGTATTTTAGGTTTAATTTGACACCAGCAATTTATGCCGAGGATGTCAATATATTTAATTAGATCAATTATGACGAATAAGGAGATAATCACCAGTGAGAGTGCTGACAAATGCTAAGCAGGGAGAATCATAGTGAGAGTGCTGATGAATGCTAATCAGGGGAAATCGCCAGTGAGACTGCTGACGATGCTGACAATGAATGCCAATGATGTGGATAGGCAAGAAATGCCTATAAATAGCTTTATCTCTCTCTTAATAGAACATCTTCCAATCTTCTAATCTTTAAATTAAATCTTTATTTTACTTAATTGATTGTGGATACCTACCTCTGCTAGTTTTAAAGTGGATGTACTTCAGCTTGGCTGGTGGAAGAGGAATGGAAGGTCCCCAGAGGTTAGGTGCTGGGTGAACACACCTGGAGTGGTCAGCGCAACCAACTCTCAACCTGGAATTACAGATCAACTTTGGGAACTAGCTCAATCAGTGGAGCTAGCGATAGACAAGTTGGGATCATCCATGAGGTGGAGGAGCAAGGGGTCTGACTGCCCAGGTGGGGGTGAACCACCAGTGCACACCAAGAGGGGCTAATCTGCTAAGGAGAAGTTGGTGTCCAGCTGGATTGGGGAGTTGCCTGAAGCCCTGTAAGAAAAGGTTACCAATGATGGTGAAAAAGCAAGGTCCAGCAGTCTTCATACTGTTTGGCCTGGCACACTAATGGAGTCACCTAGTATGGAGAATGTAAAATTCTCAACACCCCCACATTGGGAGACAGGGAGGGGTTTTAGCTGAGCATGTTCAGAAAAACGTTCAGGGGCCTTTAATAGATTTGTACTTAAAAATGGAACCCAAAGAGGTCTTAATACGTGTGAATATGCCATTGTCCTAGCTCCTGAGGTTTGCAGTAGTAGAGCAGTGCCTTATGGTCTGTCCAAATGGTAATTTCGTTCTTGGCGCCCTGAAGGAGGTATCACCAGTGGGTAAGTGACCACGCCACCGCTGCTAGCTCCTTGTCATATATCAGCCACACTTGCTCTGTTGCGGTGAACTTCTGGGAGTAATAGTCCACTAGGTGCTCGGCTCCCTTATGCTCCTGTAGCATCACGGCCCCACAGCCACTGATGAGGAATCACAGGCTACTATGAAAGGGTGGGAGGTGTTGGCATGCTGCAGGATGGGGCTGTGAGTAAAACCTCCTTGATAGCCTCAAAGGCCTGCTGGCACTTGGTGAGACCATTTAAAGGGTACGTTTTTCCTGGTGAGGGGGTGCAGGGGTGCTGCCAGTTGGGAAAGAGTGGGGGAAAATTTCTTCAAAAAGGTGATGGTTCCAAGAAAGCTGCGAAGCTGTTTTTTAGTGGTTGGGGTTGGCCAAGACTGAATAGCCTCCGCTTGCAGGGGGACGGCATAACCATCCTTCAGGACAAGATTCCCTAGGAAGGTAACCTCATCCTTGAGGAATTAGCACTTGGAGGTTTTAACAAATAACCTTGCCTTATATAGGGCTTCCACTACTACTTCAAGGTCCCTGGCGTATTTTTCAGGGGTGGGATTGGACCAAATGTCGTTAATAAAGGCCACCACATATGAGAAGCGCAATTCCCCCACCACACTGTCAATGAGGCGCTGGATGGTGGCTGGCGCATTCTTCAAGATGAACGGCATCACTCTGAACTGGAAAAGCCCCTGACAAGTGCAGATGGCTGTTTGCCACTCCTGTCCCCTCGCAAACCTCACCTGATTAAAGGCATTCACCAAGTCCAACTTCGAAAAGATTCAAGACTTGGCAATGGCCTGGGCGATGCTCTGCTCAAAGGGTAAGGGGTAGGGTTCAGGGATGGTGATGTTGTTGAAGTGGCCATAGTCGATGCAGGGGTGCAGGGACCAATCTGCTTTCCTAGTAAAAACTATGGGGGAGGCGACAGGGAAGACTTCTTGATGAGCCACCCCTTCTCTAGCATCTTGTCCAGCCAACTGCCCAACGCCCTATCCTCTTCCTCTGTATATGGGTAGAGGGGGCAGTTGATCTTGACTTGGTCAACTGTCAGCTGGAATATCAAGTCATATTCGGAGTGTAAGGAGGCTTAGATGCCAGTGACATGTCGAAGATGGCCTTATATGGGGCTTGGAAGGAGGGAAAGTCTGGAGGGATGTCAACTAGGATGGGGTCTGGTAGGGAGATAGAACCAAGGGATGTGCCCGGGGAAGGGTCTTTATCAAAGGAAAACTCACCACTCAACTTAAGTTTTTTGAACAACAAGGAGTTGGTTGCAAGATTGATGTGAACTTTTTGGCGGCGCCACCATCCCACCCCTAAAATTACAGAGTAGAGCAAGTCCTGTACCGCTGAGAAGTGGTCGGTGAGTCCAAAGTCATGAACTTAGAAGTGCAATGGATATTGGATGTGGTGGGACATCATGGACTCTGATGAGTCGCCCAGGATGGATGAAGTTTCCTCCATTGTTAAGTCCAAGGACTGTGCCATGCCAAGGTCTATAAATTTACCTGCTGCTCCAGTGTCAATAAGGGCTTGCACTGTGATTTCCCCCTGACTCCAAGGGAAAGGAAATGGGAAATAAGAAGTATGCTTGGTCCTCTTTATTGGGGTGAGCCATAGAAAGGGCAGCCGAGGAGGGGGCATGCCCCAACATCAGGAGATACTGGCCTGGGGGTGCAAAGGTGAAGTGCGACTGATATGGGGTCTCTACTACTTCCTTGTCCCAAATGGGTAGTCTAGGGTTAATGTGTACGCCCGCTCCACTCTCTTCAGAAGGGAGGAGGGGTCACCTGGGGGGACAATTTCACCACACTGAGCAGACTCCAAATTCTGGGGACCTAACGATCCAGTCTCCTGATCTGGGATGGGAGCAGGCGGTGCTATAGGCAGGGGTTCCCCTGAGATGGAAGTACCGTGGTGCCCACTGAGGGGGAGCAAAGGGCAGCCGGGCCAGGGGGGCGCTTCCCCTGGCCGTGAACACTGGCAGGGGGAGGTGTGGTACGGTGTACCTCAGGGGTCGTGATGGGACATGTGGGGGTATGCAAGGGCCTGGCCCCAATTGCATGGGCCACAGAGAACGCAAACTATAAGGATCCAGGGAGAGGGTCCCAAGCTGTGTGAGCTGCCTCGTTGGGGTCCAGGGCAGCGCAGAAAGCGTAGATAGCAATCTCAACAGGGATGGGTACCATTGGAGTCAGGACTGCAAAGGCCTCAATCAGGAAGGGTAGGTCAATGGCTGTCTGTCCCAATGTAAACAGATGGAGGAGGTGCGCCAGTCTTGACTCAGGGGCCTGGACCGCTGAGGTGACCAGCGCCAACAAGGGGGTGGGGTTGCCTGACTTGGCACCAGAATGGAGCATTCCCTTGACCCAATGATGGGTGTCCCCATCCTGGGCGTCAAGGAGAGCCACGCTCTGCTGTGCATCAGTGGGAAGCAGGGATTTCCCACCATTAGCAGTGAGGTGCACCTGAAGCTTTGCCAGGACGCCCAGGATTTGATTGGCCACCTCATATGAAGGGACAGGGGGAACCCTCAACCCTATTATGTTAACTGATGGAGTGGAGCTCGCCATTGGAGCTTAGCGGGGTGGGGACCAATTCAGCAGAGCCTGGAGCAGGCCCCAATGAATGAGGCCACCGACTAGCAGGAGAAAGTGAGATCACAGAGGGAGAGCATGTTCAGAGTGAGGGCGTAGGCCAGCACTTCGCCAATTCCAGCTAGGAGGGTGGAGAAGGAAGAGATTAGAGGTTGGTTCATTATGTCACGGATTCAGCTAATAAGAACTAGACTGGGCTCCCAGTCGGGGTGCGCGAGATCCCAGTGGAGGGCCTAGAATGCCAAAGGCATAGTGGTCTGAGTGACTAATAAAAGTGGGGTTCCATGGGAGACTTGAGGAAAGTAAAAGTTCAGTAACGTACCAAAGACCCCAAGGCAAACCAGATGGCTGCGTTGGGGGCAACTGCGAGTCTTTCAGGGGAAACCCCCAAGGGCGGGAGAGGCAGGAAGGACAACAACTCCTCCAGGGCTCACAGTTGCTGGCCTTCAGATTTGGATAGGGCTTTCATGCCAGCGAGAGATGGCGCAGAGGCTGCCACATGATTAGAAACATAAGTGGACGTATAGTAAGACCCAGGAGAGGGGTTGGGACTGAACTTCCCCTGGAGGGAGTTCTTTAGGTCCCACTAATGGGCTGAGCCAGTGGTGGCTGAGGCAGCTATGGAAGCCAAACCCATGAACGGCGAGGCAGGGGCGCTCAGGTGCTGCTCAAGCTGGGGAGCAGTTTTGGAGTTCTTGGTGACTGAATGAATGGGAGAGTCTTCATTAAACAGATGTGCAAAAATGAACGATGCAGAAGGTTCATCGTCAGAGGTGAGTAAGATTAGCGCAAATATGATCCGCTGCCACATGGCAGGGTCAAGCGACTGGATAACCCAGTCAGTCACCATCGGCAGGAGGACTTGGGCGACAGCGCATTTTGTCAGATCAATCTGCAGAATTTTTGTAAAAATTAAGAGGAAGATGGAGGCTGCAGCAAGCTAGATAGGGAAAGAAAATTTTACATGTGAAAAGAAAGAGAATGAACCAACAACTACCCCCAGCTGGGGCAAATTCCTTAAGAACTGGGCTGAATGCATGGGGAGGTATCAAGGGTTTGATAATTTGGGGGTTGGCGATAAGATTTGGTTGGATGGCTCAGAGGGGGGTAGAATGCTGCTCCAGATTTTGGCAAAAGTCAAGAAAACTTTTGCAAATTTTCCTGGATTCCAGGGGCCAAACAAAGTCGATACTACCAATCCAGGTTCTGGTGACCCAAGTCAGCCTGTTCACATGGTTTGGGTGTTCCAGATTTGTCCCAGGATGCAGGGGTCCTTGTATAGGATTATTTATGACTTAAGCTAATCCTTCGATTGGACCAATTGTGCAATCTAAATCCCTGGATCCATTTCAGAGTGTTAGTACAGATGGTCTGAGTCGTCTGGGCCTTGATTCAAGATCCAAACTATATCCAAATTTTGAATTCCGGTGTAGGCCAGTATGGACTGGCTCCCCAGTCCAGAATTTGCAGGCTGGGCCCTGATGTTGGAGGTGCCATTTTCCCAAAACTCTGATATGGTTTGAATGGGGAGTGGGTGGTCCCAGGCGCCTCTCCATGCCCCCTGGTGTGCGCAATCTCCCTGCAGACTCCTTCTATCAAAGTTATCAGGGTTGAGGAGGGGGAGAGGTGGAGATGGGGTATCTTTGGGGGAAAGCAGTCACCCAGCGCTCATCTATCACATGGTCTAGGCCGCCCAGCTGTGACAGGGGGTCCACTGGAGCCTAGTGGACCCTTTTTGTCCGGAAGGGGTGCTGATCCTTATCCAGTTGTAAAAGATGGTCCCCAGGACTTACACGCCATGTCCCAAAATCCCTCATAATAAATTGATAAGGGGAAAGATAGCCAGAAAAAAGAGGAGGGATACTATATTAACAAGCTAAAAGCTATCACAATTTGCCAACATGAAGAAGAAATTTGCCCAAGTCTAAATTACACCTTCAAGTGACAGATCTCCTATTAAATTTTTAGCCCTAACTTTGAGCCATTGTGCTTCTCTGCGAGTAAAGGTCAAGGAATTATCTCTAACTCACCTGCCACGCAACTTGCATAGCAATCTCATTTTAGTGAAACTAATGAATCCAATAAGCTTTTCATCTGAAGAAAAGCTAAGGTGTTGTTGGGATTTTTGACCATGTTCCCAGCCTGCTAGATCAACTTGTATTTCTAGGGAAAATCCCCTAAGGCGAAGTTAATCAGAAATTGGTTGGCCTGAGTTTTGGAGTAACTACATTTGGGAGGATATTGGAATATTTGCCTAGTCATATCCATTGGGGATCAATCTGGAATAATACTTAAGATCACATTGTGCGTAGTTGCCAACAAAATAGGGGCATCTGATAGTGATTAACTATCAGGTGTACTGATTGGGATCAGTCAGGTTTCATCACCGACTGATTGGGAATGAATAGCAAGTTGTGAGGCGAGTGATGCCGCCTGCAACTAGCAAATCAATCAGTTGGTGAGTGACCTGCCATAACTGGGTAATAAGTCCCATTACATAAGCAGGTCACTAGCCTAATATGGTTGGTCACTTGGATCAAGAGGAAAACGGTAGGGATACATTTTCTGACTCTTTCTGTTTAAGGTCTTGAGGATATCCAACTGCGGAATCCTAGCCAGGATGGGGAAGACCATCGCTGCTGAGACATGGATGGGTGATTTAATGGAAATGGCTGCCGTTTCATTATAGAGGTGTCAACTAAGGGTTAGACAGCCGGTTTCCTCACAAAAATATATTCACTAGGATTTACTATTTTTAAAACAGTACTTTACAGAGCTTAGTATTTATGAGTAATTGTATTATCAAATTTGGTGTATAGTTAAAATATCAGCTTCTATTGTGTTGTTCTGTCTCAAGGATATTATTGCAGAGGGCAATAATTGGAAGACTCTCAAAGAGAAGAGTAAAGATCTGAGTGGGGATCTAGAGAAGAAGAAGCCACAATCAGGGATAGCTGCCGACTGTGTGTTGGGCTGTGAAAAGACTGTCACCAAGGTATCTCAGCGAAGATCAGGTGGACAAGAGCATAGGGAAAGAATTCCTACAAGTATGACTTCACAAGTTTTTTAATAGGGAATACTGGCCAAGCGTCAGGCCAAAGTATAATTCACACTCAACTATGGATAATAGTCTCCCTACTATTATCAATTAATAATTCATTATATACAATGTGCCAAAGTGCACGAGAAAACTGAACCTGTGCAGTAAGAAGGTTACTGGGTTGCTTGCCAATAACAACCATAAGTAAAGTTATACAAGTTGGTGCTCACTACAGGGGTAGTTGAGTGAAGAATCTATAATAATGTCGTACAAAGAAGAGCTACGCAAACTGTGACTGAGCTAGCCACTGTAAACCAGAATGTCATAAACTCAGCGGACCATCGGGAGTTTGCAGCCTTAGAAGAATGAGTCGTCAAGGTGGAGGAAGGAGTAGAGATGTAGCCAGCTTTGGGAACGTTTTACTCGGCAAAGTAAACTCATTGAAGAAGAAAGAAGGGGACCTCATTCAAGAGGTCTTATACTTAAAAATGGAGAAAGAAGTGGATTTCGTTCATTTAAGAAAATTTGGTGCGGATATCAAAAGATTAATCAAACAAGTGGAGGAACTTAAAGCTCACAGATGTGCTTGTGAGCCCAATATGGCAAGCGATGCTGAAGAAAGAAGTCCTCACATGATACTTGGGAAGTCAAATACCTAAGGGAACATGCCACCCGCTTTTGCTGCCATTTCAGAGATGATGCTCAAAGTCACTCCGCAAGTTAGCTGAGTAGCTGAACCAAGAGAATCGGCCAGAAATGATTTGGAGGAATTTAGGGCAACGCTAAAATTGCCAACGTTCCATAAGGATAACGCCCTAGCATTTTTCTGACTTTTCAACATTACCATAATGGCTTTGAGGATCGTCAAAAGGCATTGACAATCATGAATTGCCTAGACACTGACTGTCAAAACTTAGTGTTACCTCACCTGGATGGGGACATATGGTCATATGCTTAGGCAAAGGCAGCCATAATGAAGGAGTTTGGGGGTATAACATGCATGTCAAAATGCAAGCAGGAATTTATGGGAATTTAATCCCATAAGGACGAGTCTCTTGCTAGCTTTGTGGATTGATTTTACCAGGAGTCACAGATCCTGGCTGGAGCAAAAGTATTGGATGACTTTGATGCTAGAATCGCACTGTAAACGCCCCTTCAGCCCTATCACAATTTGCATCGCATGATGTCTTCCATGTTCATGACGGAAATAACTACCTTGCAAATGGTAGATAACTTGAAGATTTTGTGAGCGACATTTGATGCCCCAAATAGAAGCTTCAAGTCCAATCCGGTACAAAATCCAAATCCCACGAAGGGAAATGAAGGAGTAAAGGAGGCTACAAATTGAACCGTGCTGGGGAATAAGCCCAAAGAATTCAGATGTTTAAACAAGAAGGAGAGGGCTGCTATCAGTGTGGTTGAAATGGCATTTCACCCTGCACTGTAAAAAGCTGAAGGATCATATCAACGTGGTTCAGGCCAAAGAAACAGCAGTTACCAAGGATTTGGGAAAAGGGCCCATGGACTAGATTAAGGAACAGTCTAGAGCTGCGGAGAAACCTGTTCCTCCCAATATTATAAATGAAGAAATTGATATCAGCAATCTGTTCGTAGATGATGAGCAGGATCAGCTGTATCAAGTGGTCAATATGGATGTAAATGCTGTTACCTGAGCCGGGGCAAAGGAATTTGACCCCAAGATAATCAAGGAAGTTTCCCTGGCCATATGCCCAACAGCTGGTGGACAAGATTCAAACCGCTGAGAATCATGAAGAATTATCTGAAGTCCAATTAGATGAGGCTAATATGTCTATCCCCATCAGCACAATAAAGGAATCATTTCCTGATTTTTTGACGAAAATTATACACACCCTAGATTCAACTAATAACGCCGCCATTCACTCAGTAAACACTCTATTACAATACTCTGAGTGTATTTATATAGACATACAAGTGAATTGAGTGAAAGTGAGGGAGATTGTCAAAAGTGGAGCGCCCATCAATATTGTCTCAACCAAGCTGGTAAAGAAGATGAAGATCTTACCAGACTTGGAACACAAGAAAGAATGTGGGACAGCTGGGCTGAACACCACCTACTCCTGTGGAGCGTATAGTTTGCTGCCACTACAATTTGGGTTGTTGGTGGCAGCTGCATCAGCAATAGTTTTGGCAAACCAAAACTATGACATTCTGATTGGAACGGAGATTTTACGGAAATACAGAGTAAAAAATGTAGCTTTTAGGATAATACGTTGACCATCTTGGGTAAGACGTTATCATTAGTATATCAGAAGGATGGTGAAGCTCCATTGAATTGGAGAAAACTTCATCAATCTAATATACAATGATGGCATTGTCCCAATTCAGTACCAATTAGTTGGTAGGAAGTGACGCAAAATGCTGGCGGAAATCCTAGAGAACTGGGGGATTCAACTAAGGATCAAGAATGAGAGGACCATACCGGCCAGATCGCAGAAGATAGTCAACACAGGGTTAACATTGGAGATTCCTGAGATGTTGTATGGGGAGTTTGGAAGCCCCAGGAAGAATTCCAGAGTGGAGCCATGGGTGGCTCTTGGGATAATAATGCTGGGCCATGGAGAAATTCGAGTTCTCCTTGCGAATTTGAGTGAAAAACTGATATAGATCATGAGGAATCAGATCATTGCATTTGTTCATCTGATCCTGACGGCCAAATTGAGAAGATTCCATGATTTTGGGTCTCTAGGCATTATGGGATTACTGGCTGGGGTAGCTGAAAGTATCAACCTATTGGTTGATCAAGAGCAGCTCGCTGATCTATTGGAAGGCCAGCAAGAGGAGGTGCTCAAACTGTTTGAAAAGTATTGGTAAGTGTTCGCTCAGGTTAACCACAAGGGATGTGCATGAGATGTTACACAAGGTCAACACTGGAAAAATTTACCAATAAGGATGAGACCAATCAAATGATTGAAAGCCGCCAAAGTGATAGTGGAGTATGAAATCAGCAAACTAGTGAAGCATGGGCTTCTAGTTCCATATTCAAGTCCCTGGGCGAGTCCAATTCTGATTGTGAAGAAGAAGGATGGATCTAACCAGGTGGTGATTGACTACCGAAGGCTGAATAAAATTATGAAGAAGGATTTTTATCCCCTACTGAGGATTGACAATGCGCTAGATCATTTTGGGAGAAGCGAAGTATTTCTATGTGATGGATTTGATCTTGGGATATTGGCAGATTGACTTTCCAAAGGAAGACCAGGAAAGATGCGCGATTATTACAGTGCAGGGGCTATATCAACTGATGAGGATGCCCCAGGGTCTATGCAATGCGCCTGCAACGTTTCAGAGGGCCATGGGTTTGATATTACGTGACTTGAAGTTGTCATGCATCCTGGTATAACTGGACAATATAAACGTGTTCAGTAGGACGTTTACTGATCACCTCCACCACTTGGAAGAAGTATTCAAGCGACTGTCCGCAGCTAACCTGAAGATCAATACAAGGAAGTGCTATTTCTTTTAGAAAGAGTTGGAATATTTGGGATTCATAATCAACTCCAGTGGATTGCAGCCTCAAACCCAGAAGACAACAGCTATAGAACATATGACTGTACCAAAAGAGTGTCTGAGACATCCAAGTGTTCCTTGGGATGGTCAGATACTATAGAAGTTTTATTCAGGACTTAACCCGAATATCTGAGCCATTATTCCATTTATTATAGAATCCAAAAAAGGATTTGTATGGAATGAAGAGGCCTAGGACTCCTTCAATTAGTTAAATCGGTATTTTATAGATTCGCCAACTCTGAAATATCCAAATTTTGATCGAGAGTTATTATTCAGACTGATGCTTCATTGATGGATATCGCTGTACTGAGCCAAGTAGATGAACTTGGGGATGAACATCTGGTGGCATATGTGAGCTGGACACTCTCAGCTGCTGAGAGAAACTACACCATAACTGAACATTAATGCCTTGTGGTCATTTATGCATACAAGCAGTTTTGGGTGTACATTCACGAAATGCACTTTAAGGTGGTAACAGACCACACTTTGCTGTGTTATGCACAATCTAAAAGAGCCGGAAGGATGACTGGACCAATGGGCAATTAAGCTCCAGGCTTACTATTATGAGATAGTCCACCAAGTGGGGGCTTCTCACTAGAACTCAGATAGCTTATCACAGTTGCCAATGGTCCAGTTGGTATACCCGCAGGTGGATGAGCTATTCCAGAGAATGGCTGAAGGAAAAATTGGGGACGAGCACCGAGAAATCCAAGGTGCACTTTTGTAGTGATGGAAAACACTGAGACCATGGATGAACAAGTATTCAAGATGATCAATGAGAAGCAGTTATTATTCCTGAAACTGTCAGAAAGAGCAGCAATAGTGAAAGTAGCTCACAAGGTTGTCAGGCAAGGAGGCCTGAGGAAAACAACTGACCATATTCACCAGTATTATTACTGGGAATTGATCAACTATGATGTCACGGATTATCTGACTTGTTGCAGGGAGTGCCAGCTGAACAAACCATATAAGAATACAACTGGATACTGACTGGTCCACCCTGGATTTGCCTGGCACATAGTGTCCATTGACATGATAGGACAGCTGACGATGAGCACAGGGGGGGTCAAGTACATTATAGTTGCCATTGACATCTGATGCTATATTCGAGATGAAGGCCCTAACAAGAGTGGACGCTACTAGTACTGCGGGGTTCATCCTGGATCAAGTAGTATACCAGCATGGATGTCCACAGGTCCTGCTTAGCGACAATGGGACCAACTTCATGTCTCATGTGATTCCAAGGTTAAATGGGATAATGGGGATCAGAGGAGTCGTGTCAGTACCATACTGGCTATGATGGACGGACTGGTAGAACAGGTCAATGGAATACTGGACGCGACGCTGAGGAAGCTAGTCTCAGGGAGAACTTCCATAATGGGGAATATACCTGAGTTTTGTGACATTCGCCTACAATATTAGTCATCATACAGCGATGGGAAAGATGCCGTTTGAATTATTATATGGAAGAAAGGCAACGTTGCTGCCAATTTTATACTCAGTGGTGGAACCTACGTTGGGGATGAGTACCAAGCAGTACCTGAACTGACTGAATAGTATCCTTATCAATATGCAATTACAAGTTTTTGATACAACCTTGAAGAAAAGGATATGAGCGAAATCAACAGATGACAAGAACTGACTGGCCTTAGAAGTATATCGAATAGGGGAAAGAGTTGCCTATTGTGATATGCATGATTTCAGACAAAGAAGCAAATTAGATTTTTTAAGTCAGGTCTGTTTGTGATTGCCAAGACAGTGACCAATACTCCATCAAGAATCTCTTGTATGGAAGAGTTGTGTATAAAGTCCTGTAAGTCCCGGGGAACATCCACTGGGCGTTGATCAGGCTATCTTCCCATTCCTGAGCAAGAATGTACCAAAGAGGGTGGCTGTACCACTCATTACTCAGGGCGATCTTGATCATGTGGTAGATGAGCGCTGGGTAACAGCTCTCCCACTTTGGATCCCACTTCCAGTACCTGCACTCACCACGGCAGAACTGCTATGGGGAATCGGTGAAATCTGCATTGAGATCACTGAAATAAAATTGATCAGAACTATTTCGAGTCAAAATCAGCCCAATGCTCAGATTTCAAATGGTTAAAAAGTTATGAAGACCAATCTTTTGACAGGAATGCCCAATGTTGTAATTAAGTTAATATGATGATCAAAAAAGTCACCCCCCTCCCAAAGTCATCAGGGATCATCCCTGAAAGGCAGGTAACAGCATTGGATACCATCAATGAGGGTTTGATGCTCCCCGCTGGCAAATCAGGCATTGCGCCTGATGCAATGCTACTGACCAAATGAATGGCCCAGTGATTAAGCACAGGAAGGTTGGACATCCCAAACCTGTTCCCAACCAAATGGTCCCACCCCTATGTGGGGTGGCCTTGGGGGATTCCTGCTGCTCATCAGGCTAAACGCCATCACGCCAACTGTCAGAAACTTAGTTGAGCCTCAGTTCAGATGTTTGAGGTCAAACCAACAGTGACTTGGCCTGCTTCCAAATTCTTCGATGTCAGTTCCCAGTTAAGTTATCTGTTCCCCATTCCCAAACAATTCACTAGTTAGGTCAAACTTGCAGGACCCAATCCCAGCGTGTTTCCCCTCTAAATCTAGTACTATATAATCAGTTACATTGCACTGAGAAAATTGTTGGTCAATTTTTCTCCTTTAAATTTTCCATTAAAAAACCTTCCCAATAATTTTAGTTTTTTATATGTTGAAAATTAAACCGCCCTTTCCAGCGGCACTCTCATACCCCTCAGGGATAATGACCATGCTGTTTGTTATTTTATTCTATGCCTGTATGAAATTCAGGCTCACTGGCAGATATTTGTGAAACTCTTTTCTGGTTTCATATTTTTCATACCAGCAGCAGTGCCTCAGGCATTCTGGGTTTCCTTATGGGTGCTATGGCACCTTGGCTGGCAGGCCAGTCTAATTCTTACTTGCTGTTCACCTGACATAATCGACTAACCATTATTCCTTGCCATTTCCGCCTTTCTTGTGTATATTGGCGCATCAATGATCCCTCCTTTTCAACTGAACCAGGTTGTGAAGAAGATTTTCTCTGGCAACAATAGTCCAGCCCCACTCAAAACTTCAAACCCATACCCCATAGTTGCTGGGGCTATTCTTCCCATGTCAGCACAATCTGACATCTCGACTTGCAACGAGTTTACCCCCCACCAAAGCCTAGTGGCTTCCCCTGACCCCACTACCATCTCTTTAGTATCACTGGATTCATCCACAACTACCAATAAAGAGAACTCCGCTTACTTCTTAGTACCCATGAAGATTAGTGTTGGGTCCCATCACGTCTCCTTTGAGGCCCTGGTGGACACTGGAGCCACGGGCAACTTTATGAGTGTAGAACTGGCTCAGCAATTAGAACTTGCCCTGTATGCTGATCCATCAGTGATGGTTGCATCATCAGCCTTTCAAACCTCATACCTGATATGCCGACCAGTCACATTTTCAATACAACAGTTCAGCTTCTGTGAGCACTTTTTGCTATGCCAAACTTTGTGTTTCCGGTGATCTTAGGAGCGGTTTGGTGGCGCCAGCAACATGTCAAGATCCACTTGGAGTCTAACATGCTGGCATTCGCTAATGATCAACTGGAGGGTTGATTCCCCCTAATTGATACTCTCAAGAAAGCTCAAGGCCGCAGTTCTATTAAGTCCCTCGTCTCTCCTACAGGCATACCATCAGATTTTCCAGAAAGTTTAATGCGCTATCAAAGCATTTTTGGTTCGGAAAAGGAAGATTGTTTGCCTCCCCACACTAGATTTGACTGTGGTTTTCGTATGACGGTGGAGTTGGTAAATATCAACTGCCCGTTGTATCCCCACACAGCAGAGGAGGAGGCCGCGCTAAACACCAGGTTGTATTATGTGTTGAGAAAAGGGTGGTTGTTCAAGGAGACCTCGCCCATCGCATCTCCCATTATCTTCGCTAAAAAAGCTGATGGTTCTCTCCACCCCTGTGTGGACTATGGACACCTAAATAAATTTACATTTTCCAATCCCTAACCCTGCCTTTAGAACAGACAATAAGCCAATTAATCACTAAAGCTCAGGTGTTTTCTAAGCTGGATCTTATCAATTCATTTAACCAGATTTGGGTAATGAAAGGGAAATAATGATCAACAGCAATCTGAACGAAGTGGGGAATTTAAAATAACGTGCGATGCCCTTTGGGCTGAAGAACGCTCCCGCAATGTTTCAATGCATGATTGACAATGTTTTGGGTGACCTCTTGTTTACCTGCGCAGTGGCATATATTAATGACATTCTGGCTCACTCCCCAACTTCCGAACAACATGCTACTGACCTGGAAGCAGTTGTGGCCGCCTTGCATAAGGCAGGCTTAATCTTCAAGCCTTCCAAGTGTAATTTCTATAATGAGGAGGTTACCTTTCTCAGGAACCTTGTCCTTAAAAATGGTTACGCAATCCCTCCCAATAAGTTGAATGCTATCCAGGAATGGCCAGCCCCAACTACCCAGAAATAACTATGGAGTTTCTTTGGAACCATCATTTTCTTAAAACAGTTCTCCCAGAACTTTCCCAGCTTGCTTCACCTCTCCACCCTCTTACACGGTGAAAACGTACCATTTTACTGGATGGAAAAATGCCAACAGGTGTTCGAATCAATCAAAGAGGTGTTTGTATCCCCTCCCATATTGAAACACGCTGATCCCACCAAGCCATATATCATTGCATGCAACACTTCATCGGTAGCTGTGGGGCAGTGTTGCTCCAGGAGCATAATGGCTTGGAACACCCGGTTGCTTATTTTTCCCAAAAATTTCACCTCTATGGAGCAGTCTTGGGCTATTTATGACAAGGAGTTGGCAGCCGTTGCATGAGCCTTAACTCATTGGAGGTACCTGTTACAGGGTGCTCAACATGAATTAATAGTTTGCACGGACAACCAGGCCCTTTTTTATTTTCATAAACCTCAAAAATTGGCACATCGGCAAGCCCAAACCTATCAGGACCCGTGCAGTTTTAACTTCATATATGAATTTGTAAAAGGTGCACTTAATGTACTCCCCAATTTTCTCATCTGTACCCCGCCCACTGTTCTGTGGATCTGGAGGAAGTGGATCTAGTTACTGTGATTCCTAGCACCCAAATCCTGTCAATTGTCCCCCCTGTAGTTTCTTCCATCGCTCTGGCCCCCAAAGCTCCATTAGTTACTCAGCTCTTAGCCAGTCAAATGGTCTGCCCTGAGGGCGTGGAGCTGGTCGAGCAGTTATCTCACCAGAAGCATAAACACTCCCTATACTCATTGAAGAAGGGACTTATTTATTTTTGGTCTCACTTTTGGGTTCCCCCCTCCTTCTGAACTGAGATATTCCGCGCACATCATGATTCCCTCACAATCAGTCACCCTGGTACTAAGAAATGCATCAATTTGATCAAATAGACCTACAATTGGGCGGGTTTGACAAAAGAAGTTCCAGCTTGGTTCATTTACTGCGTTACTTGTGCTTGGGCTAAGTCAGACCACTCTTATAGAAACAGTCTTTTACACCCCTTACAGCAGGTGGAGGGTCCTTGGACGTCGGTGTCTGTGGACTTTATCGTTGAACACCCATTCTCTAATGGGTTCACAGGAGTGATGGTGGTGGTGGAATGTTTCACAAAATTTTCTCTTTTTGTTCCTTGCCATTCCACAATTACGTCAGAGGAGACTTCCCGCCTTTTTGTGCATCATGTGTTTTCAATGTTTGGTCTCCCACATGAGATTATTAGCGACTGTGGTTCACAGTTCATGGCGCGGTTTTGGAGTGATCTCCTATCTATCCTAAAAATATCCCCCTGCCATTCTACAGCATACCATCCCCAGTCAGATGGACAGACCAAGCAAGTCAACCAAGTCCTCGAACAGTACCTGCGTTGCTATACTGTGGCTGCTCAGGACACCTGGGCCAATGACCTTCCCCTCACCCAATTCGCTTATAACAATGGAATGTATGTATCTACGGGGTTTTTGCCCTATGAAGCAATATTGGGATACAATCCTTTATTTTTGATCAGACCTTACTTGTGGCCCAAGGTCCAAGCTGCCACGGATCACACTGATCATATTGGGTCAACTCAATCCTTGGTGCGGGAACACCTCACCAAAGCTATTGATGACTACAAGAGGTTTGCAGATTGTAAGTGGCTCCCAGGTTACGATAAAACAGTTGGTTCCTATGTTATGCTTGATACCCACCTACATATTCAAGCGCCTTCTCACAAATTCGCAAGTAAGTGTTCCAGCCCCCATTTGGTGTAAGAGGTCTTGGGTAATGGTGCGTTCCGTTTGAAGCTTCCAGCTCACTGGAAACAGCATCCTGTCTTCCACGTTTTCCAGCTGTCACCTTTCAAGGGTATAGTCCCTGCTGAACCCAAACCAATCATCATTGAGGATGTGGAAGAGGCTGAGGTGGATAACATCCTGGCATCCCATAAGTCCCACCGGTCCTTTTAATATCTCGTGGCTTGGAAAGGGTATCTAGCTTATGATACCAGTTGGGTCAAGGCACACAATTGCGCAAACTGTATGAAATTGGTCGAAGTGTTTCACAAATCCCACCCCAATGCCCCCCGCCATCCCAAAAACCTGCAATGGTAATGGCAATTAAGTTACCCAAGGCGCACAAGAAAGTGGCTCTCGTACATTTTCCCAGTGGTGGGGCTCTTCCCTTAGAAAAAGGAAAGGGTAATGTAAGTCCCAGGTAACATCCTCTGGGCATTGATTAATCCATCTTCCCATTCCAGAGCAAGAAGGCACCAAAGAGGGTGGCTTTACCCTCTTTACTCAGGGCGATCTCGCTCATGTGGTAGACAAGCTCTGGGTAACGCTCTCCTGCTTCAGATCCCACTTCCAGTACCTGCACTCACCATGGCAGAACTGCTATGGGGAATCAGTGAAATCTGCATTAAGATCACCAAAATAAAATTGATCAGAACTAATTTGAGTGGCAATCAGCCCAATGCTTGGATTTCCAATGGGTCAAAAAGGTATGAAGACTAATCTATCAGCCGGAATGCCCAACAGTTGCAATTTGGTTAATACAACAATCAAAAAATTCACCCCCCTCCCAAAGTCATCAGGGATCATCCCCAATGGGCAGGTAACAGCATCGAACACCATTGACAAGGGTTCGATGCTCCCTGCTGGCAAATTGGGCATTGCACCTGATGCAATACTACTGACCAAATGAATAGCCCAGTGACCAAGCACAGGCAGGTTGGACATCCCAAACCTGTTCCCAACCAAATGGTCCCACCCCTATGTGGGGTGGCCTTGGGGGATTCCTGCTGCTCATCAGGCTAAACGCCATCACACCAACCATCAGAAATGCAGTCTAGCCTCAGTTTTGACATTTAATGTTGAAATAACAGTGACTTGGCCTGCTGCCAAATTCTTCAATGTCAGTTCCCAATTAAATTAGATGTTCCCCATTCCCAAACAATTCACTAGTTAGGTCAAACTTTCAGGACTCAATACTAGCTTGTTTCCCCTCTAAATCTAGTACTATATAATCAGTCACATTGCACTGAGAAAATTGTTGGTCAATTTTTCTCCTTTAAATTTTCCATTAAAAAACCTTCCCAAAATTTTTAGTTTTTTATATGTTGATAATTAAACCGCCCTTTCCACTGGCACTCTCATACCCCTCAGTGTCAATGACCATGTTTGTTTGATATGTTATTCTATGCCTGTATGAAATTCTGGCTCACCTGCAGATATTGGTGAAACTCCTTTCCAGCTTCTTATTTTTCATACCAGCAGCAGTGCCTCGGGCATTCTGGGTTGCCGTACTTGTGCTCTGGCACTTTGGCTGGCAGGTCAGTCTAATTCTTACTTGCTGTTCACCTGAAAAGTCCACACTAAGTATCTAAAGCGTTGGATTGATGAAAAAAAAGAGTTCCCAAAGGACCAATGACCATTAAGTTGGTCATGTCCTAATGATTAGGTTGAGTCCAAAAAAGGACCTCTGAACCAATCTAGATGGTTAAGTCTAAAAAATGGACCTCTGAACCATGTAAAACTGGCAGGTTTAAGTACCCAAGACCCAGTTTGAGGGAAAAAGATAGACCGCGGAACCAAAACAAGGTCAAGTACCATAGTAAAAAAGAAGAATAAAGATTAAAAATTGATAAAAGATATTGGGAAAAAATATTATAAACCGCACAGAGAAAAAAGCTGATATATTTTATAATTTTCATTTTTTTGTTGTCGTTGGTATGGGGATGATTCCACATATGTCGCCTCTTGGGGGAGGAAGGATGGATCATGGTAGGAATGAACAACCCATCAAATTGATATGTGATCAGATGCTAGCAAGGGCGAGACTACATGAAACCATGTTCTTTGAGCGGACACCAAACCCTGCGAAAAAGTGACTATGGGAAGGGAAATTGAGATGTCAGATGAAGCCAATCGCAAAACCCCAGAGTGGTAAGGAAAGCGACAGTATAAAAAAAGGCAATTGGCGAATAACCCTGGGTAATCCTGATATGGCACCAGAGCCTGAAGATTAGTCCTGAGCGCCTGACAACGGGCTTCATCAAGGACACCAGACATATGGGCTGGCAACAAAGAAGGGATTCTTGATGGGGGTTACCAATTCATGCCCCCTATCAACACCATCAGCGAAAGATACTGATGGGAAGCACCAGAGAAGAGATAGTTGTGCATAGAGCGGTTTGCATCCTGCAAGTGGCGACTTCAGGCTTCTCAGAAGCTAAAGCTGAATGAACGTTGAACCCAGGCAAGGCTGAAAGCTTCATGGACCAACTTTGAAGAACTTGGCCAGCAAAGCGAAGAGCATATGTGGCAATATCCTGATCCAAAGGATTATCAAGATCAGAGGGAATCAGCGCTAGAGTCAAAGCCTCAGTGGCTTGGGCCCAGAGTTCAGTAGGGGAGTTCGAAGTGATTACTGTTACAAATTGAGAGCTTGGAGACCAGAACAGTGGGTTTGTAATATTGACCAAGTTGGAAGAGGAACTCAGGGAGCAGGTCTGACCCGGCAAGGAACAATTTATCCAAAGCAACCAGCATAATCTCCAGTGCATCTATGACGATGTTCAGAGCATCAGCGAAAGGAGCTAAATCCAGGAGCTTTTCAAAGTCAAACTCAGGAATTAATGGCAGAGGAAGAATCAGCTGAGAGTTGTTTGAGTTGATAGCCAGCCTTTTTTCAGAGGGATTAGTTACTGTTTCTGTAATTTAATGGAAGGACTTGCCGCTGGCACCACATGACGTATGAGCCCTGGAAGACCCATAAAAAAGGTTCTGGCGAGCATCCTGACTCATCTTCTGGAAGAGACGGAGGTCTGGATCAGAAAAACTATTCAGGAGCTGCTGGTATCCTGACTCGAAATTTTACATATGAGCTGCATGAGAGGGGGTATATCAGACTTATATAGAAGTCGACATTATGCAATCTACAATCCATTAAGCTCCAATTTTTGGGATATTAATCTCGAAATTAATGGGATAAGCTCTATAAGAGAATAATTAGGAATGACTTGAGCCAAGAGTTTAAGAGAGAAATAAAAATGGTGAACATAAATAAGTTTTCTTAGTTGAGACTTGAAACAAACATTGATGGCAAGAGTCTCCTGTCTATGATGAGGAGAAAATCAGGAAATTAAGGACGCCAGACCAAGAATCCTGTTTATGACAGTGGGTCATATATACCCTGATGGGGGGAAACCGGATCCTGGGACTAATATCATCATGAGTAATTCGATCAGCCCAGTACAATAGAAGATCATGAGGACTGTGCTCTGAGAAGGTGGTAGCAGGAAGGAAGAGGAAGAACGACATATGCCAAAGGTCATCCCAGTTAGCATTGAGTATTGACGAGTGTACTATGCTTAAACCAATGAAATATTAAACCAAGTGCTTAAAACAGTGTTTTCATGCCCCAGTTCTTTTCTCGCTGGAAATCTAGGCAAAAGAGGGATGTGCTGGGATTTTTTCCCATATTCCCAGCCTGCTAGATTAACTGGTATCGCTAGGGGAAAAATTCCCTAAGGCGAAGTGAATTGGAAATTGGTTGACCTGAATTTGAAGGAACTATGTTCAGGGGATTTTGTGATATTTGCATGGTTGTATCCATTGTGGATCAATATGGATGAATACTTAAGATCTCATCAGATGGAGTGGCTGACGAAATAGGGGCATTTGATAGTGATTAACTATCAGGTTTACCAATTGGGATTGGTCCAGTTTCATCACTGTCTACTGATTGAAAATGAATAACAAGTTGCGAGGTGAGTGATGCCGCTTGCAACTAGCAAATCAATCAGTTGGTGAGTGACCTGCCATGATGGGTAATAATTCCCATTACCTAAGCAGGTCACTAGCCAAATATGGTTGGTTCAATTAGATCGAGAGGAAAAAATTAGGGACTTATTATCTGACTCTTTCTGTTTGAGGTCTCAAGGTTGTCCAACAATGGAATCCTAGCCAGGATAGGGATGACCATCGCTGCTGAGATGAGGATGGGTGATTCAATGGCAATAGCTGCCGTTTCATTATAGAGGTGTCAACTGAGGGTTAGACAGCCGGTTTCCTCACTATACAAATTCCTAGGATTTACTATTATTAAAACAGTACTTTACAGAGTTTAGTATTTATGAGTATTTGCATTGTCAATTTGGTGTATAGTTAAAATATCAGCTTCTATTGTGTTGTTCTGTCTCAATGATATTATTGCAGAGGGCAATAATTGGAAGACTCTCAAAGAGAAGAGTAAAGATCTGAGTGGGGATCTAGAGAAGAAGGAGCCACAATCAGGGATAGCTGCCAACTGTGTGTTGGGCTGTGAGAAGACTGTCACCAAGGTATCTCAGCGAAGATCAGGTGAACAAGAGCATAGGGAATGAATCTCTATGAGTACAACTTCACAAGTATTTAATTGGGAATACTGGCCAAGCGTCGGGCCAGAATACAATTTACCCTCAACTATGGTTAATAGTCTCCATACTTTTATCAATTAATAATTTATTCTATACAAGTGCCAAAGTGCACGAGAAAACTGAACCTGTGCAGTAAGAAGGTTACTGGGTTGCTTGCCAATAACAACCATAAGTAAAGTTTTACAAGTGTCCTTTTCTTTAGAGACAATGAACATCCATTTTCATATATGTGAAAAACTAAGACCATAATGAAAAATTTAATAAATTGCTATACTTCTCTTATATAAAAACTCAAAATACTTCTCTAAGTTTAATTATGTTAATATGTTTGTGAGTAAGATTAAAATACAGGCAATAGTTAGTACCTTTAACCTAGGGGGTGGAAGGCGAGTCAGTAAGGGCATACGGCTACCAACCTGAAGGTTGTGGGTTCAATTCCGCCCTTCGCACACCAATCGGGGTGCCAGCCAAAGGAAGCTATTGGCGGTTAGTAGGTCTAATAACACGAAAACCTTATCCATGACGTAACCAGAAAAATTTGAGTCCCGATCCGGAGGTGGATAAACTTTCTTTGATGGAGTTGACCTTGTTCAGGTTTCATGTCATTTCTTTCTTTTGGTAATGCCTGTCCCCTAGTCAGCTTGCCTCAGTTAAATAAAAGTTAGTACCTTTAACCTGGTAATTGTAATCTAAAGTCATCTTGCAAATAGATTGAGGATTTCCAATTATGTGGCCCATCAACAACAGTTTGGAGCATCCAGTCCTGATAGCACTATCAGTGAAGGAGCTTATAGTGCTTTACCAATAAATTTTGGCAAAATACATGTCAGTTCTCCGGATTTATTGCCTAGTCAAAATCTCAGTTTTTGACCAGTTATATTTCTTAAGCTCTATGTAGCTGTCCTTAATTATGAGAACAATGATCCAAGTTCCTTGGTTAATTGCTGCATCTACACTTCTCATGAAAAGAAATGATTATTTTTACTAAGTGTATCAGCTTTTATCAATTATCTCAAAATGGTAGGTTACTTCCCATCCGTTGCCACCAAGCTGGGCATTGTAGTCAGTCTCCCCCTAATATCTGAAAAAATTAGGGTATTTCATTATGAGCGTCCAAATTTTATGAGTTACTTCTGGGAGAACATTGGGTTGTTGACACTGTGTTGTCCCTAAACATACTAGAAGATTACTGAAGAAAATTTACTCCTCCATGGGAAAAAGCATGGATAGGATTCCACACTTCCTAAGGTTGAGTATTTCTGACCATGTAGAGATTTGCCTTTTTCTGGGAAATTAACTACTCAGAAATTTCAGTGAATAAAGTTCAAAAACATCTTATATCCACCTTGTTTTAAGACTAAATTCGGTAGATCAAATGGTTTGAGACGTTATTAAAGTTTAGCTGCAAGATGCAAAGCAGAATATCTGTTCAATTTTTTCCTGAAAAGTAGTTTGAAAAGTTATCAGAAGAACAAAGGATCAAACCCTGGCGCTTTTACAGAAATATGTTTGTATATCTACCACTAAAGACTAAAAATTTGGGATGTGCAAAAGGAGATCATCATTATATTGACACTAAGATGCTAGACCTATACATTCCCGGTCTATTCAATGAATTGAGATAACAAGAAGTTGTGCAGAAGGAGCTTGATCAGTTTTTGCAGCAAGAAATGATTGTCCCTCCCACAGTCCATGGGCTAGCCCTTTACTTATTGTCAAGAAAAAGGATGTTTCTTATTGGGTAGTTTTCTATTATTAAAGACTAAATAAAATTATAAAATTATAGATTTTTTTGCCACAAATGGTTGACTCTTGTAGTCAATTATGGGTGCCAAAATCTTCATTGCTACTTGATTTTATAAGTGGTTATTCTCAAAATACCCCACCTAAGAAACCAGAAGATTGCTCAATCATCAACTCCCAAAGGTATACCAGCCAAAAGGTATGCCCAAGGTCTTGTATCATGGCCACTACTTTCCAGCGATACATAATCTATCCTAGGTGACCTTCAGTTAATCTTCTTTTTATTAATTGATAAGATCAATGTTTTTGCGTTTTTATCTCAACATCTGTCCCACTTATAAGATGTAATCCAACGGATAGCTATGTTTGGTTGAAAATTAACCTAATAAAGTGTAATCCTTTTAGACCCAATCAGAGTTCCTAAGTCGCTTTTTCAACGCACAAGGGTTTTTGCTGCAATCCTAAAATCTTGATGCTGTTAATCATAGGGAAATTCCTAAAATAAACAAGATAGGCGGGTATTCCTGGAGATGGTTTAATATCATCTTTTTTAAAGGGTTTGCTCATTTAGCTTAACCATTATTTCATTTGTTGAAGAGTGGAGTGCCTTTCAATTATCTGCGGATTGTGAAGATTTCTTTAACAAGTCAAGCGTGAACTTAACTCTGGCGCCCAGCCTTTGTTAGCCAGACTTCAACTGATTATTTATTTTAGTCTGAAGCCTCCTTGACGGCCATTCAACTGGCACTATTCAAACGCATTGATCATATGGAGGATTATCAAGTCACTTTTTGTAGCCTAGAATTCACAAAGACTGAAAGGAATTACACAGTATCAAAATGTGAAATTTTGGCCATTTCTTTTTGCTTATAAGCAATTCCACATATACCTTCAGGGAACCAAGATCTAAGTTGTCACCAATTGATCTTTGTTATGATGGCTTTACAAGTTTAAGGATCCTGAAGAGCGTCTGGTGTGATAGGCTCTGAAAAAACAGTATTATGACTATGAAGTCATACACCATTTGGGTTAATCACATCAAAATGCCAATGATCTCTCTAGACTACTCATCTCAGCATTTTCCCCTATGCTAACCAGGTATTCGAAAGTAATGAAGCTTTAATATGACGATGAGCAGCTTATAGTCTAAAGTACACTAACCTTTTTGCTACAAAACATTGGGCCCTATATGGTATACTTAATTTAGTTTGAAAGGATGTCCAAAAAAATTTATATAAAAACTATTCCAAACATCCCATAGTGATTAAGCAAGCCTAACAAATTGTTGGTCAAGTTGAGTTTACTAAGACTCTAAAGCAGGTACAATAAAGAAAAATGTCGATAGTCTATGATTTTTGATATAGAACATACTGATGAAGTAACAAGAATGTCAGTTATAACAATCTCTAAAACTTTCACCACCTATCAACTCTTCAAGCCTAACAGGGCTTGGCATTTTATCTTTACTTGTGTTATTGGACCTTTACCCATCAGCAATCTTTCTACCAATACATGATTGTAAATATTGGTCACTTGATTAAGTGGGTCAAAGCTAAACCCATTTGTTTAACGGATCAATTACTACTGCTAAATTTTATCTTGGAGAACATTATACATCAACATGGGTACCCACAGTTATAGAGCCTTGATAATGCCACCAAATTTTCATCCAAAATAATCTTTAAATGCAATGAACGCATAGAAATTTTAGTAGCCATAACTGCTCCCAATCATCCTAAAACTAATAGTACTTTAGAAATGGTAAATTCAACCTTAAAGCAGATACTACATATACTTGCTACCGTGTCCTCTTTGTAATAACCCTTTATTTTGGAGCCACCATATTTACCTATAATATTGGATACCATAGCTCCATGGGTTCTTGCCCTTTCGACTAATCTATAACCAACAACCTGCTTTGTCAACTCACCTCATCTTATCATAGAAAATGAATATGGAGTTTGACTTAAGGATTAGTTTGTTTGAATAGATATGACTTTAATCAAATCCAAACCAAAATCTATGGAGCATCCTTGACTTGCAAGATCAAACTAAAATATTAAAATGATGTCATCAGGTAAGTTACATCAGTTTGAGGAAGGTTATCAAGTATTGTATTACAATGCATATAGAGTTGGACAAGCCCATAAGTTGGCCTCCGTGTTGAAAGTATGCTATGTAATCCTAGAATGGTCCTCTTTTCACAATTATACCATTAAACAAATTATGATGGGAGAATCATTAACTGGTTTAATGCAAATTTTTTGAGACCCTACCTATATTACAAACCCCTCCAAAAGAGCGCAATCTGAAGAGTGAATCAACTCAAGGGGGAATGAGTTGTCAAATTATAGACTCAAAGAGAAATGATTTAATTTTTTTCCTTTTACCAGCAAGTTTCTTGAAACAGACATCAAAAAAATTAGTTACTGTCTCATTCTAGAGTATTACTTCCCCATTAAGTTATCCAAGCCTTCTGGAATCATCGTGTGCCTGCTCTTGATTTTTATGAGTTGTTTTCTTAAGAAGAAGTATCACTATATTTATTATACTCATTGTATTTGCTGTCAATCAATCTACAACTGAGACGCCCTTGACCTGAGGCAAAAATCATGTATAATCATTGCCAATACTAATCATTAGAAATTAATAGAAATATATTCAAATTTTTTAGTTTGTGTTTTCAGAAGCCCTCCCCATAATAGAGTTTACTATACCAGGGATAATAGGAAGCTGACCTCATTAAGTGGATAGAAAACAAAAAACCAAGAGGACCAAACGATTCCTAAGAAAAACTCTTATCTGTGCAGTAGTGTGAGTTTTCCGCACACTATAGGGTTCTCTTGGTTTTTGGAGATTCTTAAAAACAATTTTTTGGGGTAGTATCCTGCTTATATGAGAAGGAACACGCCAGAATGTCGTCAAAGTTCACTTGCAGCCATCAAATTTATAATAATCCAATCTGACAAGATATTGTTTATGCAATTGAGTTGTACCACATTTCTTAAATCAAAGCTAGGCTTTGCAAAGGTCTGATAAGGTAAGTGCTCTATTGAGTCACAATAAATATTGAATGCCACAATCAGTAAGAGCAAGATTGTGACATACCCCTCTTGTTAGATGGAAATATTTGAGGTCAACAGAGGTGGCTGAGGGCACTGAAGCAGACTGACAGGCATGCACGGCTTACAGAATGGAAGGAGTGCAGTAGGGATGGTGACACGAGGGAAGGTGAAGAGGAGCTGCAGTCCTGACAGTAGGCAGAGGAGCAGGTTTAACAGGTGGCGAGTGTGACTGAAATAATGGAGAACGGCACAGCTGACACAACAGAAGTGAGTAAATTGAGTATGATGAAGAAAGGAAAGGTGGAGGGGAGTTGTTTGGCATAGGCTAGCAGGCATGGTGAACTTGAGAGTGGTGGATGAAGATGGCACTTTGGAGGCATGCAGACAATTTGACAAGTATGAAGTGGGGAGAAAAATTGATCTAGTCTAATGTAATGAGCCAAATTGTGTTACATCAGACTAAACTGGAAGAACTCAGCAGAGCCAAAAAGGAAGACTCCTAAGTATGCTTAATAACTAATATTATTATTAGAAAAATGCCTGTAAATTGATGGCCAAAAAACAATCTTTATAATTAAGTTTGGGGGTTCTCTTAGCTTTTTAGGGAAGCTTCATACCATTTTTGGAGAATAACTTGCATATTAGAGGGGAACACTCTAGAAGGTTGTCAAAGCTCACTTGTGGTCATGAGACTAGATTAATCCAATATAATAAATTATTAATTATACAACTAAGAGTCCAAAATTTTATAAATTGAAGGGAGACATTGCCAAGCTACTATTAGGTAAATTCTCATCAAGCCATGATAATAAGTGAATGCCACAATAATTCAAAGCCATATCATGGCGATGTCTATTAAAAATTTGGCGGGTATTTTCAATGTTTGGCGAAGATAGTATATTTCTTTTATATTCTGCCTTGTCTTGTATTGGTCATCCTCAGTAATTTTGTTCACCACATGAACCTCTGGTTTAATTAAAATAGTAGGACAGTGGCTTACATTGGGCCCTAAAATTTAGCATACATGACAAGTTCTTTTGCTAATATTAAGTTTATTGAAGCATCTTTCTTGTAATGATAACATTAGTTACTAAGATTCAATTTGAACAGCAAAATTTGATAATAGCACAAAAGATGGGCTATATTAACAAATCCAATTTAAATTGGGCGAAAGTCATACCAGGCAATGCACAAAAACGGTGCTCTGAAGGGCAAGAATTCTTCCTGGGGGACTGGGAACCAATGCCGCCAAGAAACCACAAACTCAGACACTGTCCGGGATTGTGGAGTTCACCACTAAACTAAACTTGTACTTGGAAATCCAATATTCCCAACCCCTATCACAGGTAGAGCATGGGCTCCAACTCTTCCTATGGGTTGATTTTCCAACTCTGTGGGAGAAATTGGGCGAGGCACAGGCCTCCATTTTCACCCATGCGGTGTACATTACTACTCATACAATCCACCATTCTGGATTGACATGGGTTTTAAAACTGAAGAAAGATGCAGATGCCATTGCAAAAGTCTGCGTCAAAATTGCCCTCCCTGAGGCAAACGAACTTTGTATCACACACACCAGATGTGACAAAGCAAACACTTTGTTCACTTTTTCAATTTTCTCCCAACTAACTTTACCGCAATGTAATTGAGGAAGTGCTTAGAGCTGAACTGCCAGCTATGGAGAGATCAAGAAATTTTAACTATAGTGGTTTCACCTGATGCTTAACCTGTACACAGGTAAGGCAATAGCTGTGATCAACCCAATCCACAAGGTGGCTGAGGACCTCACAAAAATCCTGCGTACAGTGGTGTCTCACCTCCTGGATGGGGGCATGTCAAAGGTATTCTGCATCACATTGAAAAGCGCACCGCCTATCTGAAATCACGGCAGCGCCTTTGAGGCACAAGGTGCGCGCATGCCCCATGAAGGAGGTCATAATGTCCCCAGACTTATGTGACAACACCAAAAATGAGGATAGCAAATACTTTGCCAAAATAGTTGACATCAACCACATCTTTCTTTGGAGAGAGAATGGTAAGTACATTCTCTTAGACCCTGTATCACATAAAATGCGCAAAATGGCACAGAAGGCCCGCAAATGAGCAGCGGCCATGGATGCATAACTCATGGCCCTCTCCAGAACCCTAAGCCAAATTCAGGAGGTAATAGAGGAAATTAACTGAGCCAACCAATCAGAGCAAAATACCAAGATGAAAATTTTCTAGACAATTTGAAAGAATCACCACGTGGTATTAATAAAGCACGTTTAGCTGGACAATTCAGCTTACTATTGGCGAAAATATGTGACCCACATCTACAAATTTGAACCCTGCAACTACAGAAAGCAACCAGCACACTTCATTAAACCACCCTGAGCTATGAGTAGAAGAGACCAACTCAAACCCTATTAATGACAAGACCTGCGCAAAATTGGAAAAGGGTAAGGTATCGGACAACCACACAGGTGGGACAGGCCCAATTACACAGAGCATGATCTGCAAATGGTGTGATGGGATAGGGCCAAATGCCCTCCCAGCCGCTCCTGAGGCGGTGTGGGCACCTCAGTGTCAATAGCAATTTTAAAAATTGTGGGAGCCAGTGTCAATCATCCCAAGCCAAAAAGCTGGACTTCCTGTGAAAACCCTCTGTAGATAGCTTCGCCATCCAAGAAATCCACTGTCTACAGGGGAAGAGGGATCCTGGTCATCCAGGGTCTCACCATCCCAATCAGTATGGACATTCCACTGTGGGGTGGTTATCTGCAATTATTAAAAAACAAAACATCAATAACTCCTTTTCATATCTGAACGGCCACATCCTGGTAACAATGATCACATTCTAAGAGGACACAATTTTGATAGTATGCACCTATACACTGTGCACTGCAGCTGAGAGGAAACAATTCCTTGAGACCATCCCAAACTCGCCCTCCCACTAAATGCCATCCTGTTGGGCGACTTTAACTGCTGAGCTAAACCTGACACGTACCAATGGCCTAACCCCAGGGGATACCCCTGGGGCACATCAAATTCCATGCAATGAAGGCATCCCTCAGCTTAAATGATACCCTCCTCTGGGTCACCACTCCTCCCAACATGACCCACCCCAACATATGTGAGAGAAAGATCATCTCAATGAGCTGAATTGACTTCATTCTTGCCCTAAAATTCACCACATAATCATCTCCAACTTCTCAACAAAAAAGATCAACTTCTCTAACCACCAACTCATTTTAATGAAAGCTTTCACCAAACCAAACTCCCAAACAGGTGATAATCTGGAATAAGTTGCACTAGAAAATATAAAATTTCCCAAAATATCTGACTGGGTCAAATACAAGGCCTTGAATCCCAAATTTGTAACTCCATTTGTATCAGACCCCATTAAAACCTGGCCAAAATTTAAAAACAAACTAATAAATAAAACTTTACATCTCGCCTTGCATAATTATACTGCTGACACAGCCACAATCAGATGCACCTTGGTGGAACTGGACCATCTCGAGCTCAACACCCTGATGTCCAGGTACAGCCCCATGTGGGGGCATAAATGGGCGTAAATATCCGCCTGACTAAACGCCCTCATCTTTGGACACCAGCAAAGTATCAAAGTTTCAAGAAAAAGTAAGTTTATAAAAGAAGAAAACTGATCTATGTAAACTCTTCCACCAATTTCACACCTGCAGCAACCAGTCCGCATGAACACAGGTCTGAAAAGGTGATGGCACCATGGCAACTGACCCAGCGGAGGTCAAGGCAGAAGTACACCACTACTACACCAAGCTCTAAAGTGATACCCCAACTGACTAAAAAAATTAAAAATTTTATCACACCGCCAGAATATAAAGTCCTAGACCTAATCAGACAGGAGGAGCTCTGAGACACAGTCCACGTTGCACCACATAGGAAATGCCCAGGGCCTGATGGGATATAATACGAATTTTACAAAAAAATAATTCAAGCAAATTTTCCCCTCCTCTTGGCATCAATGAACCAGTGCCTGCTGGAGACACGCCCAAGCTGATGGCCAAGACTTCTATGTCATGACCCTGTAGAAAAAAAGATGACAAACTGGACTTGGCCAACTGGCGTCCAATTGCACTCTCTAACACTGATAAAAAAACCATTAACAAAAATTTTAGCCACCAGATTAGGCATATTAGCCTTAAAGTTCTGTCGCCCAAACAGTTTGGGTTCATACCAGGGCGTTCAATTTAGACCAATATACACTCCGTCGCCAACATATGCTAGTCCAAAGCAACTGGAGCCCTGGTATATCTAGACCAGCAGAAGGCATATGATTGCGTTAGTTGGCCGTATCTGAAGGAATGCCTAAGCGCCTTCAAACTCCCACCCAAATTCATAAACTGGGCTATGCTCCTTACAGAGTCCACATCCTTGGCTGTAAGCGTCCATGGCTTCCTGACTAACAAGATCACACCACACAGAGGGCTCAAACAAGGGGACCCCCCAGCCCACTGCTGTATAACTTCAGTAATGATACGTTCCTTATTGTTGCTTACTCACGCCCCATGGGAATAGCTTCACAAGGCCAGTCAACAATCAAGATACAAGCCTTTGCGGATGACTGCATGACAGATATAGCTAACAACAATAAAGCCCAAAAGTTGTAATGCACCCTGGAGGAGTATTCCATTGTGAGCAACGCGTCACTCAACAATAAGAAAACGGAAATAATCCTCCTAAGAAAGTACACTAACAACTTGGCCACAACATTCAAACCCCACAGCCCCCCATGAAGTAACAACCCACTCATCCTACCCTTCGCATCACCTCCCTCAAACAACCCTATTCACCTCCTTGGGATTTGGCTGGAAACAGGGGGTATGCCAATGAGACGATTGAGAATGACATACTACAGTGGATGTCCAACTGCGTCGCCTCCCTCAAAGAAAGATCCCTAGGACTAACGGGGCGAGTAATGGTTACCAACGCACCCATCCTCTTGATGCTGTGGTTCCTCACACACTAAGTCTTATTCTCACCTTCATTCCTATCCTCATTCCGCGCACTTATCCAGGGATGGCTGTGGCCTGGGTCCCGGCTACCTGTACAGGTGGAAAAACTCTTTGGCCTACACTTCATCGGAAACATGGTCCTAATAGACTTTGAAGACCCTGACAACAGAATATTAAGAACCTGGTTAGAGGAAATCCTAGCTTAAACCTTCCATATCAACACTAGTCTATAGTGGCAAGGGCCAACATTGCACAAGTGATAAAACTATCCAACCCACAAAACCTGTCCAGCCTGCTCAAATACCTTGCAAACCGCCCCAATTAAGTGAGCCCACATGGAATCCCCCTCACTTCAAACGCCTCCTCTGCACCATTTGGCACATAGTGTGGACAGTCACTCTCACATGCACCAGTCAGGTAATGGGAAGGTCCAATTCTTGCTTCACGCTAAGGAAACCAGACAATTACCCCCTGAGGGACACTAACGACGTGGCCCCATTCACTTCAAGAATCAACTACCTGGATGCATTAGACATCCTCTAGGACCTCACAACACAGAAGGCATTAAGGAGGCTAACACATCTGCTTCTTCAGCCAAGGTTAAGAGCTAACACCTGGCGTTGCCTCAGAAGAACCTACAAGACAGCGGATCGCTCTAACTCTCTTCATTCATCTTTCACAGTGTGTAGAGGGGATTGCACCCTACACTACTACCTTGAAGTATGCCCAACATCTAGAGCCATATGTCAGGAAGTTGCGCATCTGTAAGAACCCACAACTACCAGGAGCTGTCAATCTCCAGAAGCCTCCTCGCACTCCAACTTGAATCCTTGATACCACCCACACTCCACTTGCTGATAATCGCCAGTTGCACTGTGGACAATTCACACCGTAGCACAGGATGCAACTAAGGGAACCGTGATGACCATCCATGGAACAATCAGCAGATTTCACCTACACTTACTGGAACAATTTCAAGCCTGGCTATAAGGATACATGAGGACAAAGCAACAAAATCTCGTTGTATCATAATTCCCAGTCTGGTTTCTGCATATGGACCCCTTCCTTCACACCTGATCCATAATAGGGGAAGCCCCTTTGGAGTAGGGTATTCAACACCCTAAAACTTTGTGGTACTGGTTGGCAAGAGGAGTAGCTCATCTAAACTGGGGTGCCTAAATCTCGCTATACCCCACCTCTCCCTATTACCCTGCATATAGTTCATATAGTATTGTCCATCCCCTGGTTAGCTTGCTTCGGTTAAATAAAAGATTATTTGATCAAAAGAGCTGTAGTCCTTGATAAAACTCCTTTTTAATAGATAAGCCTATTTATTACTATGCAAGTCTCATGGTAACTATAGTTGGGCATGTTGAAAGCATCAGTGCTGCAGTGAAATAAATGTCAGATATCAGAATATTGGCTTTGTTGAGAAATATAAGCATAAAAATCCATTATAGAATCAAAACCTAGACCTAACGAAGGTAAAAACTGCATTAATCAACTATATGGTAAAAAAGGTATTTATTAGCTAAACTTAACAATAGGAAATCTTAAAAGGACCAACTTAAAAAGTAATTGAGGCGGATCGACCTTGGGACAAATATACTACACCAAAGTTTTTTGAAGACAGTACAGGTTTTGAACACATGTTGAATAAAACCTGCACTAGAATGGAATCAGATATTACTCTGCCAGGCTAACCACCTTCTTAAAAGGACCAACTTGAGAACAGAATAATCTGAAAGAGTATCCTGATTAGCTGAAGCGAAAGATTATCACAATAGTTAGGTGATTACTGCATCAGATGACATTGAGGCCATAAAATAAGAGACCTACAAAAAAATAAGAATCAAAAAATCTGCCTGATGATTGACCTAAGTGATAAAGAGTGTCATCTGATTTCATTCATTTATAATACTCTTTCTACCTATCACAATATACTACAAAGGCACTATCAATCTGGAATGCATCTCCTTACCAAAAGCCTCCAATACAGATCTCCCCTTTTAATATTATTGTACTTTTTTTATTAGGGTTTATATTGTTGTATGTAACGTATAAATACCCATATTATATAGTAAAACAAAAGGACGCCATTTAATCTATATCTTTTTTGGTTCTTGATTTCATAAAAGTCCTTTTGCTTACCATAAGTCAGATACTCTAGCTGACGGGACCTAATTGTGAATCAGAGCACTAAAAATAATTAAAACTTGTTGTGAGTATTATCCTTCTTCAATTATTGACTGTCAGGATCCTTGGACACAGAACCATCTAACCACAATAAATGGTAGCCCTGAGGGCTGGTGATCACTACAGGGGGCACAGCAAACGCTTAACAATACCTGAACCTAATTGATTGCACCATGGAAGATAATCTTTTTTGATATTGTAATTGGCTGTGTGCACAATGGGAATGGTGAGAAAGTTTTTGTAATTGGGAGTCCGTCCTTGGTCACATTTAAAGTAGTACAAGATAATCAAATGTAGATTCTTCATATCTTTCCGTCTAAATTGGATTTTAAAAAAAGAGCTCAAGACTTACGTTGGGAGGTCATAAACCCAGATAAAAAGATCTAGAACAAAAAGGGCGTCTGCTATGGACAGGAATCTCGTGAATTTATATAAATCCAGTTCTCTCCCAGATACATATGAAACAATTTTAAATCAATCACGTTATATCACGCAATTTGTATATCCAGTCTTTACCATATCATGCAATTATTAGGAGTCCAAAACGAGGAACACCATCATCATATTATTACCTAAAGCCTTACAGATGGCCTATGAACAGGTATATAATTTAGCATCTCAAAGTTTTTTGGACATCCACCACAGAATGAAGAAAATCATTATATCTTTAAAATCAATGAAAAATGGGACCATAGATTCTGAGTCATTAATTATGTGGAGAAGCTATGGAACAGTTATGAAAAGATATTTTGGAATCTGATAGAAACCCGGAGATTACTTTAAGATTTTTCCCAAGAGCTTTGACAACAAGATGCAAAGCACATGGTTAAATAACAGCACTATCATCTACTTGCTTTCATAATGAAGAAGAAAGATAAGTTTCCCAATTCTGACTGGAGCATTCTTCAAAACAAATTGATGAACTTGAAGCCCACTAAACCACAAAGACTCCATCAGTATCTCTAAACCTTACTGACTGAGTAACCCGTGGTGAGCAGGATCAAGCATCATGTAGGAAAAAATTGTATATTCATCTCTTTGTCAAGAAACTCAACAAATTAAAGAGTAATATGAGTGGCAAATAATTTAGTTAAGAAGAAATTTAGTCAAATCTACCATCGTCTAGATGAAGCTGGGCAACGCTGGAATAATCTCACTGAAGAGTTGAAAGCCTGAAAGACAAGCCCCTTAGAGCTTAGATGCCATCAGATGCAGAAAAACTTGATTCAGCGCATTGTAGTATTAGCGGATGAGAAAAAACTCTTGAAAATTTATCTTTAACCACTTGTCTACAAATTCATGATCTGGACATCTGCGGTAAAACTTGGAGAATTATAGGGTTGTTTTCAAAAGATGAATTGATAAAATGGATGTCACACCGACTTTCATCAGAGGAAATGGAACAGAATCTTAATCCTTATATAGAATTAAGTATGTAAACTCTTGTATCTTGTAGAAAAAAGCAACACACGTACCAAAATTACTGAAATGAAAACTCCTTGTTTACATGATGTCACAGGATTGGAAGCCATATCATTTAAACCTACAATTAAGGACAAGTTTACACCTGGAGAATGGATTATCACTTTTTCATCTTCATATGTGAAGCTGTAATGGAAGTGCAACTTATCTAAAAAGGTTAAGCATATCTTGTCTTGCTTAAGCTATTTGGGTAATGAGGTTATGGTTCTTTCTATGGAAGACCTGAACACTTGGAGTGAAGTCAAGAAAGCTCTTTTAAATGAATTCAGTTTCAAGAAAAGATTTAGTATAAAGAAATAAGCCTTCGTGAAGATTGCACTATGCCAAAATGAAACTCTGGTCAAATTATCAGATCACTCAATGGTAGGGCTCAACATTGATGACCTCAAAAATGCATATATTGGTTAATGCCGTAGCTGCCTTTGCTGCTTGTTTACATAGTAATCTTAAATATCAATGCAATTCAAATCTGTCAAACAAAGCTTTAACTCTGTCTTAGATATTAAAGAAGCCTTACTCAATGTGTTTGATATATGTTGAAAAATTAACCATTTTTCAATGGTTCAGGAACTTGGCTAGTGCGCCATCATTAACGGTATGAGGACCGTTGACCCCTTACTACGCTGGCTTTATTGGCGTCAGGGGGGAATGGTAGCACAGACCACTACCTAGATGCTTGACCAGGCATCTAATCCTTAGGGGATCTCTTACTATCCAGGATTTCTAGTAATGAATCACTTGAAAAAGAGAAGAATCAAAAATGTAGATCTTTATTTAGATAAAAAGGCAGAGTTTTTGTAACTGATCATCCCACCTAACTAACTTTCACATGATCTAGGGTTATATTGGATTCTGGGGTAGCATGTGACATAATACATTGTAAGGCTCCTATCTTAACCATCTTTGGCATAGCTCACCAGAAACTCACAAAATGACATCGGTGTAACTCACCAGGAACTCAAAATCTATCTCAGAAATTCTCAGCATTATCCTCAAGTAACTCTAGCATGAAAATCCTCAGTAACGTCAACTGGTAATCATAAGTATAAAATCATTACATTTGTCCACTGTAATTTAATATTATATTAATTGTAGATTAGTCCTTGGTTAAGTCGCTGGTAGATCACATCAAATCAAATTAGTTGTATATTTTATATTCAGCATTAGTCGCAGGTAATTCCAATAAAATCCAACAATACAGTATTAAAATAGCTCAACCCAATTGGTTGGGGAGCATGACGTGTTGCTGCACCATTATATTATTCGTAAATATCTATTGGCGATTTATCCAGACGTTTTGGGAATCGTTAGATACTGAGAACTCTATTTAATGAGCTAAGTTAAGACTAAAACAACCAAAGGTCAAAGCAGGTTCAATTGAGTAAATCAGGTGAATTGATTTCCTGTTGTAATTAACCGCTGAGATCCACTGAACCCTTGAAAGTTGGACAATATTAAGAAGTCAATGTTGCATGATGTAATTAACTTAAACCGCTGGGATTTTTGAATTCAAAAGTCTAAACAGCTGAATTTTAGTTGGCAAGGGTGCTCAACATAAGGTGATCTATTGAACTCATTAAATTAAGAAAAATGAAACCCTTAGATTAGATAAATTAATTGGCATCAATGGCTGATTAAAAAATAGTAATAGCTGATATCAAAAAGAGCCATATTGTGGTTAACAATCTAAACATATACACAAACCAGAGACCTCCCAAAAGGCTTCCACTAACCCAGAGTATATGCCATGGAGGAAGAAAATCCTAAGGATGTGGAGAAGCCCGAGTGTAACTGCTTCAGGAAGAATAAATAAATTGAAGACATGTGTTTTAAATAGAACTCTGCCCTTGCTGAGCAGGGAAAAGGGTGGTTGGCTCAGGGTCATGTACCTCTAAAGCTGACCAGGCTAGAGTACCTGAAAGCAAAACATTGCTTATCAATCATCTCACGTGCATTAAAAATGATTCTATCAATGACTCTGAAGGGGGTTACAGGACACAGGTTAATATACCTTAAATGCACCCACTAAGATTGCCATTCTGGAATGCTTAAACGTTGAAAATATTGACAATGCCCAGGTTCAGGATGACACTTACCTCACTTAAATTATTGGGTGCCCCAGACTAAGTGATACAACCAGAGATGCTGATCAATATCTTGCCATGTTGATCTGTCCCAGATAAATTCTGCACAGTCTAATGGAAATCAAAAATATATATCCTGATACTTCCTGAGTTCTCAGTGTAATGTTTTTCCTTAAAGAGGCTTTAGCTTTCATGCCAAAGTTTGGAGGAACCATTCGTAAAGTAGAAGTGGTTATTCAGGAGGTCATAGTGATGTCTAGCTTGAATAGGGAATTTTCAATCAACATTGTCTCATTGTTGGGATTCAAGATAAATAAACAAAATGAATTCCCCACTTCCAAATTGAGCTGTAAAAAATTGACACTTGAGCTTATATTAAATGAAGATGACTTCATAATTCTCATCCCCCATTCCTGAGTCACATGGGGTGGAGTTTTCACCAATAAGGTCATGTGGGTGGCAAAATACAATGATGATTCCCAACAGGCGGTCAATCTTGATGACCAGGAAAGATCCTGAACAGATGGGGCTGCAACAATCCTCAAGGCACCAAGTCCCCACTCACCTTATAAATATCAAATCTTTTAACAGAATAAATATTTGGTTCTCTATCTATTTTTCCATTTCCTTCTTGACCCTTTTTATGAATTTGCAGCTTTGAGCCAATTTCAGACCTCAGAAACAGTCTAAAGAACTGTAATGCTGACAAATGTGGTGCTCACTACAGGGGACCCTGAGCTGTCCTAAGTGAAAAATGTTGATCACAAACAATGGAGAATACTAGCAGCCCTGAAGACTAATTTGCTGGCCAGTCAAAAAGCGTTGCTCAATGTGTTAGTACCTTGCACTATGAAATAGTGCCAGCACAGCCTGAGAATTTAGAATTCTGGGCCGCATTTCATTCTCCCTGCCATCTATTGATGGAAGCCAGTACCAACTTCTGTACAAGAACTTTTAACGATGTTGTCTAACAGTTAATAAATAGCATCTTCTCCGTTGGTGCTCTCTTCAGCCACTCCTGTGCCTCTTCCATTCCCACTACCATATGGGACCTCTATGACTCGGCCCAGCTGCTGGCAGGTAAACTTGTCCTGGGTTCCAAACGCTACATTTGTAACTTTGTTCACCCAGCTACTCATCACCTACTATAACAAGTTTGGTTGCACCATCAAAAAGTATCCTGACAACTGCGGCTCACCTAGGCCTTGCACTTTCACATCATCAATTTCTATAATGCAGCCTCCTCCTTTGTTCACAACAACTGTGAGGCCATAATTGATAACTGATAGTTGATCAATGAGTTCTGAGACCAAATTGTGGTGTTAAGTAGTGGAATCTTTGGCTATCTTTTGAGGACCAGCTGAATTTGAACGTCCAACTTCTCGAGGAAACTTGGAATAAACGCCTCCTCAAAGTTAAGAACTTGTACGAGCCCTGCAACAACACTATTGGGAGCTGGCCTCTTGTGACTACTCCCTCAGGAGTGAAGGCACTGAAGGGCATGAAGGACCTGGTGGACCAGAGGGTCCCCATGGACCTCCTGGGCCTCCAGGTCCCTCAGCTCCCACCCCTGATGGCCTGAGGACCCATAGAGGAAGAATGTGATAAGAGCCTTGGCTGCCATATGTGATCAAATTTGTAATGTAGCTCAGGGATGCAAACTCTGAGTGGATGGAGTCCCCCTCGACCCTAGGGTCTCCATTGAGGCACTTTTGGACATAATTGACAACCTCAGTGTCTTTAAAAAGCTTACTGATACTTGCATCTCACAGCTTGAATTTTTTTTCAAGGATTTGAAACCTGTTTGACAACCCTCAAGAGCCAGCTTCACCCTCAGGGCGCCGACATTTAATCTCTAAAGGAGCAAGTTGTGAATAAGGCTTCCATTTCCTCCCTCAACCTAAAATTGGAATGATATCTAAGAGGACTTTGAGGGCCTAAAGCGATGGCTGGACCAGCAACCCATGACTATGTGGAGACTGAGATCTCAGAGCCATCGCCCATCCCTGGTGTTACACCCTATCCACACCTCTTGTAACTAACCTTAAACTTAGTTATAAAAAAGTTTTACCCATGTCCAGGAGAGCATTGCCTCCTTCCTGTACGCATATGAGAGCTCTATGGAGGAGGCTACCGACTGGCAGAAGGTAAAACAAATCCACTTCTGCCTAGATAGCAATGCCTGGGAGATCATGACCCCCCTTTGAAGGAGTGCAACACCTAGGAACAGGCCCATACAGCCTTAATCCAAAAGTTTGGCAGCAATCAAACCCTGGCCAACCAAAAACAGGCGTTCATGGGTATATTACTGAATAATGGAGAAAGCCCCATGGAGTTTGCCAGCCAGTTTTATGCCTAAGCACAACCCTTATTTGCTACAAATCGTATCACCCTTGATGATGATATTACCGCTGTCATTTCTGCGTTGAACCCTACCCTGAAATTCAAATGCACATTATTTTCGCCAGAAGAATGGGTTTACCTGTATCTGGTAGATAAAGTAAGCACTTGACGAGATCCCTGCGTCGACTCTACACTTTAAGTCTAAATTTACAAGCTCTTCTAACCGTCCTAAAGTCCATGTGGTCAAAAACTAGAAAAATCCTCGACCTCAATACACTTACTTTAACAGTTTCAGACACAGTATAAAGACCTGCTGGAAACAACTCTCCAAGGAGGTGGGAAAATGACCAAAAGCACAAAGGACGAGGCGCTCCATGCTAAAATCCCTACCCAGCCTCAAGAATCTTATAACCTTGAATGAAATGGAGCTATTGCACCTGGAGAAGAAATTTTGGCATGCAATGATAATAAAGAAGTTGATACTGCTTACTTTTTTTTTTTCTGATGAACTCCTATGTTCTTCACGCTGCCATCCAGTTCTGAAGTCTGGTTACCTAGGTAGCAGTTTGATTTCATAAAATACCAGTCCTTGTCATAGTTGACAGTGCCCCCCACTGTGAATGTCATATTATCCACGTTAATGAAGCGCGTCAATATTACTCCAAATTTGCCACACTATATGGAGTATGGCACGGCTGGCCCACAATGCACCCAATCTATAGGAACTTATTCCTCTATACCTTTACGGTTTTTAAGCTTGCAGTAAACTCCACCACTGTTACGATAGATAACCCTAGCTAAAATTGCTCCTTGGGACTCAGTTATTTCAATACTATTCAGCAGTACTCCATTATAATGGTGGCTTTCTGTCCCTACTAAAGCATAAGGTCCCTCTGTTATTCATGATTCTATGATTCTAAAGCTGAGTTCAAAACCTAAACCTGTTTACTGGAGAGTGAAGGCCGAATCAATTGGCTCAAATATCATATTAGGGGCTCTTGAGTCCGAATAGCCTCTTCTGCTTTTGATGGGCAAGAGGGCATGCCAATCTACTTACATAGTGAGACTACCATAACTCCAAAGTCTAAAGTCATTGGTGACACCCGGTACCATAATAACATCCCCTTGAAATACATATTAGAAAAACTGAGGCCTAGACAACCCATCCACAAAAGAGGTTCTAACCTGCTAGGGGATCCTAGATCCAGCTTATGCTGGATCTGTCAGTGTTTTTAGCCAACCTTACTGACAAACCCAAAATAGTAGGTCCAAACAATCCTGCCACCTATGTCCACCTTCTACCGGTGGAGGTTGTTTCTGATGTCCAAAGCTTTGGGGACTTAAGAGATTTTAGCTAGGATACACCTCCATCAGTCAGCCTAATCAACACCAATTTCAGCAAAGACCTCTTGGACGACTAACAACATAAGGTTCAAGAGTTGTTGAAGGATTATTTGGACCTATTTTATCCTTGACCTACGACTTTGGATAAAAGAACGGAGTCCTACATCATGTGGAAACTGGAGACGCTCCCCCCTCCCATTCCAAGCCTTACCTAAAAAGCAAGGTTGTAGAGGACCATGTGACAGTGGAACTCAAACAACTACTCGACACTGGACTCCTAGTACCATCACGCAGCCCTCGGTCCTCTCCTCTTTTGCTGATTTGAAAGAAGGACGGCAGCCATCAGGTGGTGATGGACTACCAGCGACTCAACTCCATCACCAAGGACAGTTATTCTCTGCCCCAAATTGACAATTCCCTCCATCTGCTCGCCGGATCTTAGTACTTTTTTGCCATGAACCTTGTCAGCGGATATTTGCAAGTTGAGCTCAGCCCTGAAGATCGATCTAATTCCACTCTCATAGCCAAAAAAGGACTATTAGAGCCCACAAAGATGCCCCAGGGCCTATGTAATGCCCAAGCCACTTTCAACGTGCCATGGATGGAATCCTTGGAGACTTGAAGCTTTCATGTGTCCTTGTCTAGCTAGATGACATTACTGTTTTCTTACAAACCTATAATGAACACATTGAGCATCTCAGGGAAGTCTTCAATTGGCTACAAAAGGCTTCCATAAATTTAAACCTTCAAAGCGCTATTTCTCCTAATCTGAATTGGAGTTCCTGGGACACAAAGTTTCTAAGGATGACATCCAGCCAATAACGGACAAGTTCAATGCCATAGAGAGATTGCACGCCCCTAAGCTTAAAGATATCCAGGTATTCTTGGCATGGGGAACTATAATCGTCATTTTATCTCCTGGTTTGCCAAGCTAGCTATGCCACTAATCTACCTTTTGCAGAATAATGTGCCATTTAAATGGCAGCCTGAACAAGAACAAGCTTTTAATGCCTTAATACTTCTCTATGTACTAGACCCATTCTAGTCTGTTGGACTTTTGCCCTCAAAGTTGAATAATAAGAAAGGCTAGGTCAAAAACTAGCCAAAAAGGGGAAATGTCAGCCATTTTCAATTTTCTGATTTAATTAAGAGCAATTTAAATAATAAAACTGATACTAATGAGGGTATCATCTGAAAGACCCTGACCAATTCTCAGTGAAGCCCCATTGAATGGGGTAACACCATTTTGAAACCTGTACGGGCACCAAAAGTAACCTCTAACTGTCATATTGCTATGACCACCTGATGGACCTTGGGCAACCATCAAAAGGCATGCCTCAGCCACACACAGGTCCTTCCAAACACCTATGTGGGGGCCACCCCCTTTTATAGGCGTGGTGGAGGCCCTCCGAGGTGAAAGTAATTTAGCTGGTGGTGATTGGGTTTGGTACATCAAGACCTTACTGCATGGGTACATTCTGCCCTAAAACACCAACTTTTGTGTTACCAAAAATTTACTCACTTTTCCCAAGATCTGATAGGATCAAAACTATATTACCTAAATTAAAAGCATTAAAGCTATTCTAAACCTATCCCTGAATTACCTCTTTGATCCTCAAAATCAGTTTAAATTCTGACCATCAAATATTGGAAAGGAATCAATACTCTTTTACCCCCACACAGCGCCATTAAACCTTTAAAAAATTCATATTTTATTAAGTTTTTAAAGTTTATATTTTTATTATAATTGTGGTATCAACCCCCATTGTTGGAGATGGGGGGAATAAGCACCAAGAGAGCATCTACCACCCCAAATTCCAAAAGTGGGGCTCACTACAGGGGCACTTGTATACCAAAAAATGACTACCACTTCGGAACCTAGGCTAGCTTCAATAAAAACCAACTAGCCAGTGCTTTGTCTCGCCTCAAAAGGCTTGACAGCACTCTTTCCAAAGCCCTAATATGTTCAAATCTCTATTCCATGAAAAGTTTATTCTTGGTGAGGCCAGTATTGCATCCTTCCTTTATGTATATGAATCTGCGATGGAAGGAGCGACTGACCACCAAAAACCAGTTATACCCTTCCCTGTTTAAATCGGATGGATTAAGAGATCATGGTTCCTCAAATGGACACACTTACCACCTTTCAGAGGTCAAACAACCGCTGATTGATGAATTTGGTTCAAAAAAATCTTACAACGCCAAAAACAGGCTTTTATGTGCCTTAGCCTGCAAGAGGGGAATCAATTCCCTCATTTGTTGAGCGGTCCTATAGCAAAGCTCAACCTCTGTTGTTGGCCAAACTTCTCCCTTTATATGATGCTATTGTAGCTATCGTGGCTAGCTTGGCACCGTACCCCTCTTTAGCAATGCATATCTCCGCAGTCAAGCATACCTTCCAAACTGTACGGGATATCAAAGAAGCACTTCTATCAGTAGATGACGTTTATGAACTTGAACTTCGAAAGACGTATACAAAGAGGGAAGCAACTCCGACATTTTCAGCCTCTTCTATGGCTGTATCCCACTGGAACCTAGCTGCTGCAGAGCTGCAACGACCTAATACTCCTCCACCATGTGAGGATAACCAGAAATTATTTGCAGTAAAGAGGCTACGCTCCCCCCAGATTCAGGATCAAAAGCTCAGCCTAAAAGGCAATTATCACTTTGACAGGCCCCTCTTTGGCTGAGAAATCTACTACAACGAATAACGCATTAAACCCTCCTAAGCCGCTGCCTAAATCCTTCTCAGCCTCAACTCAGGCTGCTTCTAGTTCAAAACCATCTGATATGGGGCAGTCCAAGCTGATCAATTTTTAGCCAACTGTTAAAGCCAGTACACTTCCACCATCTCCGCCAAAAGTTGGTACAGCCATGATGTTCCCTTCAAAATTCAAAAGGGTAGATGAAAGTTATAAAGCCCTCCCCTGTGAGAAAAATTAAGCCGGTTTCTCCATCCCCTCAAAGTAACTCGTTGAGGTGCATTGACAATCCCTCTGATGACGAGTCTGAGAGGGGTGGTGAAGACGCAGGGCATTTTTTTGGGAGCTTTAATGGAAGTGCAAGTTCTGGATAGGTTGAGGCCAGAAATAATTGATATTGCCATAATACCATGACAAACCTAACTTTAACAGCTGTTAAGGTTTTCAGAGGTGATTGATACCGCTAGTGATGCAGACCAGCTTATTGAGACAGTGATACGATCCCCCAGCATGTGCATACCCTCCAATATAAAAGACAACTACCCTGAGATGGCTCAACGCCTTGCTTACACACTCCGTTTGAAGGAGGTCCTTGCCCTCCCCCTACTTTTGGTACCACCATAACCAAGGCAGAGGTTGTTATCAATAAAGTGCGCATTCTCGTTGTCCATGATATGGGTGCTCCAGTGAACGTGGTATTAACTAAACTCATTATGAAAATTAGTTTATCACCTGTTCTGAACTATTCTCAAGAGTATGGAACTGCAGGGCCTACAATACTTGAGCTATCAGAGCCTACTCTTCTCAACCCATATGAATTGGGAAGCTCTTACTTGCTGCGCCTGCGCTGGCTTTGAAAAACAGCACCTACGATCTGCACCTTGGTACTCAATTCATTATTGAGTATGAGGGAGTCATTATTATGAAACAGAGATTTCACTCCCTTTTAAATTACAGGTTCCCCTAGTCTTTACATAAGATGAGCCTAAGTAGAAGGAATATACATGCATAGTGGAGTAATCTCCTTCCGCCCTCACTCTTATTTATACCACATTAGGCCAAAACACCAAAAAGCTGCCTGATTCAGTGGATGGTTTAGAGGGTATACCATTGTATGCGTCAGAAAAGGTAGTCGTCAAAGCGGGTGAACAAAAGGTGACAGACACCAAAATTACTATGCATATTCTCCCACAACTGCCTTCTGCACTTAACAAGCTTGATGGAACAAGCACTTTGGAACCTTGGGTGTTGCCAGGTATCCTAGACCCTACCTACCAGCGAGCTATTAATCTTCTGCTGGGTAATCTCATCAACAAGGACATGGTTGTAAAGAAGCATCAGGAGATTGGAAAAGCCCTATTACTTCTCATTGACGACATCCACCAAGTCCATTATACTGGGTCTATGCTAGATATTGACTAACCACTGTCCAAATGATATGAACTTTTCCTAACGTTCAAATTTTAATGATCTAAATCTCACTGAGCTTAATAAAGTCCATTCTTTTCTGAGGTCCTATAGTGACATCTTCTCCAAATCTGATATTATGGGCATATGAAGGGCTGGTGTTACACCATGGCTGTTGGGGATGCCAAGACTATTTGATTCAAGCCTTATCAAAAATCAAAAGTCGAGAAGCTCCAGATGAGAATAGAGCTTAAACAGTTACTGAAAGCAGGGCTACTAGTGCCTTCTCAAAGTCCCTGGTCATATCCTCTTTTGCTAACAAAAAAGAAAGATGGTGGCCATCAAGTAGTTATGGACTTATCGCAAGCTGAATAACCTCACAAAGAAGGACAGATACCCCATCCCACGAATCAATAATGCTCTGGCCCAACTCTCTGGATCTAAGTTCTTTTCTGCCATGGACTTGGCTAGAGGATACTGGAAAATGGGCCTTTCTATGCTAGACAACGAAATGTGTGCCCTTATCTGCAGTGAGGATCTTTTTAAAATTACCTGATTACCACAAGGGTTGTGCAATGAACCCTCATCTTTCCAGCAAGCCATGGACCACATTTTACAAGACCTGAAGCTTAGTTGCGTTATTATATATATAGATGATATCACCGTTTTTTATCAAACCTTTAATGAGCTCTTTCTCATTTAAAGGAAGTTTTTCAACGGTTGCGGGCCTTTAACATTAAGCTGATGCCCTCCAAATGTACTTTCTTCCAAAAGAAGTTAGAATTCCTGGGACATGCCTTCTCTTCTGATGGGATCAGGTTTCTCCAAGATAAGGTCAAGGCGATATCCAAGATGCCTGCTACCAAAACCCTCTACGATATTAAGGTGATTTTTTGGCATGATGAGTTACTACCATCAATTCATCCCTAAATTTGCTCAGCTCAGAGAACCCCTCAAACGGCTTTTAACTAAAAACACCCCTTTCCATTGGGGATAGGAACAATAGGCTGATTTTGAATCGCTAAAAAAGCTGCTGCAGTAACGGCCAATTCTACTCCACACTGACTATAGTAAACCCTTCATGCTGTTTACTGATGCCTCAGATTATGCAGTTGGAGCTATCTTTGTTCAACAGGATGAGCATGGTGTTGATAACCCTGTTTCATATTTTAGAAAGATGCTCTCTAAGGCTGAACGCAACTTTAGTGTCACGGAGAAGAAATACCTGGCAGTTTTGTTTGCAATTAAACATTACCGCCCTTTCTTATATGGGACCTCATTAAAAGTGGACACTAATCATGCCTCTTTAAAGTGGTTACAAAATATGAAGGATCCCACTGAGCGACTGGCACGCTGGGCCTTGAAGCTCCAGCATTATGATAAGACCATTGTACACCGAGATGGGACAAGCCACATGAATGTCAATGGGTTGACTCAGCTTCCCATCCTTCATTTAGATAATATTGAAGTGGAGCGGCTACATGATCTTCTAATGACCCCTGATGCTTGGAAGGATGAGGATGAACCAGTTAAGAAGATGCTAGCTCGCCATTCCCATAACATGAAGGTGGATAATGGCCATCTGTAAAAGAAAGTGGGATAAACTGGTTACCCTACCTCCAACCTTCGGAGCGAGTACCTGTCATTATGGAATCTCATACCCTCCTATAACATAGTGGAGTGTGGAAAACCTATGAGTGGGTAAAAGAACACTACTATTGGGAGGGAATCATGGAGACCATCGTCAAAGTCTTGGATGCTGGTTTAACATGTAAGAAGCAGTCCAACTTCAAAACAAATTATCAATATCAGCCTACTACCCCTCAACAGCTTTCCACACAATAAGCCTTGATGTGGTTGACCCTTTTCCTGAAACTATGGGTGGAAATCGATTTATATTGGTTGTAGTTGATCACTTTACCAAATGGTCAAGGCAGTAGCTATCCTAGCTCATATGGCTAAAGCCACAGCCACTTTACTCCACCAGTATATCTTTACCTAAAGTCAGGATTTCAACAAATTCTCATATCTCAAAAAATCCACTTTATCAATTCCCCCAACATCATTGGAAGGAGCGAGCAATATATCGCAATATATTAAGGTTAACAATCAATCTGACACTGATCAATTGATTGAAGATTTTATCGCGCAGAGATTAAATCTCTCTGATAGATTATGAGCAGTTACAAAGTCTATAAATATTCCTTCTTTTCAATAAAAAAAAGATAGGTCAATTCATAACCTATAGTTCCGTTTGATTTTAATACATTTCTGGAGATTCCTCTCGGTGTAACTTCGAGATTATACCTGACCCATTGGAAGTGTAATTCAAAACTTCCAGACTGGTGCTCACTACAGGGCTCTGAGTTACGCACCAGTGACAACGTCTATCACTATTATGGATCTCATTTTTCGCCTGACGAAGCTCAAGACTAAGAGCAAGGCATCATTTTATGATGGGTCCGTTCAACTGGATCCCAAATCCCAAGATTACCCTCCACGTTGGAATTTTGGGCCAACTTGGATTTTTATACTAACTTAAGTTTTACCTCAGACTTTCAAATGCCGCCTGAGGCTTTATGAAATTTTACTAATCAATTTCTTGAAGGGGCCCTAATCCCTGAATCCAATATACCTGATCTCAATCTAATGCTGTACCTTATATATTGTGGGAAATGCTGAAAACCTCTCAAATGCTAGGAATTGGCCACAAGCAATATTTGCACCAACTTGTACATCCTACCTTATACCATTTATTACCTGTAGTTGGAATGCACCACCAAGGGATGCTCAATTTACTAGAAGGACTCCAATCCTTAGATAAATATATTTCCAAATTTTTCAATTCAGCCTCTGAGCTTAGCTGAGATAATCATGATGATGTCATTAGTAATTGGGCTTTCCTCAACGAAGTACATCAGCAGCTCATTCAGCTCAATTACAGGATGTTCCAATTGGAACAAATGTACTCAGGAATTCAATTCTGGGTTAATGAAGTAGAGAAAGCCTCTGGAAATATGGGTCCTCCTGGGGTTGAAGGACCTCGTGGGCCACCTGGGGGTGTAGGACCAAGTGGACCTCCCAGAGCTGATGGGACCCCCCTGTGGACCCCCAGGCGTGGATGGACCTCAGGGACCTCCAGGTGCCGATGGGCACTCAGGATCTTACCAGCAAATTGACTCTCTCTTGAACATGATGAACCACTTGCGTGAACAATTCTCTAAATTGGCAAAAGAGTGTAACCTAACCCCTGATGGGGTACCAATTAATCCCCTCTTGTCACTTCAGTCATTATCTGACGAATTGATCAATCTGGGAAAATGGGCCAAGGACACTGATATCTTACTACATGCTTGCGAATCAAAAGGGGAACTGCTCCAAGCGAAAATTGAGACGCTGGAACTCAAGTACAACGCACAGCAGGAACAGATTTTTGAGCTATCTCGCTGATTAGATGAGAAAGTAGGGCATGCTGATCTGAATCATCAGATTAGTGAAGTTCATACTGAAGCTGTTGGTCCTTACCCTCAATTTTCTTCTCAAGTTTCAGATTCCACCTCTTATGTTTCCACTCAATCAGAACAACCTGGAGTGCATGTTTTGACCACCAATGCTCCCATGAGTTTCAAGCCAGTATTCAAGGACAAATACTCCCTGGGGGAAGGCAGCATTATCTCCTTTCTCTATCTTTATGAAAAGGCATTAAGTGAGGCCACGGATCACCAAAAGATGAATTACTTGCCTAATTGCCTTACTCGATTGGCTCAGGATATTATGGTTCCCCACTTAATGACTTGCTCTACTTGGTCTCAGGTCAAAGAAGCGTTGATCAAAGAATTTGGGAGTGAGCAAACCTTATCCTCGCAAAAGCAGGCTTTTATGGGTATACAGCCCCACCAAAATGAATCTATCAAAGACTTTGCTCATCAGTTCTATTGGGAAGCTCAAACTCTAGTAGCCTGTGGTCAGTTAAACTTGGATGATGCAATTACTGCAGTTCTGTCAGCTTTTACTTCCAGGACTCAAATGCAATTTTTATCTAATCAGTGTAAAAAAGAATTTCCGAAGTATTTTGGACATTAAGGAGGCCTTATTGGAATTGCCTCCTCAATTCTCCAAAAAACCACAAGTTTATGAGTCTCCTAGACCTAGTCGCCCCAAAGTCTATGCCATGCCTGAGAACACTAGGGCGATCCAGTGTAACTACTGTCATCGCTATTTCCATACTGAGGATCGTTGTTTTAAAAAGGAAGCAGATGAGAAGAAGAAAAGAGATAATCCCAATAAGATTCTCCACCTTGATAATGATATGAGTGCGCAGCAAGAGCATCAAAGTTTGATTGAGTGTAATAAAGATGAACATTCTTCTTATTCCTTGCCCTCCTTGTTGGCATTATCCTCTCAGTTTGGAAGCACCATTACCCATATTGACTTCCAAGTGAATCAAGTCAATGCCAAAGCTATCATAGATACTGGATTCTTGGTGAATGTTGTCTCATCAAAATTGGTCAAACGGATCAAATTAACACCTGATATTTCTCATTATGAAGAATATGGCACACCTGGACCTCAGAGTACTCATTGGTCTATATATGAGCTTTTTTGTCCTTTCCCCTGAAAATTTGGAAATTAACCTTTACCATCCCAGCCATTGTATTTGATAATTTGAGTTATGACTTACTTTTGGGGACTCAATTTTTACAAGAATTTGATGGAATTATCAATTACCCTGACTCGTCGTTGTCTCTCTTGGGGTATAGAGTTCCCTTACTTTTATCTGATCATGCTTCTACACAATGTCAGTTATGTCTGCTAGAAGGAACCAAAAGGTCTTATTCACTTCAATATCATGTTGGGGATTCTCACGTAAAATTACCCCCTACATCAGCGGATATTGAAGAGGGATGCCTATTTTCTCCCCTGAGAAATTAGTTATTCCGCAAAAATCACAAGTAATTATTAACACTTCTTTGCATTTTTTGATTCCAAAGGGACATTTGTTACAAGTCCAAGGCACTGTCAATCCTTCTGCTAAAAAGCTCTTGCCTTGTCCTGGAGTATTGGATTATGCTTAATTAGGATCATTATCTGTCTTACTGGCAAACCTTACCAATGAGCCAAAACTGGTAGATTGAGAGCATCTAATTGCTTATGTCAAGTTACTGCCCTTATCTCGTATCTATGATGTTAAACCCTTCAGGAGTCTACAAGACTTTGAATTGGAAAGTGATCAAGAAATCCTTACTTTGGGTCCTGCTATTGAAAACACCTCTCTAGCGAACATGAGATACAAGTGCTTCAATTGTTAGATGAATATTCCGACATCTTTGCTAAGCATACTTACAATTTTGGGAAGATGAAATAAGTAATGCAAACTGTTGAAAGTGGCAATCACCTTCCTATTCATGCAAATCCCTATCGTAAGTCTAAAGTAGAAGAAGCCCAGGTTACCAAGGAGTTGCGTCAATTGTTGGAGGCTGGATTATTGAAACCCTCCAATAGTCCTTGGGCATCCCCATTGTTATTGGTTAAGAAGAAAGATTGTTCTCATCGAGTTGTGATGGATTATCATTGACTGATTGTTATTACTCGATGGGATTGTTATCCCTTACCTAGGATTGATGATTCTCTTAGGTTGTTGGATGGATCCACCTATTTATCGGCCATGAAATTAGCCAGTGGATACTGGTAAATTGAGTTATCACTTGAATATTGTGCCAAGTGTCCTGATATCAAGTGAAGGGTTGTTTGAACTAACTCATATGCCTCAAGGAATAAGCAATGCCCCAGCAACCTTCCAAAGGGCCATGGACAGTATGCTACGGGGTCTTAAACTTACTTGTGTTCTGGTATATCTTGACAATATCACCGTGTTCTCCAAAACTTTTACTGAGCATTTAGACCATCTAAAAGATTTTTTCATCCGAATTTGGTGCTCTTCCTTAAAACTCAAACCCTCCAAATGCTCATTCTTTGAAAATTAAATGAAATTTTTAGGACATCAGGTTTCAGCTAAAGGGATATGACCCCTCTCAGACAAAGTTCAAGCCATCCAACAAATGCCTCCTCCCTCTTCTTTACGGGATATTCATGTCTTTCTTGGCATGGTTGAGTATTACCAGCACTTTATTCCCAACTTTGCTAATATGGCTGAACCCTTATTTCACCTGTTGCAAAAAGGAGTGTCCTTTGAGTGGGGGTCAGCTCAAGAACAGTCATTCAATTCTCTGCTTACCGCCTTGATCAAGGCACCTGTTCTAATTAATCCCCAATTTGATAAACCTTTCTTTTTACATACTGATGCAAGCAATGTCACTATTGAGGCTATCTTATCTCAGTGTGATGAAGAGAATAATGATCATCCTGTTGCTTACTATAGCAAAACTTTGTCAAAGGCTGAACTAAATTTTAGTGTTACTGAGCGGGAATGTTTGGCAGTAATTCTAGCAATCAAGCACTTCCGTCCCTTCTTATATGGTAACCATTTCACTGTTATTACCGACCATTCCTCCTTTAAAATGGTTGCAGAACTGAAGGATCCTGACGGGAGTTTGGCATGTTGGGCTTTAAGGTTTCAAAATTACAATTTCTCAATTGTTCATGTCTCAGGGGCTTAACGCCAAAATGCTGATGGGCTGTCCCGACTGCCTATTCTGACCTTGGATCTAGAAAAAGAAGAACGCTTATATAATATTATTGGACTACCTGAGTAATGGTATTGAGAAACTGAAGAGGATTGATCCTTTATAAATTTAATTACCAAAAATACTATGATTCAAGATTGAGCATTGTATAAGAAAGTCAAATCTAGGTGGTTGCCCTTCCTACATCCCAGCTCTAGATTTCACGCTGTAATAGAAGGTCGTGAACAAGTTGGTCATAGCGGCTTAAAGAAGACTCAAGAATGGTTGAAGACTCGATACTATTGGAACAACATGACTGAGTTCATTTGAGAGACCCTTGACTCATGTCTTATCTGCAAAAGCCATGGAACTACCAACCCTACATTTCAACATCAAGTTAATCCCCCGAATAAGGCATTTGAGGTGGTCAGCATTGATGTTGTAGGTCCTTTTGCTTGGGGATTTCATGGCTATCAGTATATCATTATAGCTGTCGTCCATTTAACCAAATTGGTTGAGGCCATTTTCATTGCTATACCTTTGGCTAAGACTACAGCGTTATTCCTATATCAGCATATCATTTCTAAACATGGGTGTCCCAAGGTCCTTATTTCAGATAATGGGACTAACTTCACTTCACATCTTATAAAGGAGTTATTCAAATTATTTAACACTACTCAGCGATTTGTTGTCCCAGATATAATCCATCTACAAATGGGGTCATTGAACGAGTTAATAGGACCCTGGTCTCAATTCTAAGAAAGATGGCATCCACTTGACCCAACTCAGTGGAATTTTTATTTGCCTAGTGCCTTTTTTGCTTATCATATAAGCTACCACCGCATTATCAAGATGTCCCCATTTAAGTGTATATTTGGGTGGGATCCTTCAGTCCCTTCTAGTGTTCAAACAATCCTTTAGGAAAGCATCCCAGGAAATTCCATTTTAATTATGAGGAATTTGGCTGATGAGATTATCCATCTTCAGGCTCAAGCAATGAATTTGATTGAAACAACCACACAAAAAGAGACTCAAAGGAGCAATCAAAATAAACCAGTCTTACCTGAAAATCAGATTGGAGATTATGTTATGTATTGTCATTCTCAGACAGGTGGACGGACTGAAAAGTTGGGAACTAATTGGTCTGGTCCCTATAGAGTTATATTTTTAAAAGGATTAGAGTATTTGATTGTTCATATTGATACTGTTATAATGGTAAATCATATTCATCCTAGGTTTTTAAATAGTCACCCTCCACCGCAATTAATTATTGAGGGGGAAGTGTTATGATTTCACTGAATTCTCATATCTCCATAAAATCAACTTCAATTCCCCTGACATCATTGGAAGGAGCGAGCAATAAATTGAAATTCTGTCAAGGTTAAAAATTAATCTGACCCCATCAATTGATTGAAGATTTGATCACGCAGAGATTAAATCTCTCTGATAGATTATGAGCAGTTACAAAGCCAAAAAATATTCCCTTTTTTGATAATAAAAAGATAGGTCAGTTCATAACCTATAGTTCCATTTGATTCTAATACATTTCTAGAGAATCCTCTCAGTGTAACTTAAAGATTATACCTGACCCATTGGAAGTGTAATTCAAAACTTCCATACCCAACATGGTTGTCCCCAAGTTTTGCTCTGTGATAATGGAAAGAAATTCACCTCCTAAGTGCTGAAGATTCTTGCAACTTCCATGGGTACCTGTTGGAGATACAACTAAGATGACCAAAAATGCTCCAGATTGAGATTCGATATCTCAGTCTAATGAAATTGAAAAATTCATGATGGGTATTTCTGAATCTCAATTCTGCTGAAGAAAGACCCTTTAAAGGTATCAGCCTCCTATGATGGGTGAGGCTAAGCAATCTGAAGAAGCTCAGCAATCCAAGATGACAAAGCAATCTGAAATGACCAATCATTTTGAAGGGGTTAAGCCCTCACTAAGAAGGTCGATCACATCTAACAAGAGTCCTATTAGATCTGACCATCATAAGTATTTTAATAATAATAACAATCAGCAAAACGGTCATATGTTTGAAATTTTTTTTCCTTGGGTGAATCACAGAAATCCTTGTGAAGAACCACTAAATTTTCTTCTATTAATATCTCTGAATTTTAATTAATAAAGTAACTCGATTATTGTCTCATGTAGCTTAATTTGGCTTATTTCGTACAGAATTCTGTAAATCCTATTGAAAACAACTATAGCAACGGTATTAATAACTTCATTGCAATTGTGTCAACTTTTGCTAGAGCCATGGAACTAATAGGTTTGTAGCCTTCATAGCGCCTGCTTATCATAATTTCTCACAAAATTTTTAATACTGGTGCTCCCTGCCAGGTCTGCTCCTGAGGCTACCTGGTGAAAACATACTTTTACAACGATGAATATGTCTAGCAAAGAGAGCCCCTCTTCTGAGAAATCTTTGAGTATCACCTGATGTGTACACTCTAACTGGCAAGATTTTCCTTCCACTAATATAAATAATCTACAATTTCAAGCTTCAATGGACATGGCCAATAAAAATCCCTGACTAATCTAATTATCAGATTCAAGCCGCAAATGTTGAAGAAATCATTAAAAGTTTGATCAGGGGGGCTATTCAGCCTGGTGCTCGCCCTAATTGTGACCAAGCGTCTAAAGTTGCTGACAATTTGATGAACTTATATAATTGAGCGGTGTTACAGCCTACTGAAGTTGGTTTGGCTAGAACTGAGCAGTACGTCCAGCATTACATACATCCTGTTATTCACCATTTACTCCAGATTTTGGGGTTGCATCATCTCAAAATCCAGCACCAGTTGACTCTAGCACAACAATTTTACTCTCAACTATCTTCTTTTTATGAAATTGCATCCAACTTTGGAAGGAATAATCGAGAGGCCATTCTCAATAATAGAAGAGAAATCAACAATTTTTATAACCAGTTGGTTAGAATCGATTATATTGTTGTGGGGTACATTGGCCAAGAAGTATCTTATCAAGTTAGCGATGCCACTAACTTTATCCACCTCCGGATTACCTCCCTGGAGGATGAGATTAAGAGGCAATTGGATCAGCTGTTTGCTTAACATGAGAAGAGCTTGGGGGAGCTTAATGGGCTAACCCAACATCTTGTCCAAGTGGTGGATCATATCAGAGAAGGTGGACCCAGCCCTGTTGGTCCTCCTGGACCACCGGGACCACCTAGATCCCCATTGGTGACCCCAGGACCTCCTGGTGAATGTAGTCCCCCTGGTCCAGTGGGTTAACAAGGCCCGTTGGGACCCACTGGTAGAGATGGGTCACAAGGACCCCTGGGACCTCCTGGTCCCCCTGGCTCCTTACTTCCAACGTCTGATTCTTAACCTTCAATGCCCTAGTATCTCGAGTACAAGCATTAGAAACACAAAACTGAGCCCTAGCTCAAGGGTGTTTCTTATTCTTGGAAGGTCTAACGACTGATCTAGATTATTTCTTAATTAACTTTCTGGATGGCGTTGAGAATGCACATCATCTATGCGATGCAAATCAAATTATGCAAGAAACCCAGTTTTCTGCTTTGACAGCATCCATTGAGCAGTTGACTACCAAATGTGAAGTACTTGAGACCTAGTAACCTAAGATGTTCACTGCAATTTCCAACCTAAACTGAGCCCATATGTTTGATTAACTTAACCAATGGGTTTAAAATTTACAGGGTGACTTGAACCACTATAGACAACAAGTTGACTGAGTTCCCCCTCATTCCCATTTCACAGAGTTTGAACCCTCCAAGGCTGGACTGGTCGCGGTATCAGGCTTACACATCTTGAACACTGAAGCCACCCCTTTCAAGCCTACCTTCACGGATAAGTTTGAACTGGGCAACGGTAGCATCTATTCTTTTATTTTCTTCTATGAACGTGCAATGGATGGAGCTACTTATCAGCACAAGGCCGTCATATCACCTCTTGCTTAAGCCAGTTCTCTCAATAGATCATGGTTCCTCATCTTAAGGTTTGCAATATGTGGTATAAGTGAAAACCGCCCTCATTAAGGAATTTAGGAGTGATCAAATCATTTCTAACCAAAAGCAAGCCTTTATGAATATTCAAATCAGATGAGGAGATTCTATCCAGTATTTCGTTAAATGATTCAACCATGAGGCTCAGTCACTTGCTACTTGCAACTGGACTACCGTTGGTGATGCTATATCAGCTGTAATGAGTGCGTTCAGTTCTTGCACTCAATTACTATTACATTTGAAGTCACTTAAACTAAAATTCAGCTCCATTATTGACATCAAAGAAGCGCTTATGGAGATTCCTAATGGGGTGGTACATCTTACTTCCTCTAGTAACCCTCGTTATTACATCCATGCAATGCCATATAAACCTAAATTCAAATCAAAGAAGGAGTCATGCACTTAAAGTGGTCGCATGGGTCATATGGTATCTCAATGTTGGAAAATGCAAGCGGAAGAATCGAAAAAGAGGAGTAAGCATATAGAATGAAGCTCCCTGTGCTGACCTACCTCAGGTGCCTCAGTCTAAACCTTTTGATTCTTCTACAGATTGTTATGTGGTATCCGATCCTGATGAGCTTGATATCCCTGATGAATTACCCAACAAAGACACTATTTCTGCTTATGCTTCCTCTTTTTCTTCTAATTGCATTCAATGGATTAATCCCTCAGTATTCTCAATCCCAAACTTTGGCACTGATGTAACCTGTGTGGAAGTCATCGTGTATAAAGAGAAAGTTTTGGCTATCATTGATATGGGATCTCTTATCAATGTAATCTCGTCCAAACTTATGAATAAATCAAATTGGCGCCGGACATAAACCATTCCCAAGACTACAGAACTGCTGGACCTTCCTACACTGAATCTATAGGAGCCTATTCCTCTCTTCTTACGTACTTTGGAAAGTTGATTGTGTCAGCCCAGCAGTGTTATTGGATAACACCTGTTATGACTTGCTATTGGGAACCAAGTTTCCCATAGATTTTGATGTGATAATCAGCCTTAAGGACAATTACCTTTCTTTAATTGAATATCTGGTACCTTTAATTCTACATGATGTTCCCAATAGCAAAAGCAAACTCAAACGACGTGTTTGCTTACTGAAATACTCCACTTCTATCTCACGTCTCAAATACTAAATCCTGGGTCCAAGGACTATACTTCCTCCTCCGTCAGCATGTGCCTCTGAAGGGATTCCTTCATATTCTAACTCTCTGATTACCATTACCCCAAAAGCTCAAGTCATAATTGATACGGGAGTACAAGTATTTGTACCCCCTGATCATGTATTAGATATCTTTGGTAATCAAAACCCCTCTCATTTGGAGACTTTACCTTGCCCTGGTATCCTTAATCCTGCTTATGATGGAACTGTCTTAATTCTATTAGCTAATCTCACCTCTCGACCTATGCGATTTAATTGCAATAATCCCATTCCCTATGTGCAGCCTACTCCTGTGAGTGACATATTATCCGTCTCAGGATGTGGAGATTTATGTGAATATTGGCTGGAAGATCCCCCTATCATTGCTAGAATTGACATCGAATTTGGGGATTCACTTACTTCAGAACAACAGCTTGAAGCTGGAGCCTTGATTGAAGAATATGCGGATATCTTTGCCCAAGTTCCTATATATTTTGGCCTAATGAAAGAGGTACAGCATCAGGTGAAAACTGGTGATAATACCCCTATTTGAGCTTGACCATATCGCAAATCCAAAGTCAAGGAGGCTCAGATCTCAGTGATTCTGAATCAACTCCTCAATGCTGGGCTACTAACGCCTTCTAAGAGTCCATGGGCTTCCCCTCTACTACTCATCCAAAAAAAGGATGAGGGGCATAAAGTGGTTATGGACTATCGTCAACACAATGCTGTTACTAAAAAGGATTCTTATCCTTTACTTCGCATAGATGACTCATTATAATTATTGTCTGGATCATAATACTTATTAGCTATGGACCTTGCAAGTGGTTATTGGCAAATTGATCTTGCCCTGGAAGATCGTCAAAATGTGCTCTAATTTCTAGTGAGGGGCTATTTGAGCTAACTCATATGCTGCAGGGGCTCTTCAATGCCCCTGCTACTTTTCAACGAGCCATGAATGGCTTGTTTGGGGATTTAAAACTTTCTTGTGTTTTAGTTTATTTAGATGAATTTCTGTTTTTCATGCACTTTTAATGAGCATTTGGCTCATTTGAAGGAAGTTTTGGCCGACTGCGTCATGCCTCACTTAAGCTTAAACCATCAAAGTGTGCTTTTTAAAACTGAGATGGAATTTTTTTGGGACATAAAGTTAATCAAAAGGGTATTTTACCCTTATCTAATAAGATACAAGATATTTCAGACATTCCTGTTCCCAAAATCTTGCATGATATCCAAGTTTCTTTAGGGATGGCTGGTTTTTACCAACAATTCATCCCCCATTTTGCAAAAATTGCAGAACCTTTAGTTTACCTTTTATCACAAAGAAGTCCCTTTTGTATGGGAAGAATCAGAGAAACAATCCTTCGATCTGTTGCACCAAGCCTTATTGAGTGCCCCAGTCTTTGCCCATCCTGACTTTTCCAAACCTTTTATACTATTTGATGAGGCCAGTGATATTGCTATTGGGTCCATTCTGGCTCAACATGATACCAGTCTGGTTGATAACCCCATCATGTACTATAGTAAAACCCTTTCTAAGGCTGAATGCAATTATAGTTTTACTGAGAGAGAATGCCTCGCTGTGTTGTCTGCCATCAAGCATTTACTCCCTTATCTATATGGCAAGCATTTCGCTATTTTAAGGATCATGCTTCCCTGAAGTGGTAGCAACAAATGAGGATCCTGATGGACGCTTAGCTAGATGTTCTTTAAAGCTCCAAAATTATGGCTTTACTATTCAACATCGCGCTGGAGCTATACATTAAAATTCTGATGGCCTTTCTCAATTGCCTATCTTAACGTTATTCTCTGCAGAGGAAGATCGCATCTGTGACCTGATCAGTAGACCTGAGCTCTGGTTCCATGAATCTAAGGATGTTATCTTAAAGTTACAATACTAAGCCGAAGACACTCAGGTTAAAGAAGGTTCATTATATAAAAAGTCAGGATCTAAGTGATTGCACTTTATTCAGCCCTGTGCGAGGACTGACACTATTATGGAGGCCCACCAAACTGTAGGTCATGGAGCTGTCACTAGAACCCTATAGTGGTTAAAAAAATCATTGTTAATGGTATAACATGCTAGAATCTGTATACGATGTGCTGGAAAATTTTAGCTCAAGTGCCAACAACAACGTGGTGGGAATCTGATGTCCAACACCAAATTGTAGGACCTTCCAAACCCTTCTCTACTATGAGTATTGATGTGGTGGGTCCTCTCCCTATGGCTACCTATGGACATCGATATATTCTATTAGCTATTGACCATTTTACTAAATGTATTGAAGCTAATTTAGTTTCCACAGTCACCGCCAAGGAAACGGCGTCATTTTTTTCAAGCAAGTTTTTACCAGGCATGGTAGCCCAGAGGTCCTGTTATCAGATAACAGGACCAACAAATTTCTCAGGTGGTACCTGAGCTTACCAAACTAATGGGAACTTATTTGTCTTTATGACCCCTTATAATCCTTCTACTAATGTTGCAGTCAAATGAGCAAATGGTACCCTTGTAGCCATTCTTCGAAAGATGGCCTCCAATGATCCTAATAGGTGGAACCTTTACTTACCTAGTGCAATGTTAGCCTATAGAGTTAGCTACCATCGTATTATTGGAATCTCTCCTTTTTAAGCTTTATATGGTCAGGAACCTATCCTCCCCTCAAGTGTACAACCTATACTTGAAGCTACCCCACAAACTACTAATTTTTCTATGAGGAGATTAGCAGATGAAATCATCTGATTACAAGCATTAGCTTCAAGTTTCCTTGCTTCTACCACCTTGAAAAAAACAGAACCAACGCTATTATACATACGTTACCAGAATATCAAGTTGGGGATCTTGTACTTTTCTACCACCATAGGCCAGGAGGAAGGATTCACAAATTGGACACCTTATGAGCTGGTCCTTATCATATTATTTTTCATTGGGGTAATGAATACTCCATTGCCGCTATTGATACTGGTACTGTTATCAATAGAGTGCATAGTAGGTTTCTTCGCAATTATGTGCCCCTTAGGCAAGATCTTGAGGGGGGCATCGTTGGAGATACAATTAAGATGACCCAAAATGCTCCAGATTGAGATTCGATATCTCAGTCTAATGAAATTGAAAAATCCATGATGGGTAATTCTTATTCTCAATTCTACTGAAGATAGACCCTTTGGAGGTATCAGCCTCCTATGATGGGTGAGGCTAAGCAATCTGAAGAAGCTCAGTAAACCAAGATGACAAAGCAATCTGAAATGACCAATCATTTTGAAGGGGTTAAGCCCTCACTAAGAAGGTCGATCACATCTAACAAGAGCTCTATTAGATCTGACCATCATAAGTGTTTTAATAATAATTATAATCAGCAAAACGGTCATCTGTTAGGAAAGATTTTACCGCGTGTGAATCACAGAAATCCTCATGAAGAACCACTAAATTTTCCCTATAAATATCTCTGGATTTTAATTAAAGTATCTCAGTACTTGTCTCATGTAGCTTAATTTTGATCTATTTCATACATAATTCTGTATTTCCAATTGGAAACAACTATAGCAATGGACTAATAACTTCGTTGCAACCATGTTGATCTTTGCTAGAGCCATGAAACTAATAATTTTTTTAGCCTTCATAGTACATGCTTAACATAATTTCTCTCGAAATTCCAATAGTACCCAACAGCTCTTTTCCGCCCCCTAAAACCCTTCAACCAGTTGTACATTGGAAAGAGCAAATGGGATGCTGGTTTCTATATTATGGGAAAAAAGCTACTTTAGATCCCCTCCACTGGGATCAGTACTTACCAAGTGCCCTCATGGCATACCGCATCAGCTATCATCAGATCCTTAAAATGTCACCTTTCCAAGTATTGTATTAGTGAGAACCTGGAGTTCCAACTTTACTTGCTTAAGATATCTTTACTGATAAGGCTGATCCCAAGCAAGCTATGAAGAAGTTAGCCCAGCATATCATACAGTTGCAATATGAGGCAATGACCAACTTAGCAAAGATGGTCACTAAAGAGGGTCAAGCCGCAAATGAGCTCCTAGCCCCTCTTCCCTCCTTCCAAGTAACTGACCTGTGCTTTACTATAATAATTGTATCACCCCCTAGAAGGGAGAAACTCAGGTTCATCTGGGATCGGCCATTCTAAATTACATATAAGTGAGGGGATGAGTACTCAATCAATTACCTCACTTCTGGAGTTACTATAAATCAGGTACATGGACGCTTTTTACGGCCTTAATCTCTCTCTCAACATTCTTGAGGGGGCAATGTCATACATTTGCCCTCACAGCTGAATAATAAGAATGTGATAGGTCAAATTCAGCCAAAAAGGGGAAATGTCAGCCATTTTCAATTTTCTGATTTAATTAAGAGCAATTTAAATAATAAAACTGAAACAAATGAGGGTATTGGCCAAAAGACCCTGGCCAATTCTTAATAGAACCCTATTAATTGAGGTAACACCAGTTTGAAACCTGTACGGGCACCAAAAGTAACCTCTAACTGTCATATTACTCTGACTACCTGATGGACCTAGGGGCAACCATCAGAAGGCATGCCCCCAGCCACACACAGGTCTTTCCAAACACCTACGTGGGGGCCACCCCCTTTTATAGGCGTGGAGGAGGCCCCCAAGGTGAAAGTAATTTAGCTAGTGATGATTGGGTGTGTTATATCAAGACCTTACTGCATGGGTACATTCTGCCCTAAAACACCAACTTTCTTGTTACCAAAAATTTACTCACTTTTCCCAAGGTCTGATAGGATCAAAACTATATTACCTAAATTAAAAGCATTGAAGCTATTCCAAACCTATCCCTGAATTACCTCTTTGACCCTCAAAATCAGTTTAAATTCTGACCATCAAATATTGGAAAGGGAATCAATACTCTTTTACCCCCACACAGCGCCATTAAAACTTTAAAATATTCATATTTTATTAAGTTTTTTAAGTTTATATTCTTATTATAATTTTGGTATCGACCCCCATTGTTGGATTTGGGGGGAATAAGCACCAAGAGAGCATCTACCGCCCCATAATCCAACATAGTCCACCCATTCTTCAACTAACCTTTTTTGTTATTTACAGATGCAAGTGGTGTTGCCATTGGGGCTATCCTAGCCCAACATAACAAAAACCAAGTCTACCATCCCATGGCCTATTTTTGTAAGACGCTGTGTAAAGCTGAGCAGAACTATAGCATTACTAAGAGGGAGTGCCTGTCTGTCTTTCTAGCCATAAAACATTTTCAACCTTATCTATAAGGTACTCACTTTACAATTGTTACAGACCACTCCTCGCTCTGGGGCTCTAGCAAATTAAGGACCCAGATGGCCAACTAGCCAGGTGGGGATTTACAAATACAGAGTTATGATTTCACCATTGTCCATCATTCAGGTGAGATTCACCAAAATGCTGACAGCCTCTCCAGGATGCTGGCGCTAGCAGCTTTGACCCCTGAGGATGATTGGCTGTATGATCTAATAGGTTGACCTGGGCAGTGGGAATTGAAAACTCCCAGGGTCCAAGCTGAACTCCAAAGGATGACTTGAGACACTCAAATTTAGGATGGGCTGCTCTACAAGAAGGTCAATAGAAAGTGGCTCCATTATGTCCATCCCTCTTCCCAAAATGATGTTATAGTAGAAGGCCATTTTACTTTGGTACACGGGGCAGTTAAGAAGGCTCATGAATGGATTAAGTCACGATGTTACTGGTACTGAATGATAAACCATCCAAGAGGTCTTGGAGGCATGTATGACTTGCCAATCCCAAGACGAAGCCAATCCTCAATTTCAACACTCAGTTGTCGCCCCAACTGGGACCTTCAATGTTGTTAGCATTGATGTGATGGGCCCTCTTCCCACTGGGTTGCATGGCCATAAGTATATTATCCTAGCTGTGGACCACTTAACCAAGTGAGTTGAAGCAATTTTGGTCCCAGCTGCCACTGCCAAAGCCACAGCTCTCTTCCTTGTTTGATCTGTTTTCACCCAGAATGGGTGCCCCCAAACCTTACTTTTTGGTAACAGGTTAAATTTCACTTTACAGGTAGTACAAGAACTTACCTCACTATTCGGCACTACCCAGAGTTTTGCTTCCCCTTACCACCCATCAACTAATGGAGTGGTAGAACTCACTAACGGAACTCTTATTTTCATTTTATAAAAGTTGGATGCCTCAGATCCTGGAAGTTGGAACCACTACCTACCCAGAGCTTTGCTTACAAAGTAAGCTACCACCAAGTAATTAAGATGTCCCCTTTTGAAGCCCTTTATGGGCGTGCACCTCATCTAACATGTAGCGTCCAGCCATTTCTTGAGACCTCCATATCTGAGAACTCCAATTTAACTATAAGGGCCTTAGCAGAGGAAATTGTCTAGCTTCAAGCCCTAGCCACACAAGGCACCATCACCACTACAGGAAGAGAGACATTCCGGACTAATCTTGGCTGACCCTCCTTACCAACTTCTCAATTAGGTGACCTTGTTCTCTTATATTACAATCGACATGGAGGCTGACAAAATAAGCTAGACGCTCTTTGGTCTGGATCCTATAAGGTCATTAATAAGGTGAAGTCTGAGTACTCCATTACTGATGTCAACCAGGGGACCATGGTCAATCGGGTGCATGGCCAGTTCCTTTGGCCTTATACCCCCCTCCAACAGAATCTTGAGGGGGTGTTGTTAGGATTTGAGATAATGAACAAATCGAATTCCCCACTTCTGAATTGAGCCGTAACGAAGCAACATTTGAACCTATCTGAACGAAGGCAACTTCATGATTCTCATCCCCCATTCCTGAGTCACATGGGGTGGAGTTTCCACCAAACTGGTCATGTGGGCGGTGAAATACATTGAGGATGCCCAACAGGCGGTCAATCTGGAAGACCATTAAAGATCATGAATGGATGGGGCCACTAAGATCCTTGAGGCACTGTGTCCCCACTCACCCTACAATTATTGACACCTTTTAACTTAATAAAATATTCGGTACTCTACCCATTTTTCTGTTTCCTTCTCAACCCTTTTTACAGAATTGCATTTTTGAGCCACCTTTGGACCTTGGAGACAGTCTAGAGAGCTGTAATGCTGACACTCATCTCATCTCATCAAGAAGAACAAACTCTCCCTCGATCATAAGTACACCCAGGAGAATAGAACTGCCAGTACAAACAATGCCATGGTGACAGATGTGTATTCTTCTCTGCCAATTAAATTTAAAATTTATCTTTATTAGCTCCCACAACTGCTCTGGACAATAGCCAGTATGATATACTTATTGGGACACAGTCTGTGTCAAATATGAAGTAGTCATCAATCTTAAATAAGGTTATTTATTTCTCCTCAATTATATTGAGTTCTCTTGTGCTGGATACAAATAATCCAGCAAGAAGAAGGTTTTTTGTCAGGTTTTGTACTCTGTTTCCGCTTTACATTATGATATTCTACTTCTGGAAGAAATACAAAAAAACTCCCTGACTTGGTAGTTGCAGCAGAAGGCATACCATTTTATTTTACCGAGGAGTTAAGGTTAAAACCGTGAGAACAAAGAGTGATTTCTATAACATAACTTGTATATGTTCCAGAAATTCCTGCTACATATCACTAGTGTCGATGGGCTCAGTAGATCTAAACAAAGAGTTTTACCAGGAGTCATTGACCCTGCTTATCAGCAGCCTATTGAGCTACTACTTGGAAATATAACTAATCAAGATATCTTAGTCAAGAAACATCATGAGATTGGGATAAGTCTATAAATTCAATTGATGAAATCAACAAGCTTCTTTTATTAATGCTCACCTTGATTTTGGAGTATCTTCTTATAATATGATACATGTGCCATTCGTCAAGTCCAAATATCTCATGTTCTATTTCAGTAAGAACTTGAGATGTTCATTAACTACTCAAAGTATATCAAAATGTTTACTCCACGTCAGATGTCAAATATGTTCACATGAAGTACTAGACACATAGTATCAATATGAGATTTAACTTAGTATGATTAAAGTCATATATTAAGTTGAAGATAGTGGAGTAATACATGAAGCCTGAGCTCAAGCAACTATTAAATTCCAGCTTTCATGTGCCCTCCCAGAGTCCATGGACGTCCACACTGTACTCATAAAGAAGAAAAAAGTGGTTTAAGAATAGTGATGTATTACAGGCTGCTAAATAGCCTCACTAAGAGGACAGCAATCTGATACCACAAACTGACAATGCTCTAGCCTGACTTTCTGGCTAAAATATCAACTCCACGATGGACCTCGCCAGTCGCTATTGGCAAATGGATTTACCACCAGAGGACTAAGAAAAATGCGCGTTGATATGCACAGAAGAAGTATTTCACCCTACCCAGCTCACTCAAGGATTATGCAATGCGCCCAACTCATTCACTGGGTGATTTATCATAAGATGTAAGTTCTAAAACTGAGCTGCATGATCATCTACCTAGATGATATAACAGTATCCTTAAAAACCTTTACGATCATATGGACCACCTCAAGTCAGTTTACCAATGGCTACGAGAGAACCACATAAAACTAAAGTTTGCAAAGTATACCATTTTCCAACATGAATTGAAAATTTTAGTGCATGCCATATTACGAGATGGAATTCGCCACTGTACAATAAAATTGGTGTGATCTCCAAGATTCCTGAGTCAAAGAGCTTTAAAAAACACAGGTATTCTTAAGAATGATGGGATATTACTATCAAGTTATCCTTAATTTCTCTTGAATTATCAAACCTCTTGTCCATCTGCTTTCCAAAAAATCCCTTGTCATATGAGGAGTAGAGCAAAGGAATGCATTTGAGAATATGTAGTATTTGTTAAGGAGAAGAATAATTTAATGCCCTCCTGCTTATGATAAGCCATTCATCCCTTTTACAGATGTTTTGACATAGCTTAAGGACATTATCTTCCAACTAGATGATGAAGGCATTGACCACATAGTTCTTTATTACAGTAAAATGCTTTCAAAGGCTAAGCAAAATTACAGCATAATGGAGAAAGAGTGGGCTAGCTTTTCTACTTACGGTGAAACATTTTCAGACCTTCTGGTATGGTACAAACTTTATATATTTTTTACAGATCACATCTTTTTATAGTAGCTGCAAAACATGAAAGATCTGACAGGAAGACTAACCCAATTGGCTCTTAAACTTCAGCACTATGACATGAACATCATTCATTGAGCTGAAATAAACGCATGAACATAGATGTACTGACCCATTTGCCCTTAATACAACTAGACAATATGGATATGAATGGTTACATAAGTACATGAAGCCAGATCCTAGGAGAATATTTTAATTTATTTAAAAGATGTTAAACATCACTTGCAAAATACTAAAGTTTCTGATGAGCTATTATAAAAAAAGTTGGAACTAACTGGTTACCTTACTCAATCTTCAGATCAGGTGCCAGTGATTATGGAAGCCCACAATACCTTATGACATGGAGGAGCCAGAAAAAAATTACAATAGATAGAGGACCAGTACTATTGGGAAGGAACACTGAATGGTAGTGGAAGTCTTAGTCGCTTGCATAACTTGTCAAAAATAAATGCCACATTAGGCTAAGTACAAGTTTAGTCAATGGCCCCTCAGCAGCCGTTCCATACCATTGTTTGGATGTCATAGGCCCACTGCCTTAATCTACAGGAGTAAAAAAATATATTCTTATAGGGATCAAATTATTTCACAATTTAGGACAAAGCATTCGCTATTCTCACACAGACTGCTAAGGCTACCGCTGAACTTTTATATTATTATACTTACAAAACATGGCATTCCACAGGTACTGCTATGCTATAACAGGAAAAAAATGTACATTAAGCATTGAAAAAATCTTCCTACAATCCTGAGAACCTAACAACTATCCTCAGCGCCCTACAACCCATCAACTAACGGGAATTTGGTAAGAGCAAATGGAATGTTAGTTTCAAAATTATGCAAGATAGCCACTACTGACCATTACACTGAGACCAATATCTTCTAAGTGCTTTGTTGGCTTAAGGGATAAGTTTCCATTATATCATAAAAATGTCAACCTTAAAGGACTTAAATTGAGAGAACCTGGCATCCCTGCTCTATTAGCCCGCAAAATTATAAGTAATAATACAATGATCACTAAAAAGTGCTAAGAAAAGTATCTCAGAAGATAATACAATTTAAATAGGAAGCAATGACAAATTTAGCCAAACGGTTACAAGAGAAGGCCAAGCAGCTAATGCATCCTACCAACCTTCACTCACTCTTTAGATTTCAGATTTTCCTTGTACTACATAATTGTATAGCGCCCCAAGGAGCATAATATGAATTTCATCTGGGATGGGCCATACACTATATCCTACAAGCGTGGAGATTAATACTCAATCAAATCTTTTATAACTGGATTGAATATCAACTGATCTATAGCCGATTCCTAAAATTAGTACTCCTCTGCCAAAATTCTTGAAGAGGTTGATGTTGGATATCAGAATATCAGGCTTAATGGGAAGAATATTATCTAATTTTAATTCCACAAGAGAATCAACACCTAGAACTAATAAGGGGGCTAAAGAAATCCCTTTAATCAACTATATTGAGAAACTGATAGTTAATAAGACTCAACTTGACAATAGGAAATTTCCATCAGTCTGATTGATCCCAGAATACCAAAAGAAATAATTATTATCTAAAGTGAAAAACTATCACAATTTCAGGAGCTTACTATATATGGTGACATTTGAGGCTGTAAATTAAGATGTATCCATGAAAAAAATAAGAATCAAGAACCTTCCTGATGATTGGCCTAAGTGATACTAAGTTTCATTATAATTTTGCTCTATTGAACATACTTTTTAAGCCTATCAACAATCATTTTATTAATCCATTATCAGACCTGGAATGCATCGCCTGACCAAAAGCCTTCCATCTAGATCTACCTCACTATTAATTTCATTAAACCTTTTCCTTATTAGGATTTATATTGTTGTATGTAAAATATAAAAACCCCTATTCTATACTAAAATAAAAGGACGCTATTTTGTCTATATCTTTTTTTGGTAATTGATTTAATTTTTTCCTTTTGACAATCTTACCTTAGGATGGATACTATAGCGGATGGGACCTAAGTGTGACTTGGAACCCTCAAAGATAAATAAAATACTTGTTGAGAGTCTTAAAATTCTTTAGGTATTGACTGTTGGACTTCTTGGGCATAGTACCATAGATCTATTATAAATGAAAGCCTTACATTAGTTAGCCTTTTTAGTAATAATATGTTCGTCAATAAGCAGGAGTAACAATACTCAATAAAATCTTAATTTAGAATCTAGTGTGGCAAAGAGAAAGTTGGGCATCAAAATTATCTAACACCTTTGCTTCAAATAACTATTGAATTATGAGGTAGCTTATTGGTGAATGCCACAACTGACTCATTATTATAAAAAAGAGAAATTAAGTGACAACGACTTCCTCATGGTCATCTGTCTAATCCGTTAAACTCCTGTATGATGAGATCTTTGCGTTTTGGTAATTCAATATACCACAATAAACTTTAAAATTTAAGCCCCTGATATCAGAGTCTATGGAATATAAGGCTCCCAGATTATCAGTCTTGTGGAACCCTTACAAAATGTTGTACCAAGCAATGAAGTTATTAACATTACCATTTTTATCTAATTTGGGTAAGTTGATTAAAATAATAGGAGGTTACATCAATAACTGCAGGGCTGTGAATCCTAAATTATATTTGATTACCCTTTGGGTTGTTTGAACAAGAAGCAGTAACAAAACGATTTTATGAAGTTATAACTCTTTGAGTTTAGGTCACCTGATCTTTTAGAAAATGTCTCCAAAGTAGCATAAATGGGATAAGTTGGGGTAATGTTATTTAAGATGAAAAAAGTTGTCTGAGCCAGAGATGCCTAAAGTTGGTAAGAAAGTTAAACTTAGGTGATTGATGAGCATGTGGTGCCTCATCACATTCAGCCTCAGGCGCAATATAACCATTAACTTAAATCTTAAAATATTTAGGGTGAAATCACTGGCATGATCTTTCAAAACTATTACAAAAATTTCCCTTAACACCTTAAAGAATTGGGTAAATATACTGTTAAGATGTTGACGCTCCATTTATATAATCAGTGAACTTGCTCTTTTTTAGCATTAGTGGTGCCCAACCTAAAAGAGGGAGCCTCTATGCATCTTTATTTTGCAAATGAGCCATACTGTCATGGAAATGGCAGAAGAAGTTTATACTGGCCTGTCAGTTGGGATGTGTGAACATCCAAAAGGCAAACCAGAATGCCAGAGGCATTGCCAGCCATATGACTTGATATGGAGCTGGGAAATGTGATACCACGAAGTGGTGGTGTAACAACAGGGTAAGGAGTATCCCAATGACAAACCACACCGAACCCATTCCCAGTTAAGTGGTTCTCACTGCATGAGGTGGGATTGCTGGTAAAGTCTCAACGAGATTCTTGTCTTGAGAGGCCAACTCATCATTGGTGATAGGGAGAGAGATTCTCTTTTTCCATTGTTGTACATAGGGCCATATGATCCCCATGTATTGTTATCAGAAATTCATAAGAGCTGTGTTGTAAAACCAAAAGTGTCAGACTCGCTGGGCTCAATCAGCGATAGAGGGAGTCATGGTGACTAAAAGAATTGGTAAAGCCCACCCAGAGTGTGGGGTGATGGATCACCAGGGAAATGCCATCTGGGATGCGGTCAGAACGGAAAATAAAAAAAGATTATTTTTTAACAAAGATTTATTTGGAAAGGAAAGTAAGAAAATTGACCAACAATTTTCTCAGTGCCATGCAACTGATTAAATAAGTGGTCAATTGGGTAGTGACAGGATGGGGTTGGGACCCAACAAATTCAGACTAACTGGCGCATTGTTCAGAATGGGGGGTTTATTCTTTGGGAACTGACATCACAAAATTTGGCAGTGGGCCAAGTCTCTGTCAGTTCGACCTCAAACGTCCAAACCAGGGCTTGACTAAATTTCCAACAATTAGCATGATGGCGTTTAGCCTGACGGGCGACAGGAATCCCCCAAGGCCATCCCTTATAGGGATGGGTCCATTTGGTTGGTAACAGGTTTGGGACAGCTAACCCACCTGCACTCGGTCATTTAACTGTTTGTTTGGTCAACAGCAGCACATCAGACGCAACGCCTGAATTACTATTTGAGGGCTTCAAACCCTCATCGATAGCACCCAATATTTGTTCAACTGGTCTGGAGATTGAATTGGAACCATCAGGCGATCCAGTCGTTATCTCATTCTTCATGCTATTACAGTCATTCAAATTTTGGGCATCAGCCAGATTGCCAGCCAAATTAGATCTGACCAATTTCAATTTGGTAATCTCAGCACAGATTTCACTAATTCCCCACAAAAATTCTGCTGAGGTAAGTGTGGGTATTAAAGGTGGGATCCAAAGCGGACGAGCTGTTACCCATCGCTCATCTACTATGTGAGCGAGGTCGCCCTGAGTGATGAGAGTTACCGCCATCCTCTTTGGTGTCTTTTTATTTGGGAATGGGAAGATGGTCCAATTGAAAGCCAAAGGACGTTCCCTGAGACTTACATTACCCTTTCCTTTTTCCAAAGGAATGGCACCCCCACCAGGAAATTGTGCCAGAGCCACATTCTTGTGTGCTTTAGGTAGCTTGATAGCCATAATTGTCACGATTTTCTGAGGAGGGTGGGGGTCCCCAGGGTGGGATTCGTGAAAACTTTGACCAGGGCCATGCAATTCTCATAATCACGCGCCTTGACCCAACTATTTTCATAGGCTGGGTTCCTTTCAGGCCACAAAATATTTGACTGAATGTCGCGACTTGCAAGATGCCAAGATAGCCTCTACCTCAGCTTCTTCCTCGTTATTGATGATGATTGGTTCTGGGTCCATGGTAATTACACCCTTGAAGGGTGACAATTGGGAAACATGGAAGACTGGGTGCTGCTTCCAATGCGTGGGAAGCTTCAGGCGGAATGCCCCATTACCCAATACTTCCTCCACTAAGTGAAGACTCGAATGCTTACTGGTGAACTTGCGGGAAGGTATTTGAATTTGCAAATGATGGGTATCAAGAATGACGTAAGAACCCACTGTAAAGTCATGACCCAGAAGGCGCTTACAGTCTGCGAATTGCTTATAGTCATCAATGGATTTGGTGAGATGTTTCTGCAATAAGGCTTGAGTTGATTAAATATGGGTAGCATGATCTGCGGCAGCTTGAACCTCAGGTCGCAAGCATGCCCTAACTGAAAATGATGGGTTATAGACCAACGTTGCTTCATATGGTGAGAACCCCGTGGATGCGTGGATCCCATTATTGTATGCAAATTGAGCAAGAGGCAAGTCACCGGACCAAGTATCCTGCGCTGCTGTGGCATAGCAACGCAGGTTTTGTTTGAGGACTTGATTAACCCGCTAAGTCTGACCATTGGACTGGGGGTGATACGCCATGGATGACAGGGGGTTATCTTCAGGATCAATAGGAGTTCACTCCAAAAGCGTGCAGTAAACTGAGTACCCCGGTCACTAAAGATTTCCTGGGGAAGACCAAACATCAAAAACACATATCAAACAAAAAGATGGGCAGTTTCTTCCAGCGTAATTGCAGAAGTGCAAGGGATAAAAAAAGAAAATTTTGTAAAGCAGTCCACCACTACCATTACTGCTGTGAACCCATTAGAACAGGGGAGATTGATGATAAAATCTATGGACACTGAGGTCCATGGACCTTCCACCTGCTGTAAAGGGTGTAGGAGGCCATTCTTACTGGAGTGATCTGACTTATCCCTAGTGCAAGTAACACAATCGGCGATCTAAGCCAGGACCTCTTTGGTCAATCCTGCCCAATTGAAGGTTCGCTTGATCAGATCGATACATTTCTTGTTGCCAGGGTGTCCAACCGTGGGAGGATCATGGGTTGCATGAAATACTTTTGGCGAAAGGGGGGGAACCCACACATGAGAATGGAAGTAAATGAGCCCCTCTTCTAAGGAGTATAGAGAGTGTTTGGGACTTGTGTGAGTCAACTGCTCGACCAACTCCACACCCTCAGGGCAGGCCGTTTGACTGGCTAACATCTGGGCTAATAACAGATCGTCGGGAAATAATGTGGTGGAGGAAATGATGGAGGGGACAATTGACAGAATCTGAGTGGCAGGGATAACGGTAACGAGATCCACTTCCTCAGGTTCCAAGGGGCAGTGAGTAGGGCTATGGCTTAGGAAGTTGGAAGGGACATTGAGCGCACCTTTGACAAATTCATATTTGAAGTTGAAACTGCACAAGTCCCAATAGGTTTAGGCCTGCTGGTGCGCCAATTTTTGGGGTTTGCAAAATACAAGAGAGCCTGGTGATCCGTGCAAACCATTAGCTCATGATGAGCACCCTGTAACAGGTATCGCCAATGAGTTAAAGCCCATGCAACAGCCACCAGTTCCTTGTCATAAATGGCCCAAGGCTGCTCCATAGTAGTGAATTTTGGGAAAAATAAGTGACCGGATGTTCAAGACCATTGTGGTCCTGAAGCAGCACCGCGCCCACTGCTACCACTGAAGCATCACATGTGACAATATATGGTTTGGTGGGATCAGCGTGTTTCAAAATGGGAGGAGACATGAACACCTCTTTGATTGATTCAAATGCCTGCTGGCATTTGGGGGTCCAACAAAACGGTAATTTTTCCCAGTGAGGGGATGGAGCGGGGTGGCCAACTGAGAAAGTGTAAGGGAAAATTTTAAAAAAATGATAGTTCCTAAGAAACTCTGAAGTTGCTTCTGGGTAGTTGGAGTTGACCATTCTCAGATCACATCTAATTTATTGAGAGGGATAGTGACACCTTCTTTGAGAACTAGGTTTCTGAGAAATGTGACCTCTTCCTTATAAAACTCGCACTTGGAAGCTTTGAGGAACAGCCCTGCTTTATGCAGAGCAAACACCACCGCTTCCAAGTCAATATCATGTTGTTTAGGAGTTGGGGAATGGAATAGGATATCATCAATGTATGCAATAGCACAAGAGAACTGGAATCCCTAACGCGTTGTCAATCATTCGTTGGAATGTAGCAGGAGCATTTTTCAACCCAAAGGGCATTTCGCGAAATTGAAAAATCCCTCACCTCATCTGGATTGTGGTCAACCATTCCTGTCCTTCCATCACCCAAAATTGTTTGAAAGCGTTCACCAGATCCAGTTTCAAAACACCCGGGATTTGGCAATTGCCTGACTAATTGTCTGCTCTAAAGGCAATGGGTAGGTATCTATAACTGTCATTTTGTTCAGGTGACCGTAATCTATGCAAGGATGGAGTGATCCATCCAATTTTCTTGCAAATACAATAGGGGAGGCGACGGGAGATGTTTCTTTGAACAACCAACCTTTTTTAACATATAATCCAACCAGGTATTGAGTGCAACCTCCTCCTCCGCTGTATGAGGATACAACGGGCAGTTGATGTTCACCAATTCCACAGTTGTCTGAAATCCACAATTGTACCTAGTATGTTTTGGCAGACGGTCCGCTTTTTGCATGTCGAAGATTCCCTGGTATTGCATTAAGCTTTTGGGAAAATCGGCTGGAATGCCCGCGAAAGTAACTAAGGTAGTGATAGAGCTGGTCCATTGTATTTTTGAGGGTGTTGATCAAGGGTACTCTCCTTCTGAATCATCATTGGTAAATGACAATGTATTTGACTCTAAATGAATCTTCACATGTTTTTGACGCCACCATCCCACACCCAAGATCACTGGGAATACCAAGTTTGGCATGGCCAAAAATGATCAAAAGTTATATTGGTGGATTGAGAAGTGTATCAGCTGGCAAACAACATATGAAGACTGCTAAGCAGATGAGGCCACCATTAATGAGGAGCCCACATCCATTTCCAATATTAATTGCTGTGCCAACTCAACACTCATGAAGTTCCCCGCTGCTCCAGTATCCACAGAGCTTCAAAGGAGACATGATGGGGACCAATACTGATTTTCATAGGGACAAGGAAATAAGTGGAAGTCTGTTTATTTGTAGATTTGACTGACTCATGGATGACTGAGAAAATAACGGGTATGTTGGGACCAGGGTCCAGGGTTTTTAACTGGGGTGAAAATTGGGAGTACAAGTGTGGGAGAAATCATTTCTTCTGTCTGGGCTTGAACAGAATCATTCATAGTTAACTCCAGAAATGCCAACTCAGACTCAGGGGTTATGGCAGGATTGGGACCCACTTGACTGCTATTCTGGTGTCAGGCGCGTCATCTACATCCTTGTTAGGAAATCATATCATAAAGTTCCCCTTCTGATGCGGGGAAACGTGGCGAGGTAACACTTTGATAGTAGTTTTGGTGGCACATATTTGATTTAATGATTCCTGGGTGGTAGACCAGACCCGTGATGGGCAGAAACTGAATCAAGCTCGCTCTAAAGACTGCCTGAAGCATATCAGTAGATAGGCCTGACGCGGAAGCCAACTCATGAAAGGTAGAAATCAGAGAAGCCAAACTAGGGGCTTCAGCCATGGTTAGGTGTAGTCTTAATAAGTGGTTTGATTGGGACACATGGGGTTTTAAAGCAGCTGATACAACAGCCATCAGGGGAATGGAGTCTCCTTCTTGTGAGGAAGAATGCAAAAGGCTTCTCACCCAACAGCGGGCATCTCCATCCACGGCGTCTAACAACGTGAGACCTTGTTAGGCATGAGATATCTCAGAAGCGTTACTGAGTGTGATTGTCATCCACATTTTTACTTTGGCAAGAGCGTTGAGAATCTGATTGGTGATCTCTTTGGAGGGGATACTTGATCCTTTTCCCAGGCCAGAGGAAGTATGAGAAGATGCAGTTTGCACCTCTTGGGTGGCTTGAAGAAAGTTTCAAAAAAGAGTGGATGCTTCTCCTGAAGTCAGAAAGTGACCAAATGAACAACAAACAACACACAACTGATTGTATGTTCATCTGGTAGAGGGTAACCACTGCGGCGCCCAATTTGAAAACCAAGGCGGAAGTGGCTGGAAGTAATGGTTGGTCAATTATGTCATGTCAATGGCAGAAGAAGTTTAGACTGGCCTGTCAGTTGGGATGTGTGAACATCCAAAAGGCAAACCAGAATGCCAGAGGCATTGCTGACCATATGACTTGATATGGAGCCAGGAAATGTGATACCACGAAGTGGTGGTATAACAGCAGGTAAGGAGTATCCCAACGACAAACCACACCAAACCCATTCCCAACTCAGTGGTTCTCACTGCATGAGGTGGGATTACTGGGATAGTCTCGACGAGATTCTTGGCTTTAGAGGCCAACTCATCGTGGGTGATAGGGAGAGAGATTCTCTTTTTCCATTGTTGTACATAGGGCCATATGATCCCCATGTATTGTTATCAGAAATTCATAAGAGCTGTGTTGTAAAACCAAAAGTGTCAGACTCGCTGGGCTCAATCAGCGATAGAGGGAGTCATGGTGACTAAAAGAATTGGTAAAGCCCACCCAGAGTGTGGGGCGATGGACCACCAGTGAAATGCCATCTGGGATGCGGTCAAAATGGAAAATAAAAAAAATTGATTTTGGCAAAAATTTATTTGGAAAGGAAAGTAAGAAAATTGACCAACAATTCCCTCAGTGCCATGCAACTGATTAAATAGTGGTCAATTGTGTAGTGACATAATGGGGTTGGGACCCAACAAATTTGGCCTAACCAGCGCATTATTTGGGAATGGGGGTTTATTCTTTGGGAACTGACATCACAAAATTTGGTGGTGGTCCAAGTCTCTGTCAGTTCGACCTCAAACGCCCAAACCAGGGCTTGACTACATTTCCAACAATTAACATGACGGTGTTTAGCCTGACAAGTGACAAGAATCCCCAAGGCCATCCCTTATAGGGATGGGTCCATTTGTTTGTGAACAGGTTTGGGACAGCCAACCCCCCACACTCGGTCATTTAACCATTCGTTTGATCAACAGCAGCACATCGGACGCAATGGCTTTTTCACTATTCAAGGGCTTTGAACCCTCGTCAATAGCACCCAATATTTGTTCTACTGGTCTGGAAATTGAATTGGAACCGTCAGGAAATCTGGCTGATATCTCATTCTTCATGCTTTTACAGTCATTCAAATTTTGGGCATCAGTCAGATTGCTAGCCAAATTAGATCTGACTGATTTCAGTTGGTAATCTCAGCACAGATTTCTCTAATTCCCCGCAACAGTTCTGCTGAGGTAAGTGTGGGTACTGGAGGTGGGATCCAAAGCGGATAAGCTGTTACCCATCGCTCATCTACTATGTGAGTGAGGTCGCCCTGAGTGATGAGAGGTACCGCCATCCTCTTTGGTGTCTTTTTATTTGGGAATTGGAAGATGGCCTAATCAAGAGCCAAAGGACGTTCCCTGAGACTAACACAAACAAAGGGATAGTTGTAAATAAAATTATCTTAATATACCTAAGTTATCAGCCTAGGAAGCCATATTAGAAGATGAGAAAGCTTTTGGGAAACTTTTGTCCGGTGCCTGCTTTAGCTGGCAGACAATGGCAGACAGCATTGGGGTGGGAGAATCAGCGGCATGTGGCATAATGAGGTATAATTGTGGGTTTTCTTTAATAATGAGGCTTGCGGTGTCCATAGCTTAACATATTGAGCAATTTGATGCTCAGCAAAAGTAATGAGAGCAGGCACACAAGTGAAAGCCTTGATGCGCGCCAGGTTTGGGGGTAATTCTGGTCAAACAGAGAAGTTTTTACTGCGTCAATGCAAGAAGGCTTGCTCCAAAAGTTAGCTCCTCAAATTCATACTTTGCATCATCATTAAAGTCATGGGGGAATTTGGGATGAGAATACCCTCAATAAGATCAGTGAACCTGCTCAAGTTTTTTGTTGGATGTCAATAAGCAATATTACAAATCAATAATATTCATTCTTTGGGTTTTTCTAGGATATTCAGGAAGTCAATTTCCCTTAAGAGGTGATTGTTTTAGTAAACAGCTATATCAAAGTCCTGAATTAGGACAACAAGGCGGCATTAGTTTTTATCGTTATTAGTTGCTAACTTGGTAAATGATTGTTTTGATAAAAAAATATCAAAAAGTTGGCCAAAGTGTCAGTTTACTTTGTTTCTAAGTTGACCAATGGACTGGTCATAAGTATGTTAGGAATTTGGGTTGGCATTTATAGCAGCAATGAATCACTATATATTAAATTAATAATAAACTTACAGCTGTTTCATAATACTAAATTTGGTGTCAGAGCTTTAGAAAGTGTTTCTGTGATAGGCATCAAATTCTTCATATCAGCGCCTTGCCGTCATATTTCAGATACTCAGGTCAATTTTCGCTTTAGAAAAGGTATTCAATATGTAGACAGAAATTATGAAAGGAAAATAAAACCTCATTTGTTGCAACAGATTCTATTTATACAAAAAATTAAGCACACTGTAGTATTAGAATACTGCAATGGCTTGGAGGATCACAGGTTGGTAGGTTTGGGCTGTCACAAGTTAGCTTATAAAAAGCCATCAGAAAAACCAGATCCTCTTCCAAAACAGCAGTCCCTTCATTAGTAGGACTAAATATTTTTTCCCATTGGTGAAAAACAACTGGTGAATTATATAACATAGAAATATTGTTTTATTTGCATCAAAATGATTAAAGTCAGGAAAGCTTTAGGCTTATTCTTCAGGATTTACACCCTTTATAGTGCTTGGACTAATACAGAAAGATGATGTAGAATGTCTAAGGCAAATAGTAAAAAATTATTTTAGACACATTTATGCTAGCGCTGATGCAAGATAGATATAGAAAAAAGTGATTTGAGTTTCTATGCTTCAAGGGTGAAGTGATGTGATGTAATGTGAAGATGTAAATTAATGAAATGAGATTTGGTGCTGGTGGGGTGGCATAGATTGATCATCAATTGTGACAAAGATAGTAACATCACTTTGTGATTCAGCCCAACAAAAAGTTTACAGTAAATTAATACTACTAAGTGACACAGCTGTGAGGGCAAGGATCAATTATAGCAATAGTTAATTACCAGAGATTATATCAATGAAATTTTAGGCTATGAGCTTACATGGCCACAATGGCAAGGGATTATTAAACAATACTTAGATATTGGATAGGCATCTAAAAAGAATTCATATTTAATTATACTTATAGATAAATGCTGATGCAGGGGAAAAGCATTTAATCAAAGGCCTTTGTTTAATTATTGAAAAAATATAATTTAAGTATATAAATAGTTTTTGTGTGGTTGCTCATACCAAATATTAACAGTTTCTTTTCTCCCTTATCAAAGGGTTCACCTTTTTAATGATTTTTTAAATTTTTGTAGGGAGCTGCATAGTAGGTTTAAAAAAACTTGTAATAAAAAAGGAGAGTAATCTAAATGACAAAAATTAGTATAAAATAAGTATATGATATTTAATTTGAATTTTAGGGGTTTTGGCTTGGAAACATAGCCAAATGAAGATATTAAATATAATTAACTAGAGTATGTAATATGACATATTGTTATAATATTGTTGCTTATATGAGACTTATAAGAAACATGATTTGGTGGGCATCAGTTTCTTAAATGGAATTGAAATAAGTTTTAAGATAAACAGCCTTTTATTACTTGAAATAAAAACTAGTTTTAACTGTGTTATTTTTAGTGCAACAATATAAAAGTTATAATTTAGAAAAAAAAACTGTACTAGTATTCTATAGTATATAATACATTAGACTTTGGTATATATTATGTGTTAATAAACTATATAAAGACGTCTATATAATAAAGTATTAAATGGAAGCAAACTTATAGCTATAGAGATTAAATAAACAGTTATAAGCCTAAGTTCTATATTAATCTGTTTTAGGAAGTATCATTCCTTTATATATATTTAAAAAAAATGCTTATATATTGCCTGAAAAAAGTATTATAGTTATAATTTATATAAACATATAGTAAAAGACATATGTGTAATATAATATAAAATTAAATGAGGCAGGTTGACCTTGGGATAAATATACATGCCAAGTTTTTTATCCTGTGCTGATTTCAAACATGTTTCAATCAAAACCCAACCCAGAATGGAGCAGGAACCACCCCGCTATGCTATCCACTCCTCATGTGTGACATATTATAATTTTAGTGAGTATATGATATTTAAACATATGATAGATAAGGTAGAGGAAAAGAAGCATATTTAAGAATGGATATAACAAATTTGGCATTCAAGCTCAAAAATCTAGCCTACTTTATTAGTTAATCTAGGTTTATTTGACTTACCTTCTTATGATAATGACTATTCCTTTTACTCAAATTACTATTCTTATTATATAATATAATTATTTACTGATATATGACATAGATTATCTATTTAAAATAAGGTTCTGAACTTATTTATATATCTCATATCATAAAAAATTTACATATATATATTAGTATCATACAAAGTATTAGTTAATTAGATAACCCTTTGAAGAGTGCTCTAGCAATAAATAATTGATTTTTTAAGTTTTTTGCTAAAAAATATGTTAAGGAAATAAAATATATAGTTTAGGAGTTATATTACAGTTATAGAGAAGTTTATTTTTGTATAAAATGCCTATATTAATAGTAAAAAAGTATAAAGAATGAAATTGTTAAAATATTAAGTTCATTTAAATTAAGCCAATACATATAAATGTTTTTGCTATACTGCTTGTGCAGGTGCCAATTGTTGTCAGGATTTAAACAAATTTCATAATTTAAATATTGCAAAATAAATTGGCGCCCTAACAATATAGAAACTATCAAATAATTTATTATATTATCCCAAGTAGTAGCTTGGGTGGGAAAAACGATGATTTATTAAAATGCCTTCCCATAGTATTTAGGGTCATCAAAGGCTAATAGTGAGATAGGGATTATTCAGTATGAGTGGAGCATTGAGGCTTAGACATTTGTCCGTTCTGACCAATTAGGATGATGTAAGTTTTCTTCACCTCACCTGGTCTTGACACCATATGATTGGTTTACCGCAGATAGGATAGAACCATGAGGCAGAGATTTGATATATTACACCTAATAATTCATAGTAAAAATTAAGCTTCTAATATCTGATCACCTGATTCTGCTTGAGATTATTGGGTAAAATTACTTCACCCTGCGCAACCCCTCAATCCTATAAAAGGGGTGGTTTTTTATAGGAGAAAGTACTGAATTGGTGCTAGTTCTTAGATGGCCCTCCAACTTAGGTGGGGTATTTATCTAACTGAGATGACAAGGGCAGCTAGATCTGTCCTATTCAACTGAGGGCAAGGAGTAAAATGATTACTCCAACTCAAAGCATCTTGCCAATAGAGAGGCAGGTTCATACTACTAAAACCTGACTATTATCACCTAAAACATTCTTCTCTCAAAGCTAAGTGTTAAAATCCTGTCAGTTATCATGCTCGCTGGTGCTATTTGCACAGGTTTTGCAATTTAGCATCAACAGGAGTATTAAAACTTCTAACTGCTGTAGTATAAATGGGGAATTTTTAGTTCTACTTGTGGAGTAAAATATATGAAATTAAAATACTAGAAAGGGTTTTTAAAGTCTATATAGGTTTATTTGTAAAAATTGGGGTAAAAAGCAAACCCTTCAATACTTCACTGCTTAGTAATTAAAGCAATTTGAGGCTCAAATCGAGTAGAGTGATAAATTCACATAAGATGGCCGTATCTGAATTAGGCAATGGGCTTTTGACCTATTGGATATCTCAAGACTTACCTCACTTCAAAGTGAGGGCCATTGATGGGTCAATAGCTAGTAATATGAACCTGTGGGGCTAGGTTTTTATACACTTTAATAAATCAAAAGGCGAGAAAATGTCTTATTCTGTTAGACCCCCTCAAGGGATAAAAAGATACAGTCTTTGCAGAGGAGTTTTGACTAACTTACATATGTGACATGGAGAGACTCTGAATGGCTCCCCCAATTCTGCTAAAGATTTTGTGTAACCCTATTACTAACTGTAGGCCTATTTGGCCAAAGAATGAGAGAAATAGTATTATCCTGATTTGAGGGGTTCCACTGATAATATACCAGGGTTCTTTGTCCAATATTATCCTTATTTACAATCAAAACAGACTATACTATAATATTGGACAGTTAATCGTCCAACATTACCCCCTTCAAGAGTGCTAGGGGGAGAATAAAGGGTGAATGAACTGGCCATGGACTTGGTTGATAGTGACTCCAGTAGCAAGGAATTTGATGGAGTACTCATCCCATCGTTTATAAGTAAATGCAAGAGGCCTCCCCCAAAAGGCCCAAGTTTCTTACTTCTTGGCGTGATCCAATTGTGATAATTCACCACCAAGTCAGATAATTGGAAGTAAGGAAGGGGGCCAGAGTTCATTAGCGGCTTGGCCCTCTTTTGTGACAGTTTTAGCCAAATTAGTCATACCTCTGCTTGGAACTGAATGGTGTACTGGGCCAACTTCTTCATGGCCTGCTCAGGAACAGCTCTAGCAGAGAAGATATGTTTGGCTAATAAGGCTGGCACTCCAGGTTCTCATCCATATAGCATGGATAAGGTGACATTTTGAGGATTCAGTGGTAACTGATATGGTAGGTCATGAAAGCACTTGGTAAGTACAGATACCAGTGAATATGGTATGAAGTAAACATTTTCCATAGTAAAGAGACCAGGGTTTTATTGGCTCTTTCCATGGCACCATTGGTAGATGGGTTTTATTGGGCTGAGAAGAGCTGTTGCGCTCCCATAGAGGTAGTGAGGATCTTCACCACTCTGGAGGTAAAGTTTTTCCCACTGTCAAAGAGCAGGACCTATGGGCAACCATGGCGCGCAAAAATATACTGATGGAGGAAAGTGGCCGTAGACTTGGCATTTTGCGCAGGGAAAGCCACAGCTTCAACTCACTTGGTAAAGTGGTTTATACTTACAAGATATATCAGTTTCCCCCAGTAGTCTGGGGTAGAGGGCCTACCACATATAAACTCATGGTGTGGAAGGGTTGTTGAGGCGTAGTAGGTTGGTACTGATACATAGTCTTGTAGCTGGATTAATTCTTTCAGGTCAGACAGGCATCCAGGTCTTCAATTATTGTCTCCATGACTCCCTCCAAGTAGTAGCACTCTTTTACCCATTCATGGGTTTTCCATACCCTGCTATGCCCTAAAATGGAATGGGACTTCAAGATCACAGGTACTCGCTCTGATGGCCAGAAATAGGGCAACCTGTTTGACCCTAATTTTTTATAGCTTCCCGTTCTTCACCTTAGTGTTGCAGAAGTGTCAAGATAGAATTTTCTGTGCAGGTTCATCCTCATCAGCCCACAAATCAGGCGTCATTAGGAGGTCATGTAACCTCTCAGCTTCACTATTATTTAAGTGAAGGACAAACAGCTGCATCAACCCATCAATGTTCAGATGGTGAGTTCCCGCCTGGTGCCCAATTGTCATGACATAGTGCTAGTGCTTCAAAGCCCAGCGAGCCAACCTTCCAAGGTATCTTTCATATTCTGCAACCCAATTCAAAGAGGCGTGGTTTTTAGTTACTTTAAAGGGTGTCACATATAGGAAAGGGCGGTGATACTTTACAGACAGCAGATCAGCGACATTCTTTCTCAGTGACGCTGTAGTTGCGTTCAGCTTTTGTAATTATCTTGCTGAAGTAGGAAGCGAGATGATCAACCCCGTGCATATCCATTTGAAACAAGATATCTCCAACAGTATAATTGGAAGCATCTATGAACAACATAAAGGGCCTGCCATGGTCAGGGTGGCGGAGGATCAGCCTTTGCTGCAATAACTTCTTCAGGGTATAAAAGAAGGCTTTTTGCTCAAAACCTTAATGGAATGGAGATTTTTTAGTTAAGGGACATACAAGGGGCTCACCTTGCTGGTCAAAGTTGGCGATGTATTGATGCTATTACCCCATCATGCCCAAGAAAACCTAAAATTTTGTAATGGTTTTTAGCGCAGGCATCTTGTCTATCTCTTCTTTTTGTCCTGTAGAGGTTAAATCCCACATTGAGAGATTTTGTGCCTGAGAAAATCTAGCTTCCTCTAAAAGTTGCACCTTGATGCTTCAAATTAATATTAGAAGCCCGCAGGAGTTAATTACTTCTTTTTAGGTCATGCGATGATCATTAAACGTTTTGGAAAAGACTGTTATGTCGTCCAAATAGACAATCACACAACTCAGTTTCAGATCCTGCAGGATGTGCTCCATCACCCGTTGAAAAGTTGCAGGCGCATTGCACAACCTCTGTTGAAGATAAGTGAGTTAGAAAAGTCCTTCACTGCATATAAGAGCGCACTTATCTGATCCTGTGGAGGATGCTCCATCTTCAATACCCGCTATCCAGGTCCATATTGGAAAATAATTTGGATCCAGAAGGTTGGCCAGAGGTTTATTGTCAGATTCTGGTGGTTGACTCAAAAATGACTTTTTACATCAGATTGGGCCGATTACCCTTTCTATGCTTGAGCTAACACCTATATTCTCACCTCAAAGCCTATTTCAATCATACAATTTGGGCTGAATGTCTCAATGAATATTCAATCAAGTTTTTATCAGAAAGCTCAGCCTGAATATGCTCACATATTATGGTTAATTTCCTATGCATCAAATCTTGGCAATTGGTCCCAATTATCAGGAACACAATCAACTTACTTGTATACAAAATTGTTTGGTACTAACCTGAAGTTACCATCTGAAAATCCTATGGAATTCAATCAAACAAAAATAGTAATCAATTTCCTGCCTTGGGGTAGAATTTTATGACGATCCACATAAGTGGCATAATAGCAATTGCATGGACTGCCTGAAAGGGTCACCTAGTGCTATTGAGGGAGAGGCCTTCCAACATCCTGATTAGGGGTGCTTCATTTACTTCAATTGATGCTAAAAAATCACAGAAGGTTATTTTGTCAGCAGTATGATGAAACTAAAATCCAGAGATTCTAGGACAAATTTACATGCTTTTATTGCAATTTTTGTACCTGAAATCTTCCCAATTTTGAGAGTATTTTGCCACCAATAAACCTAAGAAAAGGTTTCAGTCATATCAGTTTAAGGGCCAATCTGAGGTGGTAAAATATTTTTTGAAATTTTGTTCTGGAATGTGGCCAGGAGATGCCCTAGAGGTATAAATACTGGTGCCTGGCCTAATGACCATTATCTAATAAATAGCTTCTATTAAATGTATATCTATTTCATACTTTTCCTGGTTTTTACCTGAATCCTAATCTTAGAGAAGTGTCAAAAACTGGAAGGACCAAATTCCCAGTTTTCATTAAATCCTGCCTTGCACGAAGTTCCTGAATAGAAGGAAATATTACGCCTGGAATTGGCCAGAATAGTCGAGGCGAATTTAGTAGGCCTAGTGAGTTTTTGAACAGTCTGAATACCATAAACTACAGGCACTATCAAGGATTTTTTATTGGAACTTTGGCCCAAATAGATGTGCAGGATAACAATTTTCAAGCAAGTGATACTTGGATTTTAAAAACTGGTGCTCACTCAAAACTGGTGACACTCTCCAAAATGGATTCCAGTAACCAATTTCTGGAAGATTCAGCCAGACAATACAGTAACATCAGGATGGACACTAAAGACAAGGCCATCTCAGATTATTTTCCCAGTCACCAAGGCTCCACAGCTGGTACCTCCTACACCCAAAATCTTGTCAAGGTGGGGGAGCTCATACAGCAAATCCAGTCGTCCTAAATAGGAATGAGGATGATGCCTTGAACAATGAGTAATTTTCAAAAATTTGGACAGTTGTGTCAAGATTGCAGGCCATAAACACTAAAATTACTCAAAAAATTTGGGAACTCAGAATACAATTATCAACTGAAAGTTCCTGGTTAGATAGTATGGGCAAAGACTTAAAAGCATAGCGTCTAATAAAGTTTTTTTTGCAGAAAATACTGACAACCTCAAAAAAGCAGCCAATGCTCACCCAGCTTTGACAAAAGAAAATTAGGAAAAAGCTCTATCGTTAAGCCAAAAAACAGTTTTTAAAATTAAGGGCCAAATTCAGGCATCAGAATCCAGTAGTTCAGAGCAATATTATAAAACCAAATCATCAGAAATTGACACTGATGCAGAAACTGATATTTTGAACACCTGTTCTATGCCTAGAGTACTGGCAGCAATCCCAACTCCAGATACTTTCCAACGGTAAAGAGGGTTGATTATGGGCGATGGCACACCAAGATGTTCAAGAAGAAGTACAACTCCTGTGCCCAAAACAGGGTAAGGTGACTTCAAACCATTGAATTTACCAAAGTTTGATAAGGGTGGAAACATTCATTATTTCCTCAAGTTATTTAAAAAAGCAATGAGAGGAGCATCAAATTATGCAAAAGGATTATCACTGATTAACTCACTTGATGCCCATAGCTGTGACCTCGTTATGCCCTATTTGGGCGACGATTGATCCTATATGGATGCCAAAATTGCAATAACAAAACGGATTGGAGGGCCTGAGAAACTAGAAACCCAAAAAAGAGAGCTTCTAATATCAGAATCAAACAGAATGAGACTATTAAGGACTTTGCGGATAGATTCTTCAATGAGGCACAAGTTCTGCATGGGTGCAATGCAATAGATAAGTTTGACTCCAAGATTGCATTGGAGCACGGGATTATGCCTTTCAATGAACTGCACAATGTCATGTTGCCTTCATTCAATGGAAGCTTGGAAATCCAAGAGCTTACCGATTACTTGAGAAGCTGTTCCCGTAATTTCAACACGCCTAATTGGGCCAAAGATCAGCAAAATTCCCAATTTTTGGGCTCAAAAAACAACCCTATGTCTGACCAGGGGAAAAAATTTCCAAAATATGAACCAAAAATTCAAGCAAAAACAGCAAACAGGGACAATTACATGTTACAAATGTGGTCAAATAGGGAACTTTGCTAGCCAATGCTACAGATGGTCCAACAAAAAGCCTGGGGTTAACTTTTCTCTAGAAATCAACAGTGACAATGAGGCGGGAAAAGAACAGGTGGAGTAGAGGCGGAATGCTCTAACTCCACCGATTTTCAAACCATTCCACCTGACCCTGATGAGCTCTTTAGGGCTTAAAATGTTGCTAAAGATAACCTTAACCATATCAGGGCTAATAAAGTCATGATGGTCACTACTTGGGACACAGCAAAAACAGCTAAACCCTTAAAAATAAGCAAAGGAGCGCGAGCAGAAATATGAAAACCTTACGTGAAGCAAATTATTGATCAGGGTTTGGACCTACAACCCAGACATTCAACCGATTTACTTAAGCTTAACGGCGTTTAAGTAGCTATTCCCTTGAAGACCTTAGCAGATAACTTCCCATATATTTGCTCAAGCCTGAAAGCACACCTGGATTTGGGCAACAGTCTTAGCATTCACACAATAAATGCCTCTGAAAACTACTCTGAATGTACTTATGTGGACATAGCAGTAAACAAGGTTCAAGTTCAGGCCATTGTTGATAGTGGCGCTCCTATCAATATAGTCAGTACAAAGTTGGTTTGAAAACTGAAAATCGCACCCTAATGTTGCCTACTGTCAGGAATATGGAACCGCTGGAGCACATACAACTAAATCGCTGGGCGCCTACAGTACCCTATCACTCAGATTTAGATCCATTGTAGTAACAGCACCTGCCATAGTCTTGCCAAATACAATCTATGATATCCTAATTATAACTGATTTCCTAAGAAGATATGGAGTTGTTACCAATCATAAGGATGATACCTCACCATTCTTGGCCAGACTATTCCACTTTACTATAACCGCGATAAGGCAGTTGAGAAAAAGAAACCCAGACTATTCATAAATCTGGTCTACAAAGATGGATTCATCCCGATTGAGTATTCTAAAGCTTGGTCAAAGATAAAGCCACTACCCACACATATTGATGAGTCAAATGGCATTCCACTTCAATCAAATAAGAACATTACTATACCATCTGGAGAATAAGTAATTGTCCCGATGGGACTAACAATTAATATCCTGGAAGGACTTTATGGTGAAGTATATCAACCATGGTCTAAATTTCGATTTGAACCAAACATTGCCCCTGGTATTATCATTCTGGGCCATGGAGAAAAACACATCTTATGTGCAAAACTGCAAAATCAGCCCATCCTCATCAGGCAACATCAAACAATTGATTTTCTGCATCTGTTCCCTAACACAGAAATTCACAAATTCCATGAGTTTAGAACTTTTGTCAAATTAGGGCTCCCCAATAATGACCAACTCAGCATAAATAATGTTGTCCTTATGGCTGATTTAAGCAACCTGACCAACTCCAAGAAAGTCCAAGCTCAGGAGTTATTCTCTAAATATAAAGAAATATTTGCACAAGATGATTTTGACTTGTGATGTGCTAATGGTGTCACCCACAAAATTAATAATGGAGATCATAAACCTATTCAATTACACCTGGTTAGACGCTCAAAATTATCAGAGGAAGCAGTATCCAAGGAAATTAAGGTCCTGCTCAATTGTGGCATGCTAGTACCTTCAAAAAGTCCATGGGAAGCACCAATTTTAATAGTGAAGAAGAAGGATGGAAGCAACCGAGTAGTCATTGACTATCAGAAGTTAAACAACATCACAAAGAAGGATTCATACCCATTTCCATGAATTGACAACGCCTGGATAGTCTAGGGGGCGTGAAGTTCTTCTCAGCAATGTACCCTATCAGTGGATATTGGCAAATAGATCTTTTCAAAGAGGAGCGCAAAAAAATGTGCAATCATAACCTAAGAGGACCTATTCCAGCCAATGAAAATGCCTCAAGGGCTCTGCAACGCCCTGGCTACATCCAATGGGCAATGGACACAATCCTGGGAGATTTTAAATTGTCATATGTACTAGTGTACCTTGACAATATCAACATTTTCAGCTGCACTTTTGATGACCACCTGGAACACATAGAGGAGATTTTCAGAAGGCTAGTTGCTGCAAACTTAATCAAGCCCATAAAAATGTCAGTTTTTCAAAGACCAACTGGAATACCTCAGATTTGTGATTGATAAAGTGGGTCTTCAGCTCCAACCCTCTAAGTTGGATGCCATCTCCAAAATAAAATGGCCCAAATCCAAGCGCAATATTCAAGTATTCCTAGGCATGATTGGGTACTATCGCCATTTATTGCCAACTTTGCACAGGTTGGAGAGCCGCTTTTCTATCTGCTTAAAGATAAGGTCCCATTTGACTGGACTCCAGCTTTCCAGGACGCATTTGACCAACTCTGATTGCCCAATTAAGTGCACCTGTTCTTTGATACCTGGAATTTGATTGCAAATTTATCGTCAATCTGATGCATCCTGAACAGCAGTGGGGGCCATGTTATCCCAAGTTGGAGAAGACGGTAAAGAACATCCAGTTGCTTTTGCTAGTAGGACCTTAAACATTCATGAAAGGAACTACACGGTGATGGAATGAGAATGCTTAGCTGTTATATATGCTTGCAAGCAATTCTGGGTCTACCTTCATGGCACTAATTTCAAAGTTGTTACTGATCATGCTTCCCTAAGATGGTTAAACATCTTAAGAGAACCTGAGGGCCAATTAGCCCGCTGCGCATTAAAGCTTCAAGCTTATGACTATACTATTGACCATCAAGCTGAGGCAAAACACCAGAATGCTGACTGTCTATCCTGACTACCCATCATTGCAACACTTAGTCAGGCTGCCAATGAGTTGTTTATAAAGATGATCAGCGGAGAGTATCAGGATGATCCTGAATCCGTCCAAAAAATATTATCAGATCTATAAAAAAATAAAATCATTGAAATTGGGACACTTTACAAGATTGTCAAGGACAAAAAGTTATTTTTCCAAGACCATTGGCCCAAACAGACCTAATAATGGCAGCGCATAAGGCCATAGGACATGGCGGATTCAAAAAGACAAAAGAGCACCTGAAGCAATTCTACTATTGGGAGTCAATGCATTTCGACATCCAAGAAATGCTGGAATGCTGTGCAGAGTGCCAAGGCGAAAAACCATTCTGAAAAAGCACATTTTACCAGCTTATTCGGCCCAACTTTGCCTGGCACACTGTATCTATCAACGTTGTTCGCCCATTCTAACAAGAAATATGAAGGCCAAGTACATAATCATAGCCATTGACTGCTTGACTAAATGGGTCAAGGCAAGGCCATTCGGGAAGTTGGAGCAGCAACCACCTCCAAGTTCATATTTGAATAAATCATTCACAAACATGGATGTCACAAGGTTATTATGACTGATAATGGAACCAACTTTACCGCCAATGTCCTTGCTAAGCTCAATTAACTAATGGGAGTATGAGTCTATGCTTTCTGCTCCCATCACCCTGAAACTAATGGGACTGTTGAGAACACAAATGAGATTTTGGTGAACATTATCCGGAAATTAACCTCAGCCAAACCATCTGAATGGAGTGCTTATCTAAGTTCAGCAGTCTTCACCTACAATATCTCCTACCATTTATCAACCAGGATGTCGCTGTTTCAAGTATTATATGATAGATACCCTACCCTACCAACGCTGCTATATTTGGCCCTAGAGGATCCTGGCAAAATCACTTATCCTCAGTACATCAAGAAGCTTGTGGATGCTTTAATCAAGCTACAAGCTCAAGCCTTTGACAACATTTTTTCCAAGAAAAAGGCCCGACATCAAAAGGATCTAGAGAATTGCTACCCACTGACTGACTTTGAAGTTAATGATAAAGTTCTATTTTGCAACACCCACAGATCGGGCCAATTTCAAAAGTTAGATTTCATCTAGGTTGGGCAATTCAAAGTGATTGAAAAAACTTCTAAGTACATAACCATAATCAAGGATATTAGGACTTGCCATATATACAACTGAGTCCATGTAAAACTCCTAAGAAGGTTTAATTAGCGGGCCAATTAAGAAAAGAAAAAGGTGAAAAAAAAAACCAAACAAACGCAAAAAAACAAAACCAAAACCAAAAAAATTATTTATATAATAATTTTATTCTAAATAATAATTTAGTTTGCACTTGAGGTTGGGGAGAGGATCCAACTTCAGACTTGACAGGCATTTGGGCCATCATACTTCAAACTCATTGGCCGTTCAGGATGAAATTACCAAATAGAAAACCCAACTCTATGCTCATTGGACGTTTGGGCCAATGATAACAGTTCAACATAGGCTAATTGGGAACTTTGGCGCTTATGTTTGAGTCAAGAGGGGGGAAATGTCTGATTCTGGTGGTTGACTAAAAAAACCTTTGACAACCATCAGATCAAGCCAATTACCCTTTCAACGCTTGAGCTAACACCTATATTCTCACCTCAAAGCCTATTACAATCATACAATTTGGGCCAAATATCTCAAAGACAATTTGATCAAGTTTTTTTAGAGCGCTTGGTCCAAATATGCTCACATATTATTGTTAATTTCCTATGCATCAAATCTCAGCAATTGGTTCTAATTATTGAAAACACAATCAACTTACTTGTATATAAAATCATTTGGGACTGACCCAAAGTTACCATCTGAAAAACCCATGGACTTCAGAGAACAAAAAAACATAATCAATTTCACACCTTAGGGTGAAATTTATATGTCAATCTATGTAATTGACATGATAGCACTTGTACAGACTGCCAAAAAGGGGTTTCCTAGTGCTATCAAGGAAGAGGCCTGCTGAAGTCTTTATTAGGGGTCCGTCATTTACTTCGATTGATGCCAAAATTTCACAGAAGGTGTATTTTGTCAGCAGTATGATGAAACTGAAATTCAGAGATCCTAGGACAAATTTACATGCTTTTATCGCAATTTTTGTACCTGAAATCTTCCCAATTTTGAGAGTATTTTGCCACCAATAAACCTAAGAAAAGGTTTCAGTAATATCTAATCAAGGGCCAAACTGAGGTGTTAAAATATCTGTTGAAATTTTGTGCTGGAATGTGGCCAGGAGATGCCCTAAAATATAGATACCGGTGCCTGGCCTAATGACCATTATCTAATAAATAGCTTCTAATAAAATGTATATTTATTTCATCCTTTTCCTGGTTTTTACCTGAATCCTAATCTTGGAGAAGTGTCAAAAACTGGAAGGACCAAATTCCCAGTTTGTATTAAATCCTGCCTTGGAAGAAGTTCCCAATTACAAAGGAAAAATAATGCACAAAACTGGCCTGAAGAGTTGAGGCGAATTTAATAGGCCTAGTGAGTTTTGAACAGTCTGAATACCATAAACTACAGGCGCTATTAAGAATCAATCACTGGAACTTTGGCCCAAATAGATGTGCAGGATAACAATTTCTAAGCGAGTGATCCTCAAATTTTGATATTCATCAATATGGGGGATAGGATAACTGTCCTTTTTTGTGAGATTGTTCAGCTTGCGGTAGTCCATACCTACCCTATGACCTCTATTTTTTTCTGGATCAGTATAAAAGGGGACGACCAATTTTTTGGGAAGGCACCAGCAACTCGGCGTCCAGCAATTGTTTGAGCTCCGTCTGCATCTGTGGCTCCTCAAAATTGGATTTTTGGTAGGGCTTGGATCAGATGAGACAAGCATCTCTAACATCAATAGTGTGAGTCCACCACTTCATGTGCCCATAGTCAGTATCAACATTTGAGAAAATGTCACTATAGGCTTCAAGTATGGTGTGGACTTTATCAAGCTCAGCTGGGTTTAGTTCATAGAAATATGAATGGTAGGTAGGGTATATAATGATTGATTAGTGGGTAAGCCCATATCCGCCATAGAGCCAATTCAGCGCAATTGCTTGATATCCTCAATGGGAATCAGAAGGTCTCTTCCAATCTCTGATGCTTTTTTATGACCATGTACTTAAGATGGAGATACCCCTAGCAAAAGATTGATAGGTCGCTGATAGGTTGGGTCTAGCACACCTGGTAATACTCAGGGTTCTAGAGGACTAACACTTTCAACGCTGGCTAGGTGCAATAAGAAGTTATGTGGATTTACAGAGTATCTTGGTGTCAACTACCATATGTTCACCTGCCTTGTTTACTACCTCTTCAGAAGCCTAAAAAGGAATTCCCTCTAGAGCGTCCACTGATGGAGGCAACATCTTTATTTTGCATCCTGCCGTCATGTAGTGTAAGAATAAGATAGAGGAGGGGTACTCAATGGTGTGAGTGTACTCTTTTTTATTAAGCTTGTTGTTGGCCAGAATCAGTGGAATCTCATAGTTAAATAGAGAGAGATAACCCTGTTTCAAGTTAATTATTACATCATGCTCATTCTTAATGGAGTATCAATGAGCATCTCATAGGTATCATTGGCCAAAGCTGCCAATGGGGCTGATAAAAGGAGTTTCCAAAATCTGATAGATAAAGATAAATAGTTCCCAATGGTGCGAGTGCTGGTTGGAACAGCAGTGCTTAACTCTTGTGTATAGTTGAGGTCAGGGGCCAGCTTAATTTTTATAATCAGTTTGGAGGACACAACATTCACAGGGGATCCGATGTCCAATATAGCTGTGACCTTTACTTTAATGACAATAACCTCCACCTTAGTTAAGGCTTTACCCAGTTTGGGGGAGAGAGCTAAGACCTCCTTTATATGGAGGGTAGAGGCAATTCTCTGGGCAGTCTCAGGGTATTTTTTCTTGGGTAGGGTGAAAAGTATGGACACACTGGGTGGATCAGATCATCCTAGCAATGAGCTGGTCAGCGTCACTGGCAGTGTCAATAACCTCAAACCCTCACAGCACTTGACTAAGATAAGTTTGGCGGGGTATCCTAGTCATTTATACTCTTTCTGGGTTCAATCTGTCAGGTACCTTTACTTCAATTAGGCCCTAAGACATATTAGCTGTTATCCCATAACCCCCTTCAGATTCCTCATCAGAGGGGTTATCAATGCATGTCAGAGATCCCATAGGGTGTGAGGTAGGTTTAGGGCTTCCCTTATGGCAAGATAGGTCCTGGGGTTGCTCATCTTTTATAGCTAACTTTTGGGGAGGTATTGGAATTTTAATGGCTCTAAATTTGGCCTTGGAAGTGACAGGTTTGGGCTGCCCCATGACCTCAGGTTTTGAACTAGGGTCAGCCTGAGGTGAGGCTAAGTGGAATTGTGACAGTGGCTTTGAGGGACGTGATATTTGATCCATCATAGTAGACCACTCTGAAAGGAGAGGAGAAAAGGGCAAAGTGATATCTGACTTCACCGACTGAGCTTTTTAAACTGGTGCTGGAGGGAAGCTTTGCCCTACCACTGTCAGTATTTTCTGGCTATCCTCACATGTTATAGGAGCATCTCGTCGCTGCAGTTCCACAGAAGCAGGTTTTCAGAGAAGCATTCATAGAAGAGGCTGGAGTGGTCGGAATTGATTCTCACCTTGGAGCTCTTTGCATAAGTTCAAGTTCATGAAAATCAGCCACTTCTAGCAGAACCTCTTTGATATCCCATACAGTTTAAAAAGGGGCGCTTGACTGCAGAGATATGCATCTCTGAATAAGGATGAGGCGCCAATCTAGCCAAGGTAGCAGAAATAGTATCATTGAGAAAAAGCAGTTTGGCAAGCAACAGAAATTGAGCTTTACTATAGAATTGCTGAACAAGAGAGGTGATCGATCCCTTTCTTGAAAATTAAAACACATAAAGGACTATTTTGCCTTTGTAAACTCTGAAAAGAGCCAAAATTCTGCAATGAGCTGTTGTTTCACCTCCGCCCAGGTGCTAAGTGCAACCATGTTGGGAGCCTTTATCTCCTGAGCCATATGATTCAAGAAAGGAAGGATATATTTAAGTTTCTGCTGGTCTGTTGCTCCTTCCATCACAGATTCATAAACAAAGAGGATAGAGGCAATACTACCCTCACCTGGGGTAAACTTGTCCCCAAAATGGGGTTTTTAAATGTTGGAAAAGGCGCCATAAGGGCATTGAGAGGGGTGCTGCTTGAGATTTTTGAGTTGAGACAGTGCACTAGCTAGCTGTTGAATAAATGCAGCTAACTTGGACTCAGATGAGGCGTGGAGGTTTTGAGGGCAAATTTCCCCACTAACCTCCTTTTTTAATAAGGTTTTTTATGGTATACAGGCCCCCTGTAGTGAGCACCACTTGTTGAAATCTGGGCAGTAACTAATACTAAATGGTGCTCTTTGCATATTTTTGGCAATTAATCAGCAACAGGAGATGAAAACTTGCAACTGCTGTCATATAAATGGGGAATTTTAGCACTACTTGTATAATTAAATATAAGAAATTTAGATGCTAGAAAAGAAATGTTTTTAAGTATATATAGGTTTATTAGTGAGAATTGGTGGGTAAAAAGAGAACCCCCAAAGTACCTTGCTGCTTAGTAATTAAAGTAATTTTAGTCTCAAAGTGAGTAGAGTGAGAAATTCATTATAAGCTGGCTGCATATGAATTAGGCAATATAAGCATTCAACCTATTAATCTCTTAAGACTCACCTCACTTCAAGAAGAGGTCCAAGATGTGTTGATAGCAGGAAGATAAACCCTTAGGGCAAGGTTTCAATATATTTTAACCAATCATAAGGTGAAAAAATATTTTCACCTGGTGGGACCCTCCAAGTGTATAAAAGGGTCTGGTCTCTGCAGAGGAGTTTGAACTAAATTGCATATGTGATGGGGAGAAACCTCCTCATGGCTCCCCTGATTCTGCTGCAGATTTGGCATAACCCTATTACTAACTGCAGCCTATCTGGCCAAAGAATGGGGAAATAGTATTACCCTAATTTGAGGGGTTTCACTGAGAATCAACCTGGTTTTTTTGGCCAATATTAGCCTCTTTTTACAATCAAAACACTCTTATTACAATATCAGACAGGTAACTGTCTGACACCGGGATGGTAATTGTCTGACAATTGTATAGAAACATAACTAAAAGTGGCATCTATATAAAATCAGCACATTTAATTATTAGCTACGTTAATTATTAGTTAAAAAAGAATAAAGCATAAGATAATATTTTGTGAACAATTTGATGAGTATACAATTTAAACGCGCTACATTATGTAGATTGAAACACTACTGATATTATGTGTAATTTCGTTTTAGTGCTGAATTTGTTAATGTTTAGAATTTTGATTAAAAACTAAGATATCATATTTAAAGAAATTTTTACTCATTTAAAAACATCGTCTCTGCTTTGAGACAATAAGAACTAAAAATAATCACGAAAATGGATGTACTCAGTATCGATGTAATCACGACATAGTTTCAGGGTACTGAATAGAAGTATATAGTTTGAAGAGTTTGACATCTTTACATAGTAATCGTGTGAAAAAGTGAAAAAAGCAGAAGGTTCCCCAGCCTGAACAGCAGCATCAACGAACAACTGACCGATCCTGTTCATGGCCCCCTGATTCATTTTGGCAAAGTTTTCTCTAAATAAAGCATAAAGATCGAGTTCTAGCCATTCAGGAATAGTATAGATGAAGGTACTTCGGAACCAAAAGTTTTCAGTCGGTCTGACCGTGCCTTTGATAATTTTAGGAATAAGCTTATGTGCTGCAGACCGCTGCATTATGAGCCAGGGGTAGAAGGAGCGGATTGTGCTAGTAACTTGCTTACAATTAAAGCGAAAGTTGGTGTTGATTTCTTCAATAGTCTGGTTTGAACGACTGAATTTAGATGTGAAGTTAGTTTGACCAGAATTCATAAGTGCCATCCACTCTGCCTGAATATTATCTGGGGCTAGCAGGAGAGGATCTTTGTCGATTATAGAACTGACTGAAACTAGGCAAGTGATCTCCTTGAGAATCAAAAATAAGAGTATAGTCGAAAGCAACCTTGAAAACATGAATTAACCAAATATCACTTTTCTTTTTTATACCTTACCTGAGTTTGCAAAAAGACGCTCCACCACTAAAATAATGCGCATTTTTATTTATTATGTTTTAAAAATGAAACTAGGTACTGATTTGTCCAAAGTAACAGTCAAAGATTGTTTCTAGATCATTCTACGTATAAGCTCATACTAAATTAATATTAGAAGATAAAATAAAGTTTAGTATTTACGATCTATAAACTTGTATCACAAGAAACTCTTTTGGATTGTCATTTATAAATTATCCAAAGTTGATCTGCGGACCTTTTGTATAGAATTGCTCATCTATTAGTCACGGTTAATGTTATATTAAGAACTTTCGCTTTAAGCGCCCTATATCCACACCAGTTTTAGGCTTTAATCCACAGTGAAACAAAAAATGGAGCTTGTTTGAAACCATAGTTATTTGGTTGTGTGCCACTTCGCAAAAGTTGAATTGGATTTTTGCGATAAAGCCATATTAATCAATTTGCTACGAATTATATAAGATTATAGGTTTTTCAACCACATAATTGATTTTCGAGCGCATCAATTAGAGGCTCTTAGAATTTATCTGATAAAAGAATTATCTTCGATAAAAGATGCTTATCAATATACCCCCTAAGCTTTATATCAAATTTTATTGTTTAAATTAAACTATATTTCATATTTATGCATCGATCAAGGGTAAATTTTGATTAATAATATTATAAGCTTAACTTTAGATCTGCAAAAATTTATTTCAGCGTTCTAGCTTAAACTATATTTACCCTACATTAAAGAGGCATCAAAAAAGGATAATTTACTGCCAAATAAATGCATATGTAGATAAGTTATATCAAATGACAAATTATCCTAACATAACAAAGATGTGCTAAACTGGTCATAGAGAACACTGCCACCCACCATGTGAGTTTAGGATAAATTATTAGGAGCTCATTACCCAATTTATGGATAATGTCATTCATGAAACTATGGGATTTGTCGATTCTATAAGGCGCAATGTAGGATGCATCCTGGATATTTTTACTGGCTACAATGCAGGAGCGGTCTTAGATGACATTTCCAAGAAATATCGTTGCTTTACTGCATATGCAAGGTAACAGATTTTGGTTTAAGTAAGCAAGATATAACTTAAAATTCTGAAATAGTTAGCATTAAGATTATTTCCTAGCCAGCTTTGTGTTTTTATTTTTAATCATCAGAGATATAAGATTAAAAGATGTTTTGGAATGGTAGAATTTCTTATTAATTGTAGCACATAAATGAAAGATCAGCGTATATCCCTATGTTTCTGATTTCTATGATGCCACTTAATATCAAGTTAAGATATCCTAAAGCCCTACTATCATCTCTCACAATGTAGGTTCGAATCCAGCCATGGCAGAAATTTAATATTTCTTTGCTAAGAGGATAGTAAGATCTGTGGAGTTGAGTACCATGCCTTGGTCCTCCCAAGCGAATTAATGAAGATCATATAGTCCTGGGCTATCAGATCATGCATAGTAGATTTACCCCCAGTACTTGAGTTTTGTCCACCATTCTTAAATTCAAAATCCTACCCCAAATCTGGTGTGGTATATTTATCCCAGGGTCGACCCACTTCAAATAAACAAGATGTCGTAAAGCCGATCTAACTCAAAAATTGTTTGATTAGCTCTATTTATATGCAAAGCAAGCTGTAATGCATAGCATGTGTAAAAGCAAGCTGATTTGGATTTAAATCTTTGCCATTTAAACAAAAACAGTCGTTTACTATTTGTTAGCTATCTAACAGATGTGTTTCTTAGAAAAGTGTATTGAGTTAGTTTTCTCGCATTTTATTTTTTTATAACTAAATTTAACTGAGAATATTTACCTTAGAATACATTTATATCATAATGATATAAAAAGGATAAAGCAAAGTGGCAAAGTTCGAGGAACAAACTTTTTAGTGCCAGATTAAACAGTACTTTTTTATGAGACTTTAGGCTTGTAATTATCATTTTATTATTTTATAAATATAATTTTTTGAAATGTAAGATATTATATAACTTGAGTGATCTAAGCTCATTTTTAATCTATATTTTTCATGTTAACCCTCCCAATAAAATTGACGCCTATATGCATCTAAAAATGAGGGCAATGTAGATCTAAGAACGCATAAATGCATCCAGGAAAAAAGGGTTGTATACTTCTATTCAAAAGTTTACTGAATATTATAATACAGATGAAGACCAAAATAATTATAAAAAGTGTACCATTGGCTAAGATTTTTTTTCTAACTCTAAGGGCCAAAAAATAAAGGAGCTTCTTTTGAAAATCAGTGAAAGGGTTGACCTCAATGGTAATATCATTTTTATTAATACTTAATTCCAATAACCAATTGCTTAATAGTTTATAATTAGTATATGAACTACCATATACTAATTCATTAAATGATATACCTCAAATAATTATCTTACATACTTGTAGTTTACCCTTTAAAACCTAGTTGAAAGTTTTGAGTATAATTACATGAAATATTTGATTGCCTTCTAACCTTCTGATAAATTCAATTTTCAGAAATACTATTGTATAATTAGTCCATAGCTAAATAGACATATAGACTTTGCACAGTGAATTTTGGAGTTGAAATGATCACATATAGAAGTTAATGTAAACTGGGTGGATCTATCATTAGCATCTGAAGGGATAGATCTCAACTATTACCTTATTTAATGTATAGGCTTTTTTGTTCTGAATTAAATTGTTTATTTAAGGTATGATGACCAGGGGATGGACATTACCAAAAGAAGATAGGATAAAAAATGCAAATGGAGGAAAATTCTTGCGCAAGAAAAATGGAACCAGAGCTGAACAAAACTAAACCAACCAGGCGACAATACCAAACCACTAGTTGATTATAAGTAGAGGTAGCGGGGATCATGTGGCGCTTCTCTGGCTCCATTGTCATTAAGCAAGGTGTGGGCCCAGGTGGAAAGCAAGGGGGTGGGATCTTGAGCAGAATTGGGCTCAATATCATTCAAGGGAGGTTAGGGAAGGTACTGTGCACCACAACAAAAGAACCAAAATAGTTCAAAAGATTGTGCTCAGCTTAGAGATGGGTTTCAGGAAGTTTGAAGGTGGCAATGTTTGTAAAGGTAGTTTTAGCGTTGAGGGTATGGGCCACCACCACAACATTCTAGATGGATTAATGGCTGCTTTGTGAAATTTAAGGAGTTTGCACTTACTTTCAGCGGTAGGGGTAGCTGGGATAGCAGTAAAAAGTAGATTCAGTGCCACCGTTGAAAAATATTTAGCTTCAACTTGGTGAAGAGTGTGAGAGTCAGATAAGGCAGATGCTTCAACAATGAAGCGATGATTAAATTAAATTGGAAAGCCTATGCTTGCTGGGCTAAAAAATGAGGGATATTTGTGCATCATAAATTGGTGTTTAAAAACTGTTCAAGGGGAAAGTTTAATTGTTTCATGGTATCATCCAATTTTTAAGCCTCAGCCAACAAGGCCTGAAGTTTTGGTAAAATTTTATTGGTCATTGGCATAAGATTGATACAGAACAAGCAAATGGGATAAAGCTTGGGAGTGAATGATTGCCCAAAAAATCTCCTTATTGGCCAGAGAATTAACAGATGGCTGTGGGTGGGCGAGGATACCAGAGGATGAATTTTTAGGGCGCTGGCCCAACAACTGAACAGGTAGAGGGGATTTGCAAAGCATGGTACCCAGGCATATTCCGCAAGAGTTGTTTCAGTGTTGGATTTTTCATTAAAAAGCATTTTCTGTAGAACGCTGACAAGTTTTTGGAGTGATTTAACATAAACTGGATAGAAAAAATTTGGCATCCATTGTCAAAGTTCTCCCAAAATAAAAGTTGGGTGTCAGATGCGACATGGTACTTTAGGGTATTTGTTAGATAATATCTGCACTTGATGGGGTGACAATAGATGTAGCATGGGCTTCAAGGATCTTGGCACCAATAGGGACAGTGAAGTGGAGGATATGAGTTTGAGCCATAAACTGAGAGCCAGGACATCAACTCCTCATCCAACACCTGGTGTGGGTGTGAGATAGGAGGTGTCAAGGATATGGCTGTTTAAACTAATACTGGCCATAATGGTAAGTGTGCTAAGGACCATTATTAGTCCTGAATGCCAAGGAAACAGCTAAAATAATGACTAAAAAGGAATTTCTAAGAGTTAAGTAAATAGAAAAATTAATTTTAATTTATACAATGGCCTTATAGAGAACCAAATGGCTGCAATGGGAGTGACTGCGGGCTTTCTAGGGCAATCCCCAAGTGTGAGAAAGGAAATGAGTATGACCACTACTCCTGGGTTTGTAGCTGCTGGCCTTTAGTAACAGTCCCACTATAAATTAATTTTTACAAAAAAAACACTGTAGTATCTAGACTCAAATTGTGATAATAATTTGTTGTTTTAAGTTTTAAAACAGTTATTTGAAAAAAATTGGTCATTACTGGTATGAAATGAGCGCAGTAATTAATCTATGATAGAAGGGTTGGATCAAAATACCAGCAGAGTCAGCAAAGACATCTGGCAATAGATCAGTTAGTTGATAGAAAATGGAGTAGATAGCCAAAATTATGGTTGCTACAAATTCTGGCATCTAGAAGCAATTTTCAGATTGGGCAGAAAAGTTTTCTTTGCTCAGAAACAGAGTAATTAAATTGTGTAATTGGGGATCCTCTTTTTGGACATATTGTTCTGACCCAGTGATAATTTTGCAAAGCAAATCTAGCAGTTTTTGAAAGTCTTCATGAATGATAGGTTGAAAAGCCTCTTGTGAGTCAGATTGCGCCAAATAAGTGGTGGGTTGGCATAAAAAAATCTGGCATTCAGGAATGGTTTACATGAACGGTTGGTCAGAGTGCCATTGCTGATTGGGTTTTGCAAAACCAGTTGTGGGTTGGTGGGGATAATCTGGCAGTTGGGATATACCTTATGAGCGGCAGTGTTAAAATCTAGTTTGGGAGCATCATCCTTATAAATTTTTACTAAGGTGCAGAAAGATACTGGATCAATGGATCACGATGCCCACTCAACAATCATTGGTTCCAAATGTGGATGACAGAGAGCTTCTGTCAGACTTAAATAAATAAAAGTAGAGCAGGAATTAGAGTGAGCTTGCAATGAGCAATTGGAAACACAGAACTTTATAAAAAGTTTCAAAAATAAGAAAAAAACCAATAATAGACACTAGAAGAGGCTGTTGTTTTATAGTAATGAAAAGGAAGAGGCTTAGAAGTGAGCTTGGAACTGGATAAGCTTGGACGCTCTTTACAGCAGTTTCAATTGGCTGATTTGGAAAGAGCAGCATGGGTTTGAGAGATTCTTTTTAGCACTAGTGGTGCCAAACCCAAAAAGGGGGAGTTGCCACGCATCTTTATTTTCAAATAAGCTAAATAAAGGGATTATTAGAAATAAAAATTCTTAATATAGCCCCTAAGTTATGAGCCTAAAAAGCTATATCAGATGGGGAGGAAGCTTTGGGGAACTTTTGTCCAGCGCCCACATTAGCTGGCAGACCATGGAGGATAGCATAGTAGTGGGGGCATCAGTGGCATGTGGCATAAAGAGATATAGTTGAGGGTTTTTTTAATTAATGAGGCCTGCAGTGTCCATTGCCTCAAGATATTGAGCAAGTTGATGCGAAGTGAAAGTGAAGAGAGCTGGCACACAAGTGAATGACTTGATGCACCAGCGGGTTTCAGGATAATTGGGGTCAAAAAAGCAAAATTTTTGCCACATCAATGCAAGTGCGGCTTGCACCAAAGGTGATTTCCTCAATCTCATACTTTGCATCCTCCTCAAAATCATGTGGAAAATTGAGGATAGGATACATTCAACCAGGGGTTTCATCGCCCTATAGAGTTGCTGGCGGAGTAAGTTGTATCAGGAGCAGCCGCGGCTTTGACCATCATTTTATTTATATTTTTATTTAACGGATAACCATTTTTTGGGCGAAAATGATGGGCCACAATTCAGGAGGATTGACAAAAATTTCTCCAAAGTGAAATCTGGCTTGACATGGTATGGTCATTTTCTCATCAATCCGTTTGAGAGCCTCAAATGGATTGGATTCAGCCAGCACTGGGCCAGTCACCAGAACTGAGGCAGTGGCAGGAGCTGATTGGCCATAAACTGTTGACCATGGAATCTCAGCTGAGACTGTTTCAGCCATAAGTTCAGGCTGCTGTAAATTGACCAAATTTTTAAAAATTTGCAAATTTTGATTGTCTGTGGCTTTGGAGGCACGCCAGAATTTTCCAAGGCTGGGGTGGGAGAATCAAGCCCCACTTAAAAAAACTTAGTGCAGCTGCAGATGAGCCAATGCTGGAGGGGGAGCAGCGGATGCAGTGGGGGCAGAAGCCATAGGGTTTTTGCGCTTTGAGTGATCAAGCTCAAAGCACAAGGGGCAAATGGCGCAGCTGTTCTTGACATGCGCCCAGAATGGGTGAACAAGGGTAGATCTGATCACTGTGCAAGGGGTAATCGCAAGGTGGGTGTCACAATGAAATAGGCAGATTGTAACAAAGGCGCGTGACCCTACCAAACAATCAGCTCAATTTGGAACCACGAATTGTAACATGGGGCTGCACATAAACAGCCAAATCCTTTGTGAGCTTGTGGTGGAGGCGTTTGGGGGAAAGATGGGAGGGCAACCCTGCAAACTGGACCACCAAAGTGGCCTCATCTGGGAGCCATATGCAAATGGTAGGAAGAGGAATATTTTAAAAATTAATGGCAGCTTAGATGCTGCTGTTGCATCAGCCTCAGAACAGAAACCAAGGTTGAAATACCCCTAAAAGGGGTGGAAATCAATGAAGCTAGTGGGATTAAACACCGCCATGGCCATCTCAATGATGGCTGCACTTGAATGTGGGAAGAGGTTCCCATAATTGACCCAGAGACCAAAATGCAGATTGCTCCATGAGAGAACCAAAGGGTTTCAGAGCACCGCCTGAGAAAACGCAAAATGGTGGTCCAAGTCCTGAGGGGGGACATATTGCCCAATAGCATTAGGTGGGCTAGCAGAGCCAGCCTGGGTGCGCTTCAGCAAAGGAAAAATATGCCAGATAGTGGAGCAACACCACCCCAAGATGGGGCGGCAGGCGTAAAGAGCATCAAAATTCATAAGTTTTGGCTTGATTGTGCAGCAATTATTTAACATTTTTTAAAAATTCAAATTGGCTTTGATTTCGATGTCAAAGCAAAAAATGGTTAAGAATATTCTTGATATATTAATATCAGCTCATAAAAGCTTTGACTTGGAATTTTGGATTAGTAGCTGGTTCACTTTAATAAAGCAAAATTTTAGCGAATTTTCTCAGACTAATTTTTGGCAGATTTTGCTTCATAAGAGATTAATTCTTCCAGTTGGTCAATGTTCAAGCCTCTTACTATCAACTCTCACTTTGTATTATTAACTTGAATCGTATAATTGAATATCTGGTGATCCAAACTGGCTTTTCTGACTTAAAAGTGTTTATTGAGATCCAAGGCTGATATTATCTGGTAAAAATAGTTTTGAGGATACTGGACAGGGGTAGGATGAGTCTTGTGGCCCTGCTGGTAGCCCCTGGTCTGAGCTACCTCACTAAATACCCTGTTAATTTTTTTCCAAAAGAAGGGAGAGAGAAAATGGAGGTGCAGCAAGGAGATCCTAGGGCCAGAGCATTGTCCTATTGCTCAACAACATGAGAAAATCACTCAGCTGTAGCTAAATTTTTCTGGTGCCTTTGTGTCCCCTCTTGCACCTGTGGGGGAAATTTTCGTGATCTAGGCAAAGAGGCTGGGTCTCTAGACTTACAGGAGATTGGCGAAAAACACCACCGTTGTGGTGTTGTTTAGTAGGCGAGTACAAATCATAGGGATGGAAGTATTTTATAGATAATTTAGGATTCCGCCACTGTGGAAGCATCCTCTTCAGAGATGAAAGCAATGCCAAAGTTCATTTAAAATGATAAAAATTTGATGAAGCCCCCTACCATTAAAGCGGCGGTGAAAAGCTCAATTTTTGCTTTGTCAGTGGATGAGAATAATCTCCTGTAGCTGACAAGGAGGAAAAATCAAATATTGGACTGATTTAGGGTAAAACGATGTGGGAAAATTGGGTGGGCATGTGCAAAGTGGAGCGCTAAGTCAATGGAGGAACATAACGGTTCTTGGGTTTTGTTGGACTAGGTGAACTAATCCTAACGTGATTTCCCATAGGTTGGAAAATTCTGGTGCTGGTTTACTGCTGCCTTATGCTAGAGCAGTCAGAGATGGACCAAGGTCCTAGTTATTGGATGTTGTTTTGGTGGTACAGTTAGAACAATTTTTTGAAAGGACCACATAAGAGAGTTTAACTAAACCTAATTTAAATGCTATTGTGTTTTATTCTATACATATATTTATTTTGTATTTGTTGTTTTGGAGTGCACTACCATATGATATGTGCAAGTAAGGTAATTTCTGACATGTGAATGAGATTAGAAGACAGAAGCTGATTTGGTTTGTGTTAATATCTTTTTTGTTTCCCACAGTAACTGGGATTTAGGTATTCAAGTAGCCTATTCATGTTAGAGTGGAAAGTGACATAGATAATTCAACAAAATCCTCATAAACATATATACTTATTTTTTAGCACTAGTAGGGCCTAACTTAAGAGGGAATATCAACAAATTTTTATTGTGGATGCCAAATAAAACTGAGAAAAAACTCCAAACATGGTGCCACAGCTATCCTAAGTGGCCATGTCAGATAGAGAAGGAGGGGGGTCAGAAGGTTAAATTTTACGCTGCTCTGAGGGAATGCATCAAAGCAGAGTAAATGGGCATCAAAGCGTTGGCAGAAACGGGGAAGAAGGTTAAAAAAGTCAAATAAGATTATTAATGAAGCACGCGTTGTGCAGAGCCTCAACTTACTAGGAGAACTGATTCTCAGAATTCCTTAATAATTCCAGCACATGAGTAGCTCTCTTAAGTTTTTAGTGTTTGGGACTATTGAGGTCAATCAGAGAAAATATTGACAGCGTTGGCACATGAACAGCCTGAGGCATATGTGAGCTCTTTTAAAGTGTCCCTGCCTATTCTAGGAAGTCATTTAAGAAGGTATGGTAGTATATCCTTTTGCATAGAAGCTCCATGGCCACGTGAAGGCTTGGCAGAGGATGGTGTTGGTGGGGCATCAGCCGCTAGATGGCAAGCTGATGGTGGGTATGATAAGCAGGGAATTCATATCTAGGTCAGAAGCAGCTCTGAGGAGAAGAAAAATGAGTAATAAGGAAAAATTTGGGCCAATCAAAGCTGGGATTTATTTAAAAAGGTTTAGTCACCATTAGTAACCCAGTAAGATTTGAATGGGTTGGAAACATGTAAAGCAATTAGGACATCAATGTAAGCTTATTGGTAGATGGCAGAAGCAATCAGCCCTTGAACCACCAATTAAGGCAATTCAACCGGGGCCAGAGCAGCAATCTGCTCATTAACAGAGCAAGAAGATGAAAGTTAATTGGCTGGAGCAGTAGGAGCAGTGCCCACAGCATTTGAGGGAGGATTAAACCCCAATACAAAACCTTTTTAGATTGGCTATAGGGCTAACAATGGAGGGAGGAGAGACGGAAGACAATGCAGTCCCAAGGAAAGGGCACTTGCATTTTAGTAGTTTATTAAAAGCACAATAGAAAGAAGTTATTGCCACTTTCCACGTGGGGCAAAAATGAGTGATCATAGAGGATCAAAGTTTAAGGGGTGAATGGCAAGGTAAGTGCTTTACTGGAAGGGACAAATCATTGCAAAGACATGAGGCATTAAACGATGTTTGGCCCCATTGGGAACCATAAAAGAAGGGTAGGATCTTCGCTATGAAAAGATAATCCCACCAGTAGCTCCAGGCGGAATTTCTTAGAAAAAGATAATTTAAAAAGTCAGAAAAACTGTACCATCATAGTAGCATCAACTAGCAGTTGGGTGCGAGTAGTGGGAATGGGACTATTTTAGCAAACTAGTGGCATTGTCACTGAGATTATGGCATGAGAGTCACTAGAGAAGCCCTGATCAAACTACTTGAAGAAGCAGAAATTTATAAAATTGGTTGTTTAAACATTACTTGAGCTATCTAAATAATGGATGCACTCACATGGAGGAGGAGGTTCTGATACTAAACTCAAAGGCTGAAGTGCAGGTTTGCTCTAGGGGAACCCCAGGGGCCTCTAAACACCGCCTGAGAGCGCGCAAGGTGGTATGCTAGGTATTGAGGAGAGACGAAGCAACCAGAGAGATTAGGGGGCTAGATGAGCTAGTTCAAGGCATTTTGTCAGAAGCTGAAAGATGACAGGAAGCAGCGCATTATTACCTCATGCAGGGGCAGTACACTTAATCTCAATAACATTTACATTTTTAAATTGTGTGATACAACGTTTTTAGTATCTATAATTTACAAACTTCATTAAATCAATTAAGGGATAAAAGAGAAATATAAATCATAAACATATATATTTATCAAGTATGGTATAGAACTTTGTTTTATTAGTTTTTGTAGTTTTTGTGGCTTTTTGTGATTAAGGCTAATAATGTACCACAGATTGTGCTTTATAATTATATCAGTGCCATATGATACCGTTTTCTAAGAGCATATAGATTGAGAAAATTTGAGTTATAAGACAATTGTAAAATTGATTTTTTTATAATCATTGAGTTTTTTGACTCGGGTTCAAGTTTTCAAGTCCCAAGTCAAATCATTTAAAAAAATTTTGGGTTTTGGTTGAGTTTGGGCGCTGGGCTGTGACTCACCTGAGCTATTCTTTAGGCTCACAAGAGCTTAAAGAATGGTGTGGGAGAGGCTCCCCAGAAGGGTGACTTTAAAGGTTGAGCCTACATAATTCTAAACTTTGTTCAGAACTCTTCTCTGGAGTTTTCACCCCAATCTAGGCACTCCTGTGGCACCAAGGCTACCCTTATATTGTTTTATGGAGGGCTGCAATTGTGGCGACTAATTTTTGTAATCTGTTTGAGAGTGACATTTTATTCAACAAAAAAATGAGGTTAATTCTGGGGTTTGCTATCTTGCTTAACTATTTTGTCTTTTTTCTCGCTCCAAGATTTCACTACTTCAGAGGTTTAATGGGTAGTTGCATGAGGCACTAACACATACCTAAAGAGTCCAACCTTATGTTGGACATTCTTTTGGCATCAAATATTGGTGTCAAACTGAAGTCTAGATGTCAATCAGAAACTGAGAGTTTCTCAACTTTTACAACAATGTGCAAGTAATCTCAAGGTTTTGCTTAAATTCTTTCTGATCATTAGTAATATTTATCAGATAATATGATGGACAAAATGTATCAAACATAAGGTAAAGACTTTTTTATTGTGTGTATATAAGTTAGGCACAATCACCATGTTTTCTTCTTACAAATATTTCAGAGAATGTGATTAGACCTTATTAAACAAAACAGCGTCATTAAAAAAGTCATAAGGTAAACCATGATAGTTTTGACAATATTGTATGTTCTAGTAATAGTAAATGGCAATAGAAATGTGTTACTAAAGTAAAACTTCCAAAAAAAAATCCAAGAATCTCTAGTGCAACAAATTTTACTTAAACATTAAGATCAATGTCAGTAATTAAGATAATATCCTGTTGCTGTAAGCCAATTCCCAAAATTGGATACATGAATTTTAGTTGGTTGCACATCAAAATGGAGGGCTAGGCCAGCTATCATTCTAACTATGATAAGAGACTTTTGGGCAAAATATGTGTTTCCACTTGTGAGATTTTTTCCAATTTTGAGTATTTTATTTTGGTCCATATATTTTTTTATTTATTTTTCTTTCTTGTAAAGTTGGGTGATTTTATGTACATAAATTAATTTTTTTCTTATGAATCCTAACACTCAATTTCATAAAAGATTCATGGATTTTTGTTTGTTGTATTATGTGCTAATTGGCATAGCATATATTGCCCTGACAAGAGAGTTAAAAAAAATCTTTAAAGTAAATTTCTAGTATAAACAGATTTAAGGAAAAGTTTTGCCTTATAGTCTTTTGCTCTATATCAATATTACTTATTCATCAAAAGCATTGTCCATTTCTAAATTAAGTGTGAGGTTCAGTAAATATGTGTAACATGTGTTTTTTATTAAACCCCAACACATATTTGATTTTAGCCTATACCTTCATAAGGTATATGCAATTGCTAGAATAATTTAGCTAATTTTTTATTTTATCCCATGTATGCAATTAAAAACAAGCTTTTTTCTAGGTAAAAGATTTTGTGGCTATCCTTACTCAATAGTATGAGTATCTAAAGTGATAGCGTTATCTGATGTTGTAAGCATAATAATAAGCAAGTTGCAAGATCCAATCTTCAACCTTCATTTTATATTATGCTAATTAATATAAATTAGTACTTTAGCTAATAGTTTGACTCTAAAATTGATTATGGAGGTTTGTGAGCGCAATATTATCTTTTAAGTTTGTGCAAGGTATTCTATTTATGCAGCCTTCAAATCCTGACCTTTTGCATCAAAATAATGTTCATCAATGTCATGAAAAATTCATTGTTTATTTCAAATTAGCATCTACAATGGTCTCAATTTTTATTTGATTCTAAAGTTTTAGATCTATTTCAAATACTGCTATGGTATAATAAAATATTTAGTATAGCATTTTTGTGTTACCAATGCACCAAGAACTAAGGTAATAAGATAGTTCTCTTATGAATTCTATTACTATAAGAAAGCATTTTTAATTCCAACTATTCAAAAGTATTAGATGATGTTTTTAGACTTGTTGCTATTGTTTCTTCTAAAACATTTTAATGCACTAGCACTTAAAGAAAAACAATTCTATGTTTGGTATCTTGACCTCATAGCCAAGTCCATGCAATATGCTGCCCACTTATGATAAGATCCAACTATGATGTGCTATCATTTTGAAGGCGATACAAACTATCTATTATTACAGCTTTGAGTTTGCTTTATGCAGTATGTTTTGACTACCAAAATTACTATATTGACTTTCTCAGTAGATATTGGGTTTACTCACCCTAGAATTAAATTAGATTTTTATATTTGAGCCCTTTTTAATTGGTCTAATTATATATCATAATAAATTACACTTATAAATTTGCTTTGGTTATTTTCAAAGTTAATAGGTCACAATTGAGAAAAAAATTATCACTGTTATAATAATTATTGTATTTATAATTACCATTGTAAGAAAAATAATGGAAAGGAGAAAAATAATATGTTTGAAATATAAAGTCATTATTCCTTACCAAGCATAGGTCCTTTTCCTGTTGTTTAAACATGTTATTATCAAGAGGGTGTTAGATAGATCCATTGATAAAGTGACAGAGGTAAACTTTTGTGGCCTTTTGAGGCTAAATATTGAGCTAGCTTTTAGTGCTAGTGTCCGCCCAAATACTTTTTATCTACAAAAGTATGTTTTTTCTATTATTAAAATAAGCTTAATTTTGAAACTTTTTAGGCTTTAAGATTAGTTTGTAGGCTATATGCTAACTAAAATATATTTTATGTCTTCACTAGAAAGTAGTAGTATATTTTTAATTTAGAGATTGTAGCATTAGATACACTAGTTTCTCCATGTTTATGTCTATAATTATATATATATCTGGGATGAAAAATATGTAGTGATAGGCAGTTATAAAAAAAATTTTACTATCTTTTTTGACAACGTACTCTTAAACTATTTTAATGATATTGAAATGCTTCTAAGGTTATAAGTTTTTTAGACTGGTAAAAGTCATAACTAAAAAACTACAATTGTTTAGCTCCCAATATAATAAGAAAGCTGTGGCGTCTTTTTGTATTATAGCTTAGTTATCTAAATGTGCTCAAATAGAAAATACCTATCTTTGGTGTAGTGGCTCTTATACTTTTCCTTTAAAAAAGGAGTGTTTTATCATTTTGCGCGAACTTAAGTATGTTTTTTACAATAATTAATTTTTAAGGGCTGAATAGTTCAATGCTTTTACAAAAAATTAACATATGCTTCAACCTACTTTTCTTTCTCGTTGCAATCATTATTGCAACCTATTCAATTCAAGACTGAATCTAGTTTTGATAATCTCACAGAGGAGAATAGTCTGCGCCCCTGTCAGGGAGCAGTTGGGCAAGCAAGGTAAGAGGAGCAGGTGGAAGGCCCACAGCCTCCAACGTTTGAAAACGCCCCAGAAAATCTAGCGGAATTGACAAAAATACTAAAAAACTGGCGGTCACTATTTCCCCAGAGATACTCGCATGGAAAGCATGATGCAACCAGTACATCAACATGCCACACTCCCAGCCACTGTCATCAGTGGAATTTGGAGTCTGCGTGTTTCTGGACATCCAAAAAATGGCCTTATGGGAAAAATTTTGTGAAGATGTACACACAATTTTCCCAACTGCGGTGTATGTTGCACCTTACTCCATGTCATGCGGTTGGCTGGACCTAGGTTTTGAAAGCAAAATGGCAGCAGATGAGGCTGCAGCGGTGCGCATAGTGGTTGACCTCCCTGAAGGGCAACAGGTTGTCAAAACCAAATGCACCAGATGGACAAAATCAAACCAAATTTTCCTCACATTTGACTTTTTGCCTACTATGGTAAAATGTGAAATTTTGGAACAACACCTGAAAGATGGTCTCACTGTATATGGCAAAATACAATCTTTTGAAATGCAACGCTTCATGCTGATGCCAACCTGTGCACCAGCAAAGCCATTGCAGTTCTGACCCCAACTGAGGAGATTGTGAAGGACCTAACCCAGATCCCGCACTCCACGTTTATTAATATTGCAGGGCATACCACCCACCCATTCTGGGTGACCGTGGACAGCGCGCCCCCCATTTGCACCCACTGTGATGAATTCAGCCATAAGGCACACGCATGCCCCATCAAGGAGGGCGTCACATTCCAAGAGCTCCCCTCGGCAGCCATGGCCAGTGGGGAGGCGCACTACAAACCAACTGCAAGCACCAGGGAGGCCTTCCCATGGGGAGCACAAGGCTGCTACCTACTGGTAAAGCCTATCTCCCCACAAGAGTGGAAGAAGGCCAAGCAGGCCCATAGGGCCGCGGCCAAGGAAGCGGCCAAAGCCACCACTGCTATCCCACACTCACAACGCCAGGAGGATATGGAGACCTTTGCAGCGGAAGTAACTTGGGAATCCATCAACTAATCAGATTGGGAAGCCCATGCTGAGTGGGCCACTCAATCTGAGGATCCAATGGGAGATTTGATCTTACCCAATCGTTGCACCCAAGCTCCAATTGAAACTGACTTGGGACCCATCCCAACTGAAAATTTTTTTTGACCTGCTCAATGGTGCACCAAACTCACCCGCACCACAAAAAATTCGTCTGACGTCAGAAAAATAAAAAACAAAGGCTAAAGCCAATGTGACTCTTTCTGCAAAAATCAACAAAAACTCCAATAGCGTTGCTGCTAACACCCCCGCTGCTGTGAAGGCCCGCGGGGATCTAGAAGAGGATGGTGGGCCCAAATGCCCACCCCCTCGCACCTAAGGTGTGATGGGGGAAAACTTCACTTTAGGGATGTTGAATATTGCCGGACTCAAGGCCTCCCCATCCCAGGCTAGGAAACTGAGTTTTTTACAACACAATTTACCCGTGGATATCCTGGCCATCCAGGAGTTCCACTGTCCATGAGGTTCTGAGGAAGCTTGGAAAACAATGCTCCTCCCATCCCTATCCTTTTGGTCGATGCACTGTGGGGTGCTAATTTGGAAAAATAATTTTTTCAAATTTTTATCCTCAGAAACATTCCTAAATGGCTGAGTGCTTTTTGTCACCTTCTCGTGGGCTGATGTAGCACATGCAATCATCAACATCTATGCCCCAAATGGTGCATGCAAGCGTCAGGAATTTTTCTCATTGGTCAAATCCCTCCCGCTACCTCCAGACTCCTTCATAGTTGGCGACATGAACTGTTTGCTAAACACACCAACAGACCGGTGGCCTTCCTCACCCCACGCCCCCCAGGGTCACGTAGAACTATGTGTTCTAAAGGCCACCCTCAGGTTAATGGATGCGCTGCCGTGGCATGCCCCCTGCTCAAAAACATGACACAGCCCCACATCCACAACGGCCAATTAAGGTCCATGACCCGCATCGATATTATTCTAATGCCAGCAAAATTCCAACCCCACATCTCCCACTTCAAGACAACAAAAATGGAATTCTCTGACCATTGACTGGTCTCACTAACCTGCCACCTACCTGTCACAGCTGCTAAGGCCCCACATTGGTACAAAATCCACCCCCCCAAGCTCAGGTCACCAGGATTTTCCACATGGGTAGAAGAGGCAACTATGGCGAAAAAGTTTGTTACACCATTTTGCGCGGACCCTATTTCCACATGGGCAACTTTCAAATATGACACCATCTGCCACTCTCACCATCTCTCCTCCAGATGCTCACGAGCCACATCAGCAGTTATCTCACGTGCTCTGGCAGAATTGGCACACTTAGAGTCCAACATCCCAGTTACAGGATACAGCTCTGCATGGGGATGGAAGTGGGCAGAGGCAGCTGCCCACCTCAACGCACTTGAAAAAAAACACAAACATCGGGTTTGTGTTCAGTACAGGGCCACACGCATCACAAAAGGTGACAAGTGCACCGCACATTTCTTTAAAAAAAATTTTGCACCACGCCAGAGCGTGGCCTGCACACAGGTGCAAAGATCGGATAAATCCATTGTGGATACACTGGCCAAAGTGGCAATCAAAATGCAACAGTATTACTCCAAGTTGTACCAATCTGACCCAATTCAGCTGGCTGAAGTGGCAGAATTTCTTAACCGAGCCCACATCTGCTCCATTTTCTGATACCCGGAAATAATGAATTTGATTACTCTGGAACAAATTATGGACAGCCATCTGCGGTGCACCAAACTGAAAATGCCCAGGCCCAGATGGCATTCCATATGAATTCTACAAAAAATATTTCAAATATATATCCCCATTGCTGCTCACCTCCCTTAACCAAAGCCTGATGGAAACGCGCCTCCTACCAGGAGGACATGAGGCCTTCACTGTCACACTCTTCAAGAAAGGGGATAAGCTAGACTTAGCCAACTGGCACCCCATTTCTCTAACAAACACAGACACCAAAATTTTGACAAAAATCATGGCTAACCGTTTAGGGACTGTAGCATCTGCCACCATATCCCCAGAACAATTTGGTTTCATCCCCAGAAGGTCGATTTGGGATAACGTACACTCTGTGGCTAATGTATGTCAGTCCACAGCCTCTGGGGCACTTGTATTCTTGGACCAACAAAAGGCCTATGATAGAGTAAACTGGGAATACCTCAGGGCCTTCCTCCATCAATTCCGCCTACCCCCTCACTTCATCAACTGGGTAATGCTGCTCACAGAATCAGCAACAATGGCAGTGCATGGCCCTGGCTTCCTAACGGAAGTAGTCCGCCCTCAAAGGGGCTTGCGACAAGGGGACCCCCTCATCCCACTCTTATACAACTTCAGCCTTGACCCACTACTGCGAAATGTGAATGCCCAACTCACTGGGGTCCACGTGCCAGGCCAAGCCCCAGTCAAGATAATGGCATTCGCAGATGATTGTGTAGTGAGGGTGTCTTATAATCAAGATGCACGCGCGCTTGAAGCTCTCATCCAGGAGTATTCCAGGGTAAGCAACGCGGCACTGAACGCCTCCAAAACTGAAATCATCCTCCTTGGTCAGTTTCAGAACTGCTGGACCCCAGCAATTAGTTCCCAACCTGGCCCATCTGCTCGCCCACGTCCTCGCCCTACTAATTCATTACACACCGCCCCACTGGTGCTCCCCTTCGTGCTACGTCCTACCAAAGGACCAGTACGCCATCTGGGCGTGTGTATGGAGGCAGGCGGATACGCGTCAGCAGTAATAGAGTGCCGTATTCTGGATAACGTGATGAAGCAAATTGCCTCTCTCAGAGCCCACCCTACTTCCCTTACTGGCAGGATTGTTTTATCCAACTCCATGCTCCTCTCCAAAGTCTGGTTTGGAGCCCATGCCATCCCCTTCTCCCCAAGCTTCTACAAATCCTTGTACGCCTTGCTGCAAGGATGGCTTTGGTCAGGCCGCCTTACACCAGTGCGGTTAGAGGTCATGTTTGGCCCTCAACATCATGGCGGCATGGGCCTTCTTGACTTCAAAGCCCATGCCACCAAGATCCTGGGTACCTGGATTACGGCCATCACCACCCCTACACTCCCCTCCCAACACTGGTCCCGCGCAGCCTGCTCCAACTTCTCCCACGCCTTGGGCCTCAACAATCCATCGAACCCCCACTCCCTGATGAAATACCTCACTTCACATACATCGGCCACAGGTCCTCACGGGACTAAAACCCACTACAAACGAATCCTCCTCTCCATGCGGAGCGCTGAGTGGAGAATTCGTATTAGCGGACATACAACTCAAAGAGGCTGCCCCTCTCCTCAGTTCACACAAGAGTTACAGGGGCTACCCATCCATGATGGCGTGATCCCTATTTGACCCCATGTCCTATCCAGGGTGGACTACCTGGACATGATGGACATCCCTTACTCCATTGAGACCCAAAAAATATCTGGAAATATGTACACCATCCTCTGTTGCAACCTCAAGTCCGCTCCCATGTGTGGCGCTGCCTGAGGCGGGAGTATCATACAGCTGAGCGCTCTAACACTTTACACTTATCCTGTGTCATGTGTGGCCAGTATGGAACGCTGTTTCACCGCCTGGAGAAGTGCCCTACCTCTAAAGTGATATGGCGCGAAGTTCAACGTCTTCTGGGACAGGATCAAACGCATCCCTTCAGTCTGTCAAGAGATATGTTTGCTCTATCAATGGCCTCCCCCCTTCTGCCCTCCCTTCGTGCTTTGGTGGTTGCAATCGCCATGTGGACCATCCACACGATTGTCTTAGATGCCATCGCAGGCTCCACCCCCACCCTCTAGAAGTGGTACACAGATTCCGGTCCCATTTGGTGGACCACTTTCAAGTGTGGATGTTTGGATACCTCCCACCATGTCGCCAACAGCTGGTCTCTTCCTGGTTCCCAGTCTGGTTCATCAAATCAGACCCCTTCCTCCACATGTGCTCAATTGTGGCTATGGCTTCTTCACACGTTTCCTCCCCCTCCCCATAAGTGGCGTTCCCGCTGGCAACAAGAGATAGCATCACTTCTCTGGGGTGCCTCCCCTGGTACTAAGTTTTTCTCTTCTGAGTCATATTCGGAAGTGTCCATCCCTTGTTCAGTCTTCCCCGCAATAAATTTAAAATTTAAACATATGCTTCAACTTATAAAAGTTTCTATATGCTACTTTTCGATGTTTTTGTGTGATGTGACACATCAAAGATTGTTGATGATGTTGAGGTTTGGCGCAGGGGTTTTGTTTTTCAAGCGCACATGTTATACACACACTATACATAAGGTACTATTTGAGACAGTAACCTTAACTAAAAACTAAGAAATAAACCTTATTTACCACAATATGGTTTTTCAATTAATAATAGCACACTGTATTTTATAATACTGCAAGTGGCTCAAGGGCTCACTAAAGTAATCTTTGATAAAGCTCTCACCGCTTTTATAGGAACAGATCTCCCCACGGATGACACCTGCCCAGATATGTTCCTTCTATCTGATTGTTGGACAAACAGTTTTTTGACTAGTAAGTAAGAATAGGTTGGAGGAAGATAGCTTCAATTTTCAATATACTATAGGCCTATCCAATACTTGGTGGAACCTGGCCTCTTGGAGTAATGCAATTACTCCCACTCCTCAGCCAAATAGACCTATGGTTAGTAGCAGAGATACGCTGAATAAGCAGAATCAGAGGAGCCATTCTGAGGTCCCTCTGAGTCCTTTATCTAATTTAGTTCAAACTCCATTGCAGAGATTGGCCCCTTTTATAGGCCTGGAGAGGGTCCCACCAGGTGCAACTATTTTCTCCCATGGTGATTGGCTCAAATATATCTAATCTTTACCCCACGGCCTTGTCATACCTACTCTTGACCCTCCATAGGCTGTTCCATTAAATCATGGTGAGTTTCAAGAGCTCTGAGAGGTTGAATACCCATATTTCCTAAATATGCTAAAAGCTATTAATGAATCATTCACCTATCTTGCTTCAAGCCTCAAGTTATTTTTTTACTAAGCATTGCAATTATGATAGGGTTTGATTTTTATTTCCTTGCCTCAACCTAATAAAAACTTATAAAAACCAATCTCTTATATTAGTTTCTAAGTTTTATTACTTTTATCTAGTGGTCAACCCCCTTATTTATTTTGGCAGTTGAAGAAAATACTTCTCCTGCTATATTGTTGAAATCAGGGACTAATTAGCACCAGAAAGCATAACCCTGCCCTGATTCCAGCACTGATTTCTTATTATTCTTAGCTACTAAGCATAAATTAAAAATGTAGATAATGATGTATTATTCAAATTGGGCCAGAAGGCGAATGACTAGGGCTTGGGGCATTTTTATAAAAGGTGCAATATGCCAATTTTAAGCAAATTACTGGCAGATGGCAATACAAAAATAGGGGCCCTATTACAGATGATTTTACGCTGACATGAAGAAGTGCTATATTTTCTAGACTAAATATGAGGCAATTTAGCAACTAAGGCCACAGCATTAGTGGTCCACAAATTAAAAGGAACAAGTTATGCCAGCAAGGACTAGGGATTTAATTGTTAGCAAGTCAATACGTTAGGCAAACAATTATAAAAGCATGTCCTGCAGGGCAAGATAATTCTAATGACAAACCAAATCCTCTATCTAATTTATTAGTTAAATTATGAAACTTCCTAATTTGATAAAAACTATATCTACCAGATGATTGGTCAAACCAATTACAACATTTCCCTACATTTGACCAAACATCAAGAAAAAAGATGTTGGGGGTCAACTAACTCATTGAGAAAGTTAAAAAGTTTACCAAAACAATGCTGATGTTTATTTATGAACTTATTATGCGCCCAGTTGATAAACAACCTTTAACATAATTTTTTATAGTGTAGGACTTTGTGGATGTCTTCTCAATAATCTTAAAAGCCACTTCCATATGTGCTCCAGCATGCTGGTTAGTACAAGTTCATGGTTATCATAATGAAAAACCAGTTCTCCTACAGCAAAAAGGGGTAAAGCCCACAGGTCTTTGTTACCATGTTATATGACCTTATTTTTTGAACCAGCACATTAGTATATATAGAAATTTGTAGTTAAATTTAAGTCTGAGTCTTATTTTCAAGTACTTTAAGGGAGTCATATTTTCTTAATTGATACAAGAATATAGATTGGAGGAATCTCCAGTTCTTCTATAAGTTAAGCTAATGGGGAATGACTCATGGCCAGGTGCTAAGAGATATTGTAAGCAAAAACTGTGGAATGCAAGAAAAGGTCCAATCTAGAAACCTTCACCATGTTTATCTAATGTAAGATTTATAAAGAGTACTGTTTACTTGTTTCACTATGCCATTGGTCTCAGGATGATAGGGCTTAGACAATACCCCTAATACTCATTAGGTTGTTAATCTTCATAATCATCTGGGATGTAAAGTTAGTCAAATTTTATTATAAAAGAAACTGAGGGAATCCATGCAAATAAATATTATAAAAGTGAACTTATCCGTTGTCATGGACCTTAATTTCCTGAACACATTGATCTACACCCATTTTTTGTAAGAGGATCAATGGCAACAACTAGTATTTTAATTGACCAGATGTCTTGGCCAGAGGGCCCACAACATCAATAGAAACGGTATGTCAAGCAAAACTGGGTTTAACTAGTTGATAAAAGATGGCTTTCCAGTAATAGCTGTCCACTTGTCATCCCTTATAACAGCAGAGGATCTCATGAATATAAAACTTCATAGATTCTCAATAGTCGTTCTGTTTTAATAACTCACGCATTATCTTATAACACCATTATCCGTTGCCTTGTTGGCCCTAAAATAGTACTGGTTTGCTCCATTGGTTGGGGTATATAGATTGCTAATTGTTGGGTACTTTAACAGTTTCGCATTTTTGACAACTTTGTTCTTACTTATCTTTTTATGATACACTGAACTCTAACTAGTTTGTTGACATATTGTTGGGTTAGCATTCTTTTATAGATAAATCATTGCCCAAAACTAGCCTTTAAGGCCACAGTTGGCAGAAAAGATAACTCATCAGCGTTTTGATGTTTTACATCATGGCAGTGCTGAATTATAAAATCATAGACATGTATTTCAAAGCTTATGAGCCAGCGCTTTCTGGATCCTATAGATTCTATAACCAACAAAAGAGGCATGATTAGTTACTACGGTAAGATGCACTATATGGACATAAACCCAGATTTGTTTTGCATGAGTAGATGACCACCAGGCACTCCTTCTCAGTTAACATATAAAATTTGGACATGGAAATCCAGCATCTTGCTGCAGTAAGCCATGAGGTGCTCAATTCTGTCAAAATTAAATTGAGATAACACCATATCAACTTTAGTGATTAAATCATCCAATTTAATATACAGATTATTGAAATTTGGGACATCAGTAGCGGCGCTTAGGTGAGGTAAAGTCATATTTTATCAAAGTTCAGCTGAGAGTTCTTTGTCCCTTCCATGGTGCCCAATTTATAAAAGGAGAAAAATAAAAATCTTCTAATTTGCTAAACTTTCTACGGTCTGGTAGTAATAGCCAATCATTTCTCTAAATACTTTAACGTCATTTTTTCTACTTGGTCACGCCATTAATTCTATAGCTTCAACCTTCGCTGGTTGAGGATGCAAGCCATGTTCATCAATGACAAACCCCATATATTCCAGCTGCTCATGGAAAAGTAGCACTTACATGTCATAATATTAAGATCAGCATTGGCTTAGTGGTGGAAAACTTCTTCTGTAGAATTCAGATGATCAGTAAATGTTCTAGAGAAAACGTTAATATTTAAATAATAAGAGAACATATGAAATTTGAAAAATGCTAAGGATACTATCCATAGTCCAATGAAAGATTGAACGGGCATTTAAAAGCCCTTGTATTACTCTAGTAGTTTAGTAGAGGCCCAAGGCCATTTCATGGCACATTTTTCCTGTTCCTCTTTAGGCAGCTCTATCTTCCAGTAGCCATAAATTAAATACATAGCTGAAAAATATTATGTGCCGCCTAAGCGGTCTAACACATTGTCATTTCTCAATAAAATTAGAATTTTTCTTGGTGATAGTTTTAAGCTTAAGTTATTCTATCATTACGCCATTTAACAGTCCTTTTTATTAATTATCAAAACTGAAGAGACCCAAGAACTATTGAAGGGCACTAACATCCTGAGTTTCACTAGCTGAGTATCAATTTATTAACAACCTCAAAAAAAGATTTTGAATATTTAATCAGAAGGAGGCAAATTGAGGGAACCTACCAGTATTGCTTAATGTAGCAAATCATTTGCACAACCCAAATCACAGTCATTTTTTGCAAAAATAACAAATTATTTTTCAAAAAGGGCTAGCACTTTGTCCTTTTCATCCTCAGATAACTCTGAGAGGCTTTCTTTGGTTATTAAAGGCTAAATATTGATCCATATAGCCTCCAAGGAGAAGTTCATCAAATTAACCAAAATCATAAATATTCTAACCTTCTTTGAATGGTAGTAGATTCATAAAGGCAACATTTGATATCATTATATGTCAAGGATACATATATAAATTAGCTAGCAGTACCTGAATTTCGCCATGGTCAGGATTGATAATCCCATGTTCAATACCAATTTTAAATTAGAACAACATCACGGCGCAGATATATAGCCATATAATTCATGGGGATTTTCAAACTGATTTCTGTGCCTATTATGTTTTTGGCCCAACAAATAATTTAAAATTCAATCAGGGCTTAGTGTCAGGCAAACAGCAAGTTAGAATTAGACCAGACTGCCTGCCTAGGTGCCAAAGCACCTGAATGGCAAACCAGAATGCCAGAGGCACTGCTGCTAATATGATGGTTATGGAAATGGAAAGGAGTTCTGCCAATAATTGCCTATGAGCCATAATCTCGTAAAGACACATAATAAAATACCAGATGGAAATGGCCATAAACCCCGAGGGGTGTTGGAATGCCAGTGGAAAGGGCGGTTTGTTTTTCAACCTACAAACTAGAATTGTGGAAAGGATTCTTATAAAAAAAAGGAAGAAAATTGACCAACAATTTTCTTAGTGCCAGGCAACTAATTAAATAGTGTTTGATTGTGGTGAGTCCAAGCAAGTATCAGGTCCCTCAAATTCACCTAACCTGGCGAATTTTTAGGGGAATGGGGCAGATAATCTCAAATAGAACTGACATTGAAGGATTTGGTGGCAGGACAAGTCACTGTTGGTTTGACCTAGAACGCCTGAACCAAAACTTGACTGCATTTCCATCAGTTAGCATGACAACATTTAGCCCGATGAGCCGCGGAAATTCCCAAAGGCCACCCCATGTAGGAGCGGTCCCAATTGGTTGGAAAGGGTTTGGGATGCCCAACCTGCCTGTGCCTGGTCGCTGAGCTGTTTGTTCTGTCATGTGCACATTACATAATAGTTGGGACCAACTCCAAAGATAAGGCTGGGCGCCAGGAGGCCCAGAGGGTGAAGCTGCAGGCCCTTCCTAACCTGGGCACACCCTGGACCAACGCTGAGTTCAGGCAAAATATGCCCAGGTTGGGACTAGTGGTGTGCCATACGCTCAGCCCCTGACGTCAAGCCAGGCGTTGAAATGAATGACCTATTGAATAAATGCGGATGGTTTGATTCAGTTTGTTGAGGAGTGGGGTTTCAAAACCCATTCCATTTTCAAAATAATGCGTTCAGGTCAAATCCAACTTCAATCAATCACTCGAGTAAAGTCAGTTTTGGCCTATTCAACCAACTCAGATGGCAGTGTTGCCCTATTAGTGAGTCAGTGCTTGGGTTTACTGCGACATAACCCCTATTCCCCCATTTGAGCTTAAATACGTTTTCCCTGACCAACATTCCTTGTTTGTTGACTTCCCAAATATACCTTTTCCCCGTTTACATTATTTTAAATTTTATGATATTCTGAACGCTCCTGTGCATGAACCTCTTCAAGGAGGTCTCGCGCTCCATTACCCTTGCCATTGCAAGTACCTTGCAGCTCTCCCCTCATGCACCGTTTGTTTGCCCAGGTTCCCTCCCACCTGGGTCGCTTAGCCCCTTTCAATATGTGCACCTCGTCGCCTTTATTGGGGTTTTTATTATAAATTTCATATTTTTATGCTAAGTTGTTATTGCTCCAGCACCCTCTGCTGGGCTCTAATCACTTTGTCACTAATGGCTAGTTCCCTGGCATTGGCCTGGTGCACCGCGCACTGCCACGCTGGGAACAGGAGAGTTATAGACACTCTCCTTACATTAGTCAACCAACCTATTTTTCTTATGTGCATGAACTTTTCTGTGTGGAACTTTTCTGAAGTGGAAACAGGTGCTGTTGGCTGTGGGCTCTGGCTGTCATTAGCTGCACCACTGTTTCCTCTTTTTCCCAAAAGTTGGAGCAACTTGTCGTTATTATGGTTGCCTCCAACTAGAAGTATCCACCCTTCATGTTCATACCTGGTAGATTTGAACACTTCGAGGTTTGAAGGTCATGATTCCCCACTTTCCACCGAATTTCTCAATGTTAATTTAGATAAATGAGTTTTCTTTCACCCGCGCATTCAGCTGATGCTATCAGAATTGGCGCAGATGGGCCTGGGGGTGTTGACCATGGATAACGTTGGGCATTCCATCATGGTTCAAGGGACAAGGTCATTCGCATTTAAAAATGTGTTTTATAACGAAAAGCTGATATATATCTCTAAACCATATTGGCCCTCTCATGGTTGAGACCTGGAACCCATTCCTGTGTATGGAATCATACCAGAAAATCCTCGTTTGACCTCTTCCATGATTTGCAGCACTCAGGAAGTTTAAAAGAAACTGCGCTTAGAATATGAAAACGTTTATGCACATGCAGAAGGCATGGAGGAGTATGTGGCCTCAGTAGTGAGAGTGGCAACTATCCCTCCCCCTTTTTTGATTCCCAAACCTACCCTTATGGTTTGCTCAAGCCAGAATAAGATTTAAGTGAAGTAGGGGCGTTTTCTGTTTTGAATAAATACCACTCTAATACTTCCTTTTGACTGTTACCCTTACATCTTCTCTTGGGAAGTTCAGCACAACTATTTTAGTGGATACCGGTGCCACAAACAGTTTTATTGACCAAGATCTGGCTGACTACCTTGAGTTGAGCTACTCACCAGGTGGTATGGCTAGAGGTGGAGCTTCTCAAGGTATCCCTACATTGAACGTCATAGGGTTGGTGGACTACCAGGTGGGCGCCTATCTTCTGCCCGACCATTTCCAAGCTATCAAGCATCTTTTGTTCCCCATTATTTTGGGTGTTGAGTGGTGGAAAAAGTTTGATAGCCGCACTAATTTGAAAGAAAACACACTATCCTTGTCATTGGTAAATGGTCACCAGTTGATTGTTCCCTTGTCGGAGGATAACGTCCAGGGCCCATTACCTCATAGGCCCAATGTTCCCACCCCTTACATTGCTCCTTTGCTGAAGATCCCCCCACCGGGGATTTTCCTTACCTTCCTGTTTGGAGGGTTTGGAATCCTCTTTTAATGCAGCATCCGGCAACGCACTCCCTGAGCACTCTGAGTTCAATTGTGACTTCAAGCTCACGGTGGATCTGGTGCATATATCTTCCCCCATTTACCCATTAACTGTCCGGGAGGAAGAGGCGTTGGATGTGTGGGTGAAGGAACAGTTGGCCAAAGGTGCTATTTTTCAGCGTACCTCCCCTGTATGCTCCCCCTACTCTTTGTGGAGAAGTCTGATGGTACTTTACGCCCCTGCGTAGACTATGGTAACCTCAATAACGTTACTGTACCAGACCTCCATCCCATCCCTTTGGATTCACAGATTGCACGCTATGTAGAGAAGGCGAAGGTCTTCTTCAAGCTGGATTGCCTCAATGCGTTCAATCAGATCCAGATTAAAAAGATGCAAGAGTGGATGGCTGCATTCCATACCAGAAAAGGGATCTTTCTTTTTTCGGGTCATGCCCTTTGGGCTTAATAATGCCTCTGCTATCTTTCAACGCCGCATTGATGCAGCGTTGGGGGACCTTTTAGGGGTATGCGCGGTCGCCTACATGGATGATATCCTGGTGTTTTCCCCTGATCAGGAGTTCCATGCAGTTAACCTTTGGAAAGTGGTGGAGTGGTTAAGGGCAGCCAGCCTTACGTTGAAAGTTTCAAAGTGCAAGTTCTTCAAGTCCCAGGTCACGTTTCTGGGCAACGTCATGTTTGATCAGGGACACATGATAACTCCAGACAAAGAGAAGGCGATTCGTGAGTGGCCTACCCCCACCTCAGTTAAGAAATTAAGGAGCTTTTTGGGGACGTGCACGTTCCTCAAGAAGTTCACTCCCAATCTTTCTGAGGTGGCGGCTCCCCTATACAAGGCTAGCGTTGCCAAGGTGCTTCAGTGGTCCCCCACTTTGGAGGATGCTTTCCAAGAAGTGAAGTGCACCCTGTTGTCCACGACTGTTCTTCGCCATGTTGAACCTTTAAAGGAGTTCATTGTGTTGACTGATGCCTCCGACTTCGCCATAGCGGCCCCTTGTTACAAGTAGGCGAAGATGGGATAGAGAATCCAGTGGGATATTTTTCTAGGAAAATGTCTTTTCCAGAGTTGAATTACGCCGTTTAAAACAAGGAGTTACTAGCAGTGGTGGAGGCGCTGACATATTGGCGTCACCACTTGCATGGCTCTACCCAACCATTCCACATATGTACAGACCACTGAGCCTTGCTGTACTACCGCGCGCCTCATGACAAAACTCCATGGCGACCATTGGCATGAGACCCTTGCCCAATTTGCATTCACGTATGAGTTCACCAAAAGAAAAGATAATGGTTTGGCAGATGCTTTGAGCCGCAATCCTGCTTTAGCCCCTGACCTCAAGGAGGTAGAAGTGCACAACACCCAGGTTATGATTCCTCCAAGTAAAATTATGTCGCTACTTCCATCTCCCCTGGTTGACGGTCCAGCGCTTGCACCTCTGGATAACGCGGAGGAATATGGTATGTTCAGAAGGGTTGTCCTCTCTCAGCCACTGTTGGGCAAATATACCATGGTACTTGCTAAGAGCGCTTTAAATCAAGAGGAACTATCCAGAGGTTATCACATAAAAGATGAGATGGTGTGGTTTCAGGGGCGCCTTTGGGTACCTGATGGACCACTGCGCCTGGAAATCATCCGAGACCATCATGATGGAATCACCATTGGTCATCCTGGGAAAGCAAAGACCCTTGGAGTTGATACGCCGCACCTACAATTGAAAGGTCTTGCCTGCTCAGGTGGGGTGGTATTTTAAAAAGTGTCTGGTATGTAACCAGATGAAACCCAATTGTCAACCTTTAGCGGGGTTGTTGGTACCAGTCCAAAAGGCTGATGGGCCCTGGGCTTCCCTCTCAGTTGATTTCATTGTGGAGCTACCTGTCTCTGATGGTTATGATGCCATCATGGTGGTGGACCATTTTACAAAGTTCGCCCACTTCATTCCTTGCAGAACCACGATAACCGCAGCGGAGATGGCTAGGCTTTTCATCACCAATGTGTTTGCACTCCATGGGGTTCCCCAAGAGATTATCAGTAACTGGGGACCCCAATTTACCTCCATCTTTTGGGAAGAGTTGTGTAAGACTCTTCAGATTTGCCCTTGCCATTCAACTGCCTACCATACCCAATCAGATGGGCAGACTGAACGAGTGAACCAATGCTTGGAACAGTTCCTGCGGTGTTACACCACCGCGGATCATTCAGATTGGGCTTCTCACCTTCCCATGGTCCAATTTAGCTACAACAATACCTTGCACTCTTCAATCGGCTGTTCCCCATTTTTCGTCAGCCATGGCTTTAACCCCACCTTAAACATGGAGCCCAGCTGTGGGTCAAAGGTTGAAGCGGTGGTGGACATTGCCAAGACAATCAAAAAGGTCCACCGGGGGTTTCCACAAGCTTGGAGGCGGCTATGCAGGTATATAGGGAGAACGCTGATGGGAAGCGCAGAGTGGGTCCCGCTTACAAGGAAGGGGATCTCGTGATCTTGATGCTCATAACATCCCAATCAAGCAGCCATGTAAGAAGCTGGGACCAAAGAGGATAGGTCCTTACCGCGTTGTTAGAGAGAGGGTCATGCCTCATGCCAGTTGGATCTTCCCTCTGCGTTTCAGATCTTCTCCATCTTTCATGAAAGCAAATTGACATCATTCAAGGGCCCCCACCTGAGAATCCAGAGGTTTATCTCGTGGATGGGGCGCAGAGTGGGAAGTGGAGAAAATAGTAGCATCCCGCTTTTAAAAGACGACTTAAGTACCTGGTATCCTGGAAGGGCTTTGATGCTGCAGAGAACAGTTGAGTTCCAGCGCGCGATTGTGTGCAAGCCCAAGATCTGATTGACGCCTTCCACCAGCGTTTCCCCCAGGCTGCTGGATCCCAACCTAAACTGACCATTGCCGCCATGAAGTTGGCCCCTGCCCACAAGAACTTTTCTCTGGCGCAATCTTTTGGAGGGGGATTGAGCCCCATCAGGAGGATATTGTAATGTCATGTGCATAAGACATAATAGTTGGGACCAACCCCAAAGATAAGGCTGGGCGCCAGGAGGCCCAGAGGGTGAAGCTGCAGGCCCTTCCTGACCTTAGGCACACCCTGGACCAACGCTGGGTTTAGGAAAAATATGCTCAGGTTGGGAATAGTGGTTTGCCAAACGCCCATCCCCTAACGTCGAGCCAAGCATTAAAACGAATGACCTACCAAATAAACGTGGATGGTTTGATTCAGTTTGTTGAGGAGTGGGGTTTCAAAACCCATTTCATTTTTGAAATAACGCGCTCAGGTTGAATCCAACTTCATTAATCACTTGAGTGAAGTCAGTTTTGGTCTATTCATCCAACTCAGATGGCAGTGTTGCCCTATTGGTGAGTCAGTGCTTGGGCCCACTGTGGCATAACCCCTATTCCCCCATTTGAGCTTAAATACGTTTTCCCTGACCAACATTCCTTGCTTTCAACTTCCCAAATAAACCTTTCCCCATTTACGTTATTTTAAATTTTATGATATTCTGAATGCTCCTGTGTGTGAACCTCTTCAATGAGGTCTCGCGCTCCATTACCCTTGTCATTGCAAGTACCTTGCAGCTCTCTCCTCATGCACCGTTTGTTTGCCCAGGTTCCCTCCCACCTGGGTCGCTTAGCCCTTTTTAATATGTGCACCTCGTCGCCTTTATTGGGGTTTTTATTATAAATTTCATACTTTTATGCTAAGTTATTATTGCTCCTGAACCCTCTGCTGGGCTCTAATCACTTTGGCACTTTTTGGCTAGTTCCCTGGCATTGGCCTGGTGCACCGCGCACGGCCACTCTGGGAATAGGAGAGTTATAGACACTCTCCTTACATGTTTGGTCAAATGAGTTTTGTCAGCTGCAACTCCCAAATTGCTGGATAAGGTTTTTGAACTGTCGGTGATGGTTTCCAAAGATACCATCTGCACTTTGAGGATCATTTTTGATGTTTTCAGGAGGGGGTTGGCATGAAAATCATATTGGAGACTGAGTCAAAACTGTCTGTTATTCAAGACAATAATTTGACATTTGTCCCCTTTTTGGCATGCATTTTCTGATAATCCAGCTTTGATCCCATTGGTCTCAAATTCTTTCACATCAATTTGGTGATCTCATCACAGATTTCCTTAATCCAGATGACCAGTTTGACTTAGGTGAGAAAGGGTACCAGGGGTGGAATCCAAAGAGGGAGGGCCATTACCCAGCGCTCATCTATCACATGAACGAGTTCACCTTGGGAGATGAGGGAAACAGCCTCCCTCTTCAGCCCTTTTTATTTGGAAATGGAAAGAGCGCCTGATCTACACACAGGGGACGTTCCCCTGGACTTACATTACTCTTCCCTTTTTCCAAAGGAAGGGCACCACCGCTGGGAAACTGCATGAGAGCCACATTTTTATGAGCCTTGGGCAATTTGATCGCCATTACTGTCACCAAATTTTTTCTGGGGGGATGGGGAGCTTCAAGGTGAGATTTGTGAAACCCTTCGACCAGTTCCATACAGTTAGTGCAATCCTGAGCCTTGACCCAACTGTTCTCATAAGCCAGATACCCCTTCCACGCGGTGAGATACTTAATAAACTGCTGGGATTTGTGGGACGCTAAGATTTTTTCCACCTCAGCTTCCTCAGCATCCTCTATCACTATTGGTTTGGTTCGGCGGGAACAATCCCCTTAAATGGGGACAAATGAGACATGTGAAAGATGGGATGCTGTTCTCCAATGATCTGGCAGCTTTAACCAGAAAGCACTATTGCTCAAGTCTTCCTCCACCAGGTGGGGACCTGAACGCTTGCTTGCAAACTTCTGGGAAGGCACCTGCATCCAAAGATGGCAAGTATCCAACATAACGTGAGAATCCACCACTATATCATGGCCAGAAAGTCCTTTTTGATCCGCAAACCATTTATAAGCGTCGATAGTCTTTGTGAGATCCTCCCACACCAAGGACTGAGTAGACCAAATATGCTCAACATGATCTGTGGAAGCAGGAACCTCTGGACGTAGACAGGGACCGACCAAGAAAGAGGAGTTATAACCCGATGTCACTTCATAGGGAGAAAACCCCATAGAAGCATGAGTACCGTTATTATAGGCAAATTGGGCAGGAGGGAGTTCATTGGACAAGTTATCATGTGCAGCTGACGCGTAAAAACGCAAATAATGTTCCAAAATTTGTTTGACCTGCTCGGTTTGTCCATCAGACTGGGGATGGTACGTGGTGGAACATCAGGGAGTGATTTTTAAGATGGTTAAAAGCTCATTCCAAAACTGCGCTGTAAATCGGGGCCCACAGTCACTAATGATCTGCTGCGGAAGACCAAACATAGAGAACACATGGCGTACAAAGAGATGAGCGGTTTCTTCTGATGTGATTGCAGAAGCACAGGGAATAAATAGGGAAAATTTGCTGAAGCGATCAACCACCACCATCACCGCTGTAAACCCCTTACAACAGGGGAGATTGACAATAAAATCCTTGGACATTGATGTCTATGGACCCTCCGCATGTTGTAAGGGATGTAGGAGGCCATTTCTTCCTGAGCGGTCTGACTTAGCTTGAGCATAGGTATCGCAATCAGCGATCCAGGCTGGAACTTCCTTAGTTAAGCCTGCCCAATTGTAGGTCTGCATGATCAATTTGATGCATTTTCTTGTTTCCAAGATGGCCGATTGTGGGAGGGTCAAGGGGCGCTTGAAACGCCTCAGCTCTAAGGGAAGGAGGAACCCAAAACTGCGACCTAAAATAAATGAGACCCCTCACCAAGGAATATAGGGAATGTTTGTGGGTTTGAAGGGATAATTGATTGAGTAACTCCACTTCTTTGAGGCAGGACATCTGAGCTGCCAAAACCTGTGAAATGAGCGGAGCATCCAGAGCCAAATCAACTGAAGAGCACAGGTGGAACAACAGATAGGATTTGGGTGGTGGGGATCACAGTAACCAAGTCCACTTCCTCCAAGTCTGTGAGGGCAATGGCTGGATTGCAGCTAAGTAGATCAGGAAGCACATTTAATGCACCTTTCACGAATTTGTATTTAAAATGGAAACTGCATAAATCCTGATAACTACAAGCCTGCCTGTGTGCCAATTTTTGAGGTTTCTGGAAGTATAAAAGAGATTGGTGGTCCATATGCACAGTTAACTTATGCTGGGCACCCTGTAACAGGTACCGCCAACAAGTCAATGCCCATGCTACAGCTGCCAATTCCTTATCATAAATGGCCCATGATTGCTCAGTTGAAGTAAATTTCTGAGAAAAGTAGGCAACTGGATGTTCTAAGCCATCATGCTCCTGGAGCAGAACTGTCCCAACTGCTACTGCTGAAGCATCACAAGAGATGATATACAGTTTGGAGGGGTCCACATGTTTTAGGATAGGGGATGATAAGAATACTTCTTTAATTGACTCAAACGCCTGCTGGCATTCGGAGGTCCAGCGGAAAGGCACATTCTTACCCATGAGGAATGTGGAGTGGAGCAGCTAACTGGGAAAGGGCCGGAGAAAATTTCTTTAAGAAAATAATGGTGCCCAGGAAACTCCATAATTGTTTCTGGGTTGTTGTAGTCAGCCACTCGCGGATGGCATCTAACTTGTTGGGAAGAATTGAATAGCCATCTTTTAGGACCTGATTCCTGAGAAAGGTAACTTCCTCTCTATAAAACTCACATTTCGAAGGCTTGACGAACAGGCCTGCCTTGTGCAAAGCAGACATGACCGCTTCTAAGTCTCTAGCATGTTATTTGGGCATAGGGGAATGAAACAAGATGTTTTCAATATATGTGACCATGCATTTAAATCAGAGGTCGCCCAGCACACTGTCAATCATTCTTTGAAAGGTGGCTGGTGCATTCTTCAGCATGAAGGGCTTTACATGGAAATGAAAGATACCTCGTTTGGTATGAATCGCAGTAAGCCATTCTTGACCTTCCATTACCATTATTTGGTTAAAGGCATTAATGAGATCAAACTTGGAGAACATGCAAGACTTTGCAATCTCTTGACTGATAGTCTGCTCAAGGTGTAAAGGGTAGGGATCACTCACTGTAATTTTATTTAGGCGACCATTATCCACACATGGATGGAGAGAACCATCGGCCTTCTTGGAAAAATGATGGGGATGCAATTAATGACATCTCTTTATACAATGATCCTTTCTTGAGCATATCATCTAACCAGATGTTGAGAGCAGCCTCCTCTTCTGCCATGTGTGGATACAAAGGCAGTTGTTGTTCACCAACTGTACCATTGTTCAGAATCATAAAGTCAAACTCGTGTGAGGGGGAAGATGGTCCACCTTTTCAGAAGCAAAGATACTCCAATAGCGCATCAAGTCTTCAGGAAAATCAGATGGAAGGCCCAAAGGGGAAACGAGGGAGGTAATAGAGCTTCAGCCTTGTGTTTTCTTAAGGGTATTAACTAAGGGAAATTCTCCCTCCGTTTGATCATTGGCAAATGATAACATATTTGAATCCAGATACATCTAAACACGTTTTCAGCGCCACCATCCAACCCCCAAGATAACTGGAAACCCCAAATTTGCTATTGCTGAGAACTGATCGCAAAAGCTAAGCTGATGTACAAAGAAAGAAACTGGATGACGAACTAGATATGAGGTCTGGGAGGCTGAAGAAGCAACCATCACTGAAGGCCCTACATCCAGATTAAGCTCCTAATTGTTGGGCTAGTTCTACACTCATAAAATTAGCCACAGCTCCTGTATCCACCAATGCCTCAAAGGAAACATGATAAGCCCCGACATTAATCTTTATGGGAAGTAAGAAGTAAGAGAAGTTCTCTTTATTGGCCGCTGTATTTGAATCTGGCGATACAGAAGAGATGGAAGTAGAGTTGGGGGAAACCACTAGGTTCATAGTGGGAGTAAGCCCTTCAAAAGTTGTATTATCAGAACATACTGACATGGGCACAATAACCGCGGCAACTATGGGATGGGGACCGGATATTTTGAGTGATACTAGGCTACCATTGTCAGAGAAAAATTTCTTTACAACCTGTTTCAGCTTAAAAGAAAAAACATTGCTACGCCAATATCTATGAGAAAGGTGGAAATGGTTAGGAGTAATGGTTGGATGATTATGTCAGGCAAACAGCAAGTTGGAATTAGACCAACCTGACCAACTAGGTGCCAAAGCACCTGACTGGCAAACCAGAATGCCAGAGGCACTGCTGCTGGTATGACGGTTATGGAACTGGAAAGGAGTTACGCCAAAAGTTGCTAGGAGCCATAATATCATAAAGACACATAAGAAAATACCAGATGGAAACGGCCATAAACCATAAGGGGTGTTGGAATGCCAGCGGAAAGGGCGCTTTGTAATTCAACATACAAACTAGAATTGGGGAAAGGATTTTTATAAAAAATAAAGGAAGAAAATCGACCAACAATTTATCAGTGCCAGGCAACTAATTAAATAGTGTTTGATTGTGGTGAGTCCAAGAAGGTATCAGGTCCCTCAAATTCACCTAACCCGGCGAATTTTTTGGGGTTTGGGGAAGATAATCTCAAATAAAACCAACATTGAAGGATTCAGCGGCAGGCCAAGTCACTGTCAGTTTGACCCTAAACGCCTGAACTGAACTTGACTGCATTTTTATTGGTTAGCATGACAGCGTTTGGCCCAATGAGCCGCGGAAATTCACAAAGGCCACTCCACATAAGGGTGGTCCAAATTGGTTGGAAATAGGTTCAGGATGCCCAACCCCCCATGCCCAGTCACTGGCCATTCATTCAGTCAAATGATTTTTGTCAGCTGCAACTCCCAAATTGCTGGATAAGGTTTTTGAACTGTCAGCAATGGTTTCCAAAGATACCATCTGCACTTTGGGGATCATTTCCACCAATTTCAGGAGGGGTTGGCATTGACAATCATATTGGAGACTAAGTTGAAACCGTCCATGATTCCAGCTGATTATTTGACATTTGTCCCCTTTTTGGCATGCGTTTTCTGATCATCTGGTTTTTGTCCTGTCAGTCTCAAATTCTCCAACATCGATTCAGTGATCTCGGCACAGATTTCCTTAATCCAGCTGACCAGTTTGACTTAGGTGAGAAAGGGTATCAGGGGAGGAATCCAAAGATGGAGGACTGTTACCCAGCGCTCATCTATCTCATGGGCGAGGTCACCCTGAGGGACGAGGGGTACAGCCACCCTCTTTGGCCCCTTTTTATTCAGAAACGGTATGAGCGCCCAATCTAAGCACAGGGGACGTTCCCCTGGACTTACACTTAGCATAATACCCTTAGATTCCACAATTTGATTAGGCAACTGCCAAGTATGGTCACATAGCTACTGATGACCAATTGGTCTATGCCATCTTTGAACGCGAGTTTAATGAACCCCTGATTTTTAGGCGTTGGGCCTCGTTTTTCCAATCAAAAAAATAATAAAAAGTTTTTCTCAGTATTTCTGATATGTTTCTTCAGAATTAGATTCAACTCAACGTATTTTCATATATGAGGTACCAATAAAAGAGTCGTTATTTTGATTTGGGAAAATGATGGCAGGAGAGGTATGATAATAGAGCTAAAATGCAGCAGCATAACACTGTAAGCTCCTTCTGAGGTTTTGGTTTGAGGGCCCGCTGTGACATAGACCTTCTGATGTTCTATATCCACAGTTAAACCCTGTCTCTTCACCATCTTGGTGGACACAATATTAACCGGTGACCCACTGTCTGCAATAGCTCTGACTTTGAGCTTGTTTAATTTAATTTAAGGTAGGTACACTAAGAGAAGTAAGCGTCAGAAGATCTAATTGTGTGGCCTTAAAATTTTCCACTTATATAAAATAATTCTGAATCTATTCACCTGGTTGAGAGCTATTATCTTTAAAATCTCAATGGTTATCGCCACTTGGACCACAAATAATTAGGGGTAATGCTAGAGGAACCTGGAGCTGTTGTTCTATCTTTTAGAGCTTAAGGCCTAGCTACTATTTTCTGTTCCAAATGGATTCACATTTTTTCAAAGAACGGGTGATAACTGCTACCATATCATCTGCTAAAACTAGTTGAACTCTAAGAGGTATGTCATCATCAATTGACATCAGCTTAATGGAATGCAGCTTTAGGGATTTTATCCTACTGGGATTTTTATAGAGGTTTGGAGATAGATTATCAGTTATACTCGCCCTGAATTTTATAAGTCCTACTCATATATGGCTCACAAATGAACTTTGGGTTTAGCACTCAGATTAAGGCAACACTTTGCATAATGCCCCAAGTTTTACAAAGGTAACAGATATCTGAAATATAACAAGCCTGTCAGAACGAGGGCCATAAGGTTAAGTTAACTCTTTCTTTGGGCAAATGAATCTAGGTTGGTGATCACAAGGCTCCAGATTGCTTTTTTAGGCGCCTAAAAAATGGTGGCACATCAGAGGAGGTAATTTACTATAAGTATAATATCATTCCTTACCTAAAACTGTATCAAAACATGATACAATTCCTTGTAGGGCTTGCAGGCATGGAGAAGAGTAATAAGGGAGTAAAAATTATTTATTACATTAATGAAAAATGCTCACTGCACAGGCTCATGGGGATTTCCCTTACTAGTACAGCTTCTCTGAATGATGAAAGGGAAAGCAAAGCTGAGTTAATAAAGGTTTAGCTAAAACTTGACCTTTGTTCACTATATTATTTAGTTAATTTAACCCTAAGATATCTAAAACCAATTACTAGTAAAATCTAGTGCAACTACGAAAAAGATAATTTATTGAGCAAATAACAATATATATATATATATATATATATATGATATTTTGCAATCTATTTTTTTAGTACTAGATGGTCCCAACCCAAGGGGGGATATTTTGCAATCTATTGCCATCCTATTAAAATCATCAGCCTCAGTCACCAAAGACTAGATTTTTTCAACAATCTGCATCTTTGTCATTTCATTTGATGGAACTTCCTTTGACTCAATTTCCCAGGCTCGACAATCCTACCCTTGAGCTTTTAAACTATTGGGGATCATCCCCAATAACTTAAGGATGTCTAATCATCGAATTAAGCATAAAATGATAATTTATAGCTCAAACCCCAGGAGTTTAAAATCATCAATCTAGCTCCAAATGATAGGATGCTATGTCAGAGTTTCCTCCACAAAAGCCTACAAGTCATTGACACTAATAAATTAAATCAGAGTTCATTTTTTCAGCTAAATCACAAGTTTTAGAACATATTGGAAGAAAACATAATCTTGTTAAATTATCAAAACATCCACCACTTAACCAGATTATCTTATTCCAACATGTCTGCTGACGCAAATACTTTCGCCTTACCATCACATCCTAGAGGTGGTGGAAACCAAATGGCGGTGATCTTCGCCAAAACATAAAACAAGACAGAAGCACTAGCGGCATTAGTAGCCATAAAAAAATAACAGAGCATCAGAAAGAATTAAATGGCAATCATTGCTGAGAAATTTAATGCCATTAAGTCATACCTAAAACGCTGAAAAAACATCCAGATATTAGCAGAATTAGATATATTTAAATAGAGGAGTGGATAGCATAGCGGGATGGTTCCTGCTCCACTCTGGGCTGGGTTTTGGTTGAAACAGGTTTTTAAACAGCACAACCTAAAAAGCTTGGCGTGGTATATTTGTCCCAAGATTGACGCGCCTAGTTTACTTTTTAGATATATAAAAATTGTGATCCCAACCCTATAATTAGTTATTGACATATTCATAAGAACTTACATGAACTCTATTCATAATACAATCATTGAAAAATTCCTTAATTAATTTAGGCATCCAATGTCAACTTATTGATGACTTTGAAGGGACCAATTAATAAATGATCTACCTTGTTTCAGCGTCCAAAACCGTGAATATAACAATAATTAACCCAATTACCAATTACTAAATTCAGGAGAGTTGGTTGTTTGGCAGCTTTATATTCTTTTTTCTTAGCCTTTCAAATTTAAAGTATTGGAATAGACAGAGGATTGTAACCTGATAAAGACTTTCATCAAGTCCTCCAAATATTGGAGAGGTGTTATTGTCAGACTCAGTTCAATTGCAGAATATAAAATTGGGGGAAAACTAGCTCAACTCTATAAAGCAATACAGAATAAAGTTTCATCATTGATGAAAGTTAACTTAAATTATAGGGGAAAGTTGCCACTGACAAATATGTTAACCAGATGGAAGGTTTCCTAGCAACAAGCTTCTTCAGAGTAGCATCTATGTACCATTTAACCGGTCAACCATCCCTCTGGTTTCTGGATGGTAGGGCGTCATCAGTACTCCAGTAGTCCCATTTACTCATTTCTTTTTAGGATGATATGCATGGTAAATTTGGTGCCATTATAGTTAAAATAACCCGAGGGCAGCCATGTTGATAAAGTAACTTCTCCATTATGAACTTAGCAGTACTGGTGGCATCTAATCTATTGATATCCCGCATCTCTACCCAATGAGTTGGGTAGTCATTTGTTATGATGATATATCGGCTTTTCTCAGTACTCAGGGTCAATGGCCCTATAACATTGATTGTACAGTATGCCACGTGAACCCAGGCTACATTGGCTGGAAAGCATAACTTTCTTAAATGTTTTTGTGCCTGACACACTTCACAACAACAAAGGTGTTTTGTGACCTCAAAATTAAGGGATTCCCAGTTGTACCCCATTGAACCTGTTCCAGAGTTTTCTGTAGGCCCCATGTCCGGTTACATTAGGAGCCTCAGTAATAATCGCAGTGCACTCAGATAGTCTTGAGTACAATAAGGGTTCTCAAGATGATTTTTAACCATTTACCTTTGATAATCTTCATGTTTTCCATCGCTTTGTTTAGAGCTTGCTAAATCTAATGTGGCTGGTCTCCAATATCCCCACTAAGCATCTTCTCATACAACACATCTGCCTTAAAATGAAAATTAAGAAGTAGGCTAATCATGATAATCCATCAGCATTTTGATAAGTGTTCCAATCAGTGTACAATTTCAAAGTTATACGCTTATCACTTTAAAGCCCATTGAGTAACCGCCCTTCAGGCTCTTTTAGGTTATGCAACCATCTAAGTGAGGAATAGTTTATCACTACAATAAAATGGACACCGTGAATATATACCCAGAACTGCTTACTGGCATATATTACCACAAGGCATTCCCACTCAATCACAGTATAGTTTTTCTCCTGCTTAGTCAAGGTACACTTGCATATGCTACATGGTGTTCATTTCCAAATTCATCTGTCTGACTCAGCTGGCACTTATTGACATCAAGAATGTATTGGTTTAATAATGAAAAATTGATTTATATTGGTTATTGCAATATTAGTTCCATCATTAGATATACCCTAAGGGTATTGAAAGAGTCCTGGGCTTCTTTATTCCATATAAAACCTAACTTAGGATCATTCAACTACTAAAAGGTGGCTCAGCGATAGAAGTAAAAACTCAGAGTAAATTAGCGATAATAGCTGACCATACCCAAAAAATACAAGTACATTGTGAACACTCTTTGGTTGGGAAGTGACACAAATTGTCTAAATCTTGTGATTTTGAGGGTGTAGCCCTTTTGCCTCAACAAAGAAACCCAAGTATGATTACATTTCCAGAAAAAGTGACATATTGCGGCTTTATTTTCAGATTTTCCCTGCTAACTTTTAAAACTTCCTCTAAGTGTCAAGGTGATCTTTAAAGGTGTAGCTGGAAGCATTAACATCATCTAAGTAAAAAGAACGCTTGACAGCTTCAATAACCTAACACGGTCGCCATTGCCCATTGGAATGTTGCCAGTGCAGTAAATAGACCTTGGGGCAATTGCGTCAGCTGATATAGTCCATTGACATTAATAACCACACTTTTTTCTTGATCCTCTATAAGTAGGTAAAATTGTTAGTACCTGTATATGAGATTCGTCACCAAAAATAATTGAGTACTAATAAGCAATTAAAAGCATCATCAATTATGACTTTAGATATGAGTCCTTTTTCATTCTTTTATTCACCCAATAATAGTCTATAATGGCATGAATGATTTCATCCTTCTTTCTTAAAACTAGAATTTGACTCGCCAAAGGTCTTGTGGAAGGGACCAACAACTCATGTTTATATAGCTTTGCAACTTTGCTAGTAACTATCACTTCACTTTCCTACATTGAATTGGTCACATGATGGGACCACCTAGTGTAAAAAATGATTTGATCACATACAATTTGGCAGTTGATCTCTGACATCAATTTTATGAAATATATTTTTTGGCGCACACAAGATAATAATCATCTTTTGTGAACACTCTGGAATATTGTTAAAATAATTTAAGGACGTGTCATTTTGCTCTTCTGAGATCCCCGTCAATTTATCCTGATCAAATACAGCAAGGGTTAACAGGGTTTCCATATCATCAGGTAATTCTATTTCATTCAACTTACCAAAGGCGCGAAAAGATAAAAGTTATGTAGTAGGTACTAAATGAACAAAGGCCACTACTTGGTTCTTTTCTATCTGTATTAGCATACCTAAGAGTTAAGTGACAAGTACCTGAATTTCGTCATAAGAGAATAAAAATCCCAGATGATACATGGGGTTCAATTTAGCCTTTTTTCTAGGGTTCATGAATTTCGCTATACAGATAATCAGGAATATCCAAGGTAAGGCCAGCATTAATGGTGCACTGTTCCTTGGAATTCAAAACCATCAGTGTTCGTGTCCTATAAGGAATACCTCAACATTCTTTTATTTGGGCCAGCAGCAGCTGGGACATATGCCAGCCTGTCAGTAATTTATGGGAATGATCCAAACCACATAGACCAAATTAATATAGTTTTTCCTCTTAGTCGGGGATGGGTCCCCTTTCAGGTGGTAGAACTGTGGCAATTTTCAACCCAAGATTTCAAGAGTATTGTTTAAAATTGCATCAGACCCCATGCTGTCACATGAAATAGATGTCAATCAATATATTATAATTCCAAGTAGGCAGAACTGTGGCCGGTTCAGTGACAAGAAGGGAACCAAATTATAAAGGTAGGCGCTATAAGCATCCCAAGAAAAAGTGGTATGTAGGACCGCCATCCCATAAACCTTATTATAATCTACGTTGGGTGAAATCCTTAATATCTTCACTAATTTTTAGAAACAATAACAATTATGGTCCCACTATTAATTATGGCTTAAAATTTTACTCTATTCACCAAAATATTGGCATAAGTTCAATCAGACTAGGAAAAATATTGTTTACTTAAAAAATGGAAGCATCATTTTAGTAATTGAAGGATTACAAAAGCTGTTTGGCTACCTCATGGAATCATTCTTCTATTGCAGCCATGGAGAATTAAAATAATAACTCGTTTAAAGTATTACCAGTCTCCATGTGCACTGTCTGGCTTGCGTCTTATTTAAGTATGGTTGCACCATCTTTTTGACCATTTCAGTTCAGCGTTCTTTGCTTGCAAGCAAGTAACCACAAAAATTGGTTAAGGGGAACATGAGCGAAGGTGGAGATAGACTGTTCTACTTCTACTTTACCCAATATATTCCCGTGCAGGGAAGTTGCTCATTGGCAGGAACAACCATGTTATTTCTATCAGGCTTATTGTGGCAGAACTTTTATATATGACCTTGATTTCACAAATGTAGCAGATGATCTGATTTCTTATGTTGTTTTTCAGATTTTTTAACAAACTAACTTGGACTTTAGGTTGCTACCTCTCAATCTTTATTGGGGGATTATACCTTACAAACCATATGGACAGTTTAGGTCATACAATAGCTCTTGTTGAGGGCATCAAATGCGGTCTCACAAAAACATAAAAATTTGATTATTTGAATTGTCTTTTTATATTTTAGTCAACGTGGAGATAATGGCCCAATTCAGTACTTTATGTCCTCACAGAGCAAATTTTATGGCAGTCCAGGCGTCAAAATTGGTCAACACTACTGCACCATTAAAAAATGTGCCTTCTGTTAGAATCAGTCAACAAAGGCTTTTAAGAATCACTTTTTGGAACGTAATACCTAGAAACTCATGTTTTTGGTTGGAGAGGTGTTCCAGACTGCCAAACTCCCCCATTATTGCAAACTTGCTTCTTCATAAGTCCAGTTGCTGGCATCTAATTGGAATAGAATGAGATTCTGGCTCGCCATATCAAGGCAGTTGACCACGGTAACTTTCTCTTGGTAATCCCCACATCCCACCATGACCAGCTAGAACAACTTATAGAACGCCTTGATATCAATCATCTGAAATTCAGCAGTTTTGGAGTTGTCCAAAATTCAATGGCGTTGAAAAATCGCTTTTTCAACAATAGGGTCTCCGCTAGTTTGCCAGGTCAACCAGTATGGAGACTGACTGACCCTTGATGTTTCGCCTTCATAGGCATACCAACCCATACAATTCCACATCCAACCCACCAACCCAGAAGACCAACTACTTCGCCTTAGCCCCATGGTCCTTCTGGGAGTGCGCCGGTGGTCCTCAGCCCTCTTCATGTGCAGCCTGACCCTTGCTCCTTCTCCCTTATGACCAATTGTCAGCCTCTCTTGGGCGTGCCCCAGCAAGTCCTCTCTCTCCCATCCTGGGTGGCTATGGCACTCTCATGCTGCACCACCCTCATGGCTGATGGCCATCAGCACATCATCATTGGTGGCCAGTTGGCCAGGTTCCCATCCTCTCCTTATAGGGCTGAGGTATGGGAGCTGGCAGCATTGGCCACTCCAGGCGTGTCCCCTCGCGCCTACTTTGGGGATATTCAGCCCACCCCTACCCACTTTATCAGATCTTGCTACTTTAAATAAAGGAAGATGGGATAAAGACAGATCTTTATTTGTAGGGAAGGAAGATTATGTATACTCTAAGCTACTGCGCCTATGAAAATCTCTCATTCATCTAAGCTGGAACTTCAAATAATTGTCAGTCATCCATGGTCTCGATTCCCTCCCATTCTGCTGCCTTATCACTGACTATTATGTCAACTCATCCTCACCACAATTCTCCAGTCAGCTGTATATAAATTACTTAAATAAATAACTTTGAGCATCCTCACCATAAGTCGGTGGTACTCCTATCTGGGACAGAAAATTATGGTCAGATGATTGATAACAATTATGCCAGCTTTCCGCCAAGAATTTCACAATCAGCTACAATTGGCAGTCAGCATCAAACTAGGATCATCAGTAAGTTTAGCCAAATACATCATCTTTAAACCAGAAAATCCCACAATAATCCACGTTTGGAAGTCAGCGTCAGACTAAGATTCCGCCAAATCTGAACAATTAATAATTAATTGGTTGACATACTCAGCATTAAATGCCGGTGTCAACCTACAAACAATATACTATTGGGGATTATTCCTCAATACTTCAAGGGCTCAACCCACCTAAATGGGGAGCACCAATTGGTAACTTTCTCATTAATGATAGTATCAGAATAGGCGATTAGCGGCAATCACGCCTGACTAACTAACCGCTCTTGTCCTGATACTATTGGGAGGAATCCAACTGGTTAATTTTTGACAAATGGTCTCAGGATATTGCTGCTAATTTTTTCCCATTGGCCAGTGGTTTGAACTGAAGAGGGAGAGCGCCAAACTGGGTAAGCTATTATGGTTTCAGGCACCTTCTAATGAGTTATGTGACTAGAATAAGTGGAACTGTCATCCCCAGACAGTGAACTTTTTCTGAATAAAACAGATCCGCTTCCAGGATTCTTGTGACAGTGGCCAGTGTCCCCTTCTAACTTAGTTATATTATTATTGATGGTCTTTTCCTATTTTTTTAAGCCATCTTTCATGCCTTTAACTTTTGGTACATCCTCTGTAGTTTCTTTAATTCCGTGGTAAGTTAGCATTTTTTCAGTTTATTTCTGAGTTTTTTAAACTAACAGCATGGCTTGATCTATGGCTTTATCATGTCTAAACCCTTCTTAATTATAATACCTTCCATTGCGGCAACCTATCCTGTCAATTTTTCTCCTTTCTTAGGGGATATGGAGTCTAAAGCTATAGCTTTGAGTCACAATAAATCGGTCCAAATCCCCTTAACTTTGGCTTGGTTGTGGGTCTTCATGTCTCTGACCAACAGTTGAAGCTTGGCAACTTCTTCTTAAGCCTTATTTATTCTGCTTAATGAGATAGTGGTTTGACTCAAACATCTTCACTGCAAATTTCATTCCAATATATAGTAAGTCCACAACTTCAGGAGGTCTGCACTCTCCAGGCTCAACTTGGGCACCGCCCCTTCACTCGATGGTACCCTGATAATTCTCTTAACTCAATAGCTTATGGACAACGTTGACCCAAAAATCCCTTATAGTGAGCACCACTTTTTAAAAAGTGGTCAATTCACAAGTTTGCAGAGCTTTCCCTAACTAATAAATCTTCCCAGTATGTTGACCAGGACATAAATATGAGCTAATAAAAGTTCAGCTAAAAATTGACCTTTTTTCACTATAAAATTTAGACACTCCCGTCCTACAATAACTAAGCCCATTTCCAAGTTCGTTAGTGCAACCAAGAACAAGACAATTATCAGGAAAAAAACATTTCCAATTATATGTGATATTCTGAAACCCTAGTGCCCTCCTATTAGAATCATAGGCCTTAGTTGCCAGAGAGTAACTTTTTGTTCATTAACCTGCAGCTTTGCATGTCATTAGATGAAACTTCTTTTGACTTGATTTCCCAATCTAGGTAATCTTGTGTTGAGCTAGTAAACTATTGAGGATCATCCCTGATAACTTAAGGAAATCTAGTTACTAAACTGAGCATAAATGTAATTTGGAGCTTTCTCCTTGGAAGTCTTAAATCCTCAACATTACTCTGAAAGATTAAATGCTACACTGGAGCTTCTACCATCAAAGCCTACAAGATTTTGATACTAATAAACTATATTGGGGAATTTCAGAACTAATTCACTAGTATAGGAACATATTAGAAAAAGCAAAATATAGCTAAATTCCCAACATACATTAGCTCCAGATATAGTCTACGCCTCAAATAAAAGCGCTTGACAAAAACTTTATAGATAATATTTTTGTAAAAATGATAATAAAAAAGTCATTTTTTGAGTGGTCATCCTTTCTGCACCTTCAAACTCCTTGAAACAAGGTCCTTGGAGCTAAGGTAAGACACTCCAGCCTTCTTTAGTTTTGGCATAGCAACTCCTGACTTTTGAAATCAAGTGCGTTAATCACCACCACCAACTTAGGTGCATTGGAAGCTCCACCTATGTTAATCTCAAAAAGCTAAAAAAATGTGCACATTTTCAATCTAATTAGGCTTTGGTAAATTAAACAGGTTTAACTTGAAATTGAGTTCCATGGCTGCTGGAATCAACTTCCTGCGTTGTCCTTAGCTTACTTTCTGATTTGCTAAGATGTATATTGGGAGTAAAACGGCTTTGAGCCTCTCAACTTTTCATTAAAAGCCATATATAATTTATTTTAGTACTTGGTAATGTCTGGATTGGACAACTCAGGTTGGGATATAATTGTTTCAGAGATTCAACGTCCTTCAGTATGGCCATTGGTATCAGAATTGTTTCTGAGAGGCGATGGATAGGCACTTTCACTTCAGTAGGGTCTCATATATGGCGACTATCCTGGGTCATGACTACTAACGCTGTTGTTGGGACTATGCAAAGAAAATTATAAAAACGTTTATATAAGAAGATTAGAGTTCAGTATAATCATTACTAAATAAGAAGATGGTACTTTTTAGAGCACCAAGAGGACCAAGAATGTGATGAGTAATAGGCGAATACCACATTTAAGGGTGGAAGGAGATTCAGGGATGTAGGAGGCGATGGCACAGTCCAGGTTTAGAGTTGAAGTAGATCAGGATTTTTTATGGAAGGCTGGAATGATATCAAATAATAAGAACACACTTAAGTGGTTACCATTATCTGCTATTATGAAGCCAAAAGGTAATGAGGCAAGAATCTTACATAAGGTGGTTAATGGGTTGAATAGAGGAGTTAAACACTTAATACATCATCAGGCCTGTTATCAAGAAATTTCAACTTGGTTTAGGTATTCTTTCTTTATCTCATTGGCAAGTGTAGCACCAATGTGGCCATTTATAACGAATTTGTTAGGTTGTAAACTTGGCGTCATTATGAAAAAGCGCTTATTGCTTGGAAATATAAGATTATTACTGACTTCAGGCGTTATGCCTGATAAAACTTTATTAAATAAATATAATAATAATTCTTGCTTTATCCCAATTAAATATCAAAAAAATATAAACTGATGTTGATAACAATAACTGTGAAATTGACTTTTATTAAAGTAATTAATAAAATTGTATCCCTAAAATTTGACGCTTCACCTAAACTAGGATAAAGTCTGCCTGAGCCACCATGGCGTCAAAATACGTGGAAACTCCTCCGCCCAGAATGGATGTAAAAGCTGCATGGAAGTTACAAGTAACTAATGACTAATCTCACTCACTATTGGCTTCCATAGGAAGGGGTTTTAGAGCAACCAGACCATGTTGCCCTTTACAAAGTTCACTATAGATCTCCTTCTTAAATTAGTCTATCATTTTAGAAAAACTATGGCGTTCTTCCTGAAACGTGGTTTTGATATTAACAACTATTTGGTAGTGGCCAGAAAGTCTGTTTTTAAAGAATTTTTTCAATCATTAGGGACCTTACTTTTTGTCCCTGAGTTTTAAGTTCCAAATATAGGTGATCTAGTTAATGGTAAAAATCAGTGTTGCAGTAATCAGTTTCATGCATATTGTATCTAGGCCATCAAGGCAGCTATGATGAGCTTCCATTTATTTTACTAATGCTTTCAATTGCAATCATGTCTAATTATAATTTTATACAGTGGCCATTTTGAGCTTTTAAAACTTCTTATTTGATGACCATTTTCAGAAGTGTTTTTCTGGACCGCGGTCTAGAAGGTTCTCCTAAATTAGTTTTACTACTTCTATTAGAAGGTAGTCGTCAAAAGAGCTAACATGATCTAAAGTTAAAACAATGGTATATAGGGAAACAATATGTAACCACTTTAGTGAGCACATAAAAAAGAATTAGCACAGGGGCGTCATATTTCAAGCGCACATGTTATACAAACACTAAAGCACAAGATATTATTGAGTACAGTAACATTAACCAAGAACTAAGAATAGACACTATTTACAGCAATAGGGTTTATATTAATAAAATAAAAGAGCACACTATTGTATCTGGTACTTCCAGTGGCTCAAGGGTTTGCTAAAGTAATTTTTTGGGTAGGCTTAACTGGTTCTCCAGGAAAAGTTCCCCTACAGATGGAAATCCCGCCTAGATATTCTCAATCTACCATAGTTTTCATTGGTGATTTTCATAGTTACTAAGCAACAATAGAGAATGGTAGACTAAAAACGCGATATACAAATTGTGACAGGAAGGCGAATGACCAGGGCTTGGGACATTTCCATAAAAAGGTATAATATGCCAATTGGAAATTAATAATGGGTGGATGGTCATAATAAAGATTGGGACCATACTACAATTGATTTTACGCTGATGCATGGTTTAGTAGAATATTTATCTAAAATTAGAGGCGATATTTAAACTGAGGCCACAGCATTTTAATATAAATTAAAAAGGAACAATATATGCGCCAGCAGGGATTAGGGATTTGATTAATACTAAAACAATATTTTAGGTAATTACTTATATATGCATGACCCAAAGGGCAAAATAATTACTAAGAACTGTTTATTCTTCTATCTAATTATTAATTAAAGTATCATATTAAATAAATACATAAAGACTTTTCTTTCTCGTTGCAATCACTATTGCAACCTATTCAATTCAAGACTGAATCTAGTTTAATAATCTCACAGAGGAGATTAGTCTTCGCCCATGTCAGGGAGCAGTTGGGCAAGCAAGGTAAGAGGATCAGGTGGAAGGCCTGCGGCCTCCAACGTTCGAAAACGCCCCAGAGAATCTGGCGGAATTGACAAAAATCTTAAAAAACTGGCAGTCACAATTTCCCCAGAGAAACTCGCATGGCAAGCATGATGCAACCAGTACATCAACACGCCACACTCCCAACCACTTTCATTGGTGGAATTCAGAGTCCGCGTGTTTCTGGACATCCAAAAAATGGCCTTATGGGAAAAATTTTGTGAAGATGTACACAAAATTTTCCCAACCGCGGTGTACATTGCACCTCACTCCATGTCATGTGGTTGGCTGGACCTAGGTTTTGAGAGCAAAAAAGCAGCAGACAAGGCTGCAGTGGTGCACGTAGTGGTCGACCTCCCCGAAGGGCAATGTGTTGTCAAAATCAAATGCACCAGATGGACAAAATCAAACCAAATTTCCTCACATTTGACTTTTTGCCTACTACAGTAAAATGTGAAATTTTGGAACAACACCTGAAAGATGGTCTCACTGTATATGGCAAAATACAATCTTTTGAAATGCAACGCTTCATGCTGATGCCAACCTGTGCACCAGCAAAGCCATTGCAGTTCTGACCCCAACTGAGGAGATCGTGAAGGACCTAACCCAGATCCCGCACTCCACGTTTATTAATATTGCAGGGCATACCACCCACCCATTTTGGGTGACCGTGGACAGCGCGCCCCCCATTTGCACCCACTGTGACGCGTTCAGCCACAAGGCACACGCATGCCCCATCAAGGAGGGCGTCACATTCCAGGAGCACCCCTCAGCGGCCATGGCCAATGGAGAGGTGCACTACAAACCAACTGCAAGCACCAAGGAGGCTTTCCCGTGGGGAGCACAAGGCTGCTACCTATTGGTAAAGCCTATCTCCCCGCAGGAGTGTAAGAAGGCCAAGCAGGCCCATAGGGCTGCAGCCAAGGAAGCGGCCAAGGCCACCACCGCTATCCCACACTCACAACGCCAGGAGGATATGGAGACCTTTGTGGCGGAAGCAACTCAGGAATCTATCATCCAATCAGATTGGGAAGCCCATACTGAGTGGGCCACTCAATCTGAGGATCCGATGGGAGATTTGATCTCACCCAATCATTGCACCCAAGCTCCAGTCAAAACTGACTTGGGACCTATCCCAACTGAGAAAATTTTTTTTGACCCACTCGATGGTGCACCAAACTCATCCGCACCACAAAAAATTCATCTGACGTCGGGAAAACAAAAAGTGAAGGCCAAAGCCAATGCAACTCTTTCCACAAAAATTAATAAAAACTCCGATAGCATTGCTGCTAACACCCGCGCTACTGTGAAAGCCCGTGGGGACATAGAAGAGGCTGGTAGGCCCAGGGGCCCACCCCCTCGCACCTAAGGTGTGAAGGGGAAACTATCACTTTATGGGACATTGAATATCGCCGGACTCAAGGCCTCCCCGTCCTGGGCTAGGAAACTGAGTTTTTTACAATACATTTTACCCAGGATATCTTGGCCATCCAGGAGTCCCACTGTCCATGAGGTTCTGAGGAAGCTTGGAAAACAATGCTCCTCCCATCCCTATCCTTTTGGTCAAAGCACTGTGGGGTGCTAATTTGGAAAAATAATTTTTCAAATTCAAATCATCAGAAACATTCCTAAATGGCCAAGTGCTCATTGTCACCTTCTCGTGGGCTGATGTAGCGCATGCAATCATCAACATCTATGCCCCAAATGGTGCACATGAGCATCGGGAATTTTTCTCATTGGTCAAATCCCTCCCACTACCCCCTGATTCTTTCCTAGTCGGCGCCATGAACTGTTTGCTAACCTCACCAACAGACTGGTGGCCTCCCTCACCCCACACCCCACAGGGTCACGTAGAACTACGCGTTCTAAAGGCCACCCTCAGGTTAATGGATGCGCTACCACAACATGCCCCACTGCTCAAAAACATGATGCATCCCCACATCCACAACAGCCAATTAAGGTCCATGACCCGCATCAACCTTATTCTAATGCCAGCGAAATTCCAACCCCACATCTCCCACTTCAAAACAACGAAAATAGAATTCTCTGACCACCGACTGGTCTCAATAACCTACCACCTACCTGTCACAGTTGCTAAGGCCCCACATTGGTGCAAAATCCACCCCCCCCTGAGCTCGCGTCGCCAGGATTTTCCACGTGGGTGGAAGAGGCAACTTTGGCAAAATTGTTTGTTGCACCATTTTGCGCGGAACCCATTTCCACATGGGCAACTTTCAAAGAGAACACCATCCGCCACTCTCGCCATCTCTCCTCCAGATGCTCACAAGCCACATCGGCGGTTATCTCTCACACTCTGACAGAATTGGCACGCTTGGAGTCCAACATTCCAGCTACAGGATACAGCCCTATATGGGGCCAGAAGTGGGCGGAGGCAGCTGCCCACCTCAACACACTTGAAAGGCAACACAAACATCGGGTTTGTGTTCAATACAGGGCCACACACATCACAAAAGGTGACAAGTGCACCACATATTTCTTTAAAAAAATTTTCGCACCACGCCAGAGCGTGGCCTGCACACAGGTGCAAAGATTGGATAATTCCATTGTGGACACACCGGCCGAAGTGGCAATCAAAATGCAAAAATATTACTCCAAGTTATACCAAGCCAAACCAATTTAGCTGGCCAAAGTGGCAGAATTTCTCAACCGAGCTCATATCCACACCATTTTCTGATACCCGGAAATAATGAATTTAATTACTCCAAACAAATTATGAACAGCCATTTGCGGTGCGCCAAACTGAAAATGCCCAGGCCCAGATGGCATTCCATATGAGTTCTATAAAAAATACTTCATATATATATATCCCCATTGCTGCTCGCCTCACTTAACCAAAGCCTGATGGAAATGCACCTCCTACCAGGAGGACATGAGGCCTTCACTGTCACACTATTCAAGAAAGGGGATAAGCTTGACTTAGCCAACTGGCGCCCCATTTCTCTAACAAACACAGACACCAAAATTTTAACAAAAATCATGGCTAACCGTTTAGAGACTGTAGCATCTGCCACCATCTCCCCAGAACAATTCAGTTTCATCCCCAGAAGGTCGATTTGGGATAACGTGCACTCTGTGGCTAATGCATGTCAGTCCACAGCCTCTGGGGCACTGGTATTCTTGGACCAACAAAAGGCCTATGATAGAGTAAACTGGGAATACCTAAGGGCCTGCCTCCATCAGTTCCGCCTACCCCCCCCGCTTCATCAACTGGGTGATGCTGCTCACGGAATCTGCAACAATGGCAGTGCGTGGCCCAGGCTTCCTAGTGGAAGTAGTCCGCCCTCAAAGGGGCTTGCGACAAGGGGATCCCCTCAGCCCATTCTTATACAACTTCAGCCTTGACCCACTACTGCGAAATGTGAATGCCCAACTCACTGGGGTCCATGTGCCAGGCCAAACCCCAGTCAAGATGATGGCATTTGCAGATGACTGCGTGGTGGGGGTGTCTAATAACAAAGATGCACGCGCGCTTGAAGCCCTCATCCAGGAATATTCCTGGGTAAGCAACGCGGCACTGAACGCCTCCAAAACTGAAATCATCCTCCTTGGTCAGTTTCAGAACTGCTGGGCCCCAGCAATTAGTTCCCAACCTGGCCCATCTGCTCGCCCACGTCCACGCCTTACTGACTCAACACACACCGCTCCACTGGTGCTTCCCTTCATTCCACGTCCTACCATAGGACTGGTGCGCCATCTGGGCATGTGGATGGAGGCAGGTGGATACGCGTCAGCAGTAATGGAGTGCCATATACTGGACAACGTGACGAAGCGAATCGCCTCTCTCAGAGACCACCCTACTACCCTTACTGGCAGGGTTGTTCTAGCCAACTCTATGCTCCTATCCAAAGTCTGGTTTGGAGCCCACGTCATCCCTTCTCCCTCAAGCTTCTTCAAATCCCTATATGCCTTGATACAAGGATGGCTTTGGTCAGGCCGCCCTCCACCAGTATGGCTAGAGGTCATGTTTGGCCCTCATCATCAAGGTGGCATGGGCCTGCTTGACTTCAAAGCCCATTCTGCCAAGAACCTGGTACCTGGATCGCGGCCATCACCGCTCCTACACTCCCATCCCAACACTGGTCCCACGCGGCCCACTCCAACTTCTCCTGAGCCTTGTGCCTCAATAATCCATCAAACCCCCACTCCCTGATGAAATACCTCGCATCACACACATTGGCCACAGGTCCTCACGGGACTAAAACCCACTACAAACGAATCCTACTCTCCATGCGAAGCGCAGAGTGGAGAATTCATATTAGTGGACATACAACTCGAAGAGGCCGCCCCTCTCCTCAGTTCACACAAGAGGTACAGGGGCTACCCATCCATGATGGCGTGATCCCCATTCGGCCCCATGTCCTATCCAGGGTGGACTACCTGGACATGATGGACATCCCTTATTCCATTGAAACCCAAAAAACTATCTGGAAATATGCACACCATCCTCTGGTGCAGCCTCAAGTCCAGTCCCATGTGTGGCACTGCCTGAGGCGGGTGTATCGTACAGCTGAGCGCTCTAACGCTTTACACTTATCCTGTGTCATGTGTGGCCAGTATGGAACGCTGTTCCACCGCCTGGAGAAGTGCCCCACCTCTAAAGTGATATGGTGCGAAGTTCAACGTCTGCTGGGCCAGGATCAAACGCATCCCTTTAGTCTGTCAAGAACTATGTTTGCTCTATCAATGGCCTCCCCCCTTCCACCCTCCCTCTGTGCTCTGGTGGTTGCAATCGCCATGTGGACCATCCACACGATCATCTTAGATGCCATCGCAGGCTCCACCCCCACCCTCCCAGAAACTGTCCACAGATTCCAGTCTCATTTGGTAAACCACTTTCAAGCATGAATGTTTGGATACCTCCCACTGCATCACCGACAGCTGGTCTCCTCCTGGTTCCCAGTCTGGTTCATCAAATCAGACCCCTTCCTCCACACGTGCTCAATAGTGGCTACGGCCCCTTCACACGTTCCCTCCCCTCCCCATAAGTGGCATTCCTGCTGGCAACAAGAGATAGCATCGCTTCTCTGGGGTGCCTCCCCTGGTACTAAGTTTGTCTTTCCTGAGTCATATTCAGAAGTGTCCATCCCATGGTCGGCCTTCCCCACATTAAATTTAAAATTTAAATAAATACATAAAAATAGTATATCCCAAATGGTTGTCTAGCCTACTAACGGGATGTACTAAAATAAAGCACATTGGATATGTTAAATTCAAAATTACATTAATTGATGCAGGTTTACAATCAGTATGCTATCTTTGGGATTTGTGTCATCTTTTTTGATTCAAATCTAGAAACTTAATTCATAAAAAGATTTGTTCCTAATAAAGAGGGTATTGATTCTATTAAAAAAGGAATCAACTTGATGAACGCCTCATTATATTTGAAATGGTAATAAAAAAACGCTTGACTTAAAATCTAGCTGAATTTAGAGCCATTATTATGGCCATAATCAACTAGTTCATAAGATATATACATATTTATACCATGTTCATGAACTTATTTAAATTACAGAATTTACACCCAGATACTATGTCCACTAAATAAAATTAAGGTTAGGTTTCTAGTTTATAAATTAGAATTTCCTGATGCCCAGGAAGCATGGTAGGTTGTTTGTCACCAAACTCCCAGTAACCTATAAGCGGTGAGTGATTTTAAAAACCTATACTATATGATTCTAGACTTATATCATATTTTTCATTAGCTAAAAGTAGTTGTGTACCAATGATTTCAGCCTCAGGTATCAGAATATCAGTGTTAATGCTTCCAGATATTTTAATCTAAGAGAATTTTATAGGATACTTCTAAAAGCAACTAGAGTCCTTAATCTCTATTTACTCTAAAACGATTTCCTTTAACTTTGGCTCTCTTATGCCACAACTGCCCAAAAATGGTGTTCAACTCAGGAAAACTTATGTTTAAAATTAAAAAACATAGTTTAAAAGTATCATAAGAAGTCAAGCTTATAATCAACACCATCTAATGGGCCTATGAGTATCACATAATGAATTAGACATCATATCCTGAGACAATTGTAGCTGAGCCCATTAAATTGGAGATCAGGACTACTTTTATTCCTTATTATATTACTATAATGGTTATAAGAGATTTTTTAACAACACTCTGTAATAATTTTGCTACTCATAATGTAGTATACTACTGGAATGTAGATCAAGATAATTTAGACCCTTAATTGTACCTTTATCATATGAGACCTATAATTCATTGCCTAAATTCCACCAAATGAGTTGCCACGAGAGCCTATAATACCTTTGCCTTTATGTATAAACAGATATATCCCATCAGCACAAATTGGTGGTGATGCAATACCAAGAGTGTAATAGGCAAGGTTCTCAAGACCTTTCTCACTATTTGACATAGTACAAAGGTAAGCCAAGAGAGAGTTACTTTGATCATTTGGTGGAATATATTGTGTTAAAATCCTAGAACGTATGGCGTAAACAATACCAAAAATGTATGTTTAAAATGCCACCAAGATTGGGCATCTTAAAATTATGCATGAAAGCAATAAAATAACACAAAATATACCCAAATAGGATGAGGTTCAGTAGATATTCTAAAGCTGCTAGACTCTATCATCTGGCGGGCTTCAAATGGCTGCAAATATGGTGCATAATTAACCCTATCTCTATTGCAGGCTGAGGAATGGCGAGCAATCACGCCACGCCTGCCTTTGGTCGTCCATGCCTGCCACTAAATGGTCTAATACCCTTGTTATGGCTAATATCTCTATTGGAGAGGTTTACAGGCACCCATGGGTCCTGGTCACTCCAGTTTACCCTGCTGCAACACCTTGATCATGATGCACAAATGTCAAAGCAGCATTCCAGAACTTGGGGTTTTTTCTCCAATTCCAACCTCAAAAGATTGATAAGTCTCTAATAAATTCAAATAATGTGACTCTCAATTGGCAGTCCTGACATATGTGAGATGGAATCTATTTGGAAGAGTTAAGTTTAATTTTAGGCGAGGAAGGGGGAACATACCTTAAAATAAGTAGTATCTCAGAACGAGCTATTCAAATTACCAATAATTTTGGCATCAAAGCATAACAAATGATGGTCCCAGCAACTGGTAGCTGGTGGATTGAGAGCTTAAATTTCTAATAAATCCACTTATCAAATCCAATTTTATCTTGAAGTATCAAATTGCATCCTCTCAACAATTAAAACTCATCAGAGGATATGATTGAAACTGTCATCATAACTTATTTCCTTGATCCAATCTTAAGAAATACCTGAACAATCACTACCGTTACAAAGAGGTGGTACAACAACTTGGTTGACTCAAAAACTTGATCAATCTTTATGTATTTTAAAATGCTGTCTGTTTATTTGTTTGCTTTTTATATGAGGCCACCATGGATACCTGCCAGATTATCAACATTTTCAATAATTAATTTTATGTATCTGGGCGCTATAGTATAATGCATATAACTTGACTATTGTCTGTACATTAGTTAATATTTTTTAACAAGTGCACAGGGTCAAGAACAAGCAGGTGTTGACTGAAAAATCTACAAAATTCAGCTATTTTATCTACTTTTTACAAAGGGTTTGTCTACTATAATTGCCTTTAAAAATCACAGCAACAAATTCTGGATCCTGTTATCTACCTTGAGGTGGTTCTTTGGTCCCATGAGTCAGGTTAAGCCATCTAAATCCTCTGTGCTATCTATAACAGAAAGCCCTCTTAGTCCTCTTGGTGTAAGGAACCCAGCGTGCCAAGAAAAACCTAGCTTCCATTGTGGTTATGCTAGAACACAAAAGACATACATAGTCCACAAGGAACCTTAGGTCTGTTTGAGGAAATGCTGCGCTTGAGGAAAGTCATGAAGAGGGATTATCAATGTGCTAAATCCCTTTGGCCTCTAATAACAATATATAAAAATTGTCTTTTTTACATGAATAATGCTATTTTTTTAAACCAGGATATAGCTAAAAATAACCCAACAAACTTCAAAGTAGATATTGCTGTTTCTTATACAAGGAGGGAGGAATGTATGAGGTCATTAGCTAACATCTCTTAGTATCACGCCTAAGTAACTCTTGAGCAGTATGTTTTGTATTAATTAACCAACTATAAGTTGCAACTGTTTGAATTACCCTTGATTAACTTTTAACTTGCTAATAAATGACCCGTCCAGAACTTTTTGTTACTTTAGAATTTTAAGGCATAGAAAATTTCTTTGGTAAAAATTTGCACATAGGATTATCTCAGGTGTTAAATAAAAAATCTCTGGTGCCAATATTAGCGTCCTATTCTTGGAAAAGGATTTCTTTAGAGGCGCTTGTATTGAAGATACTTCTAAAATTGAATTAGATTTACTAAATTGTGGAAAATTTGTAAGATCACATTAACCAGCTTTGGATTATTTAAGCTTTAAATTATTTAATCATTTGTTTATATGTTTAATTAAGCTTAAATACTAAGTTTCAAGATGATAATTAAATTATTTTATCTGTTTGGTGATAAGATATGATTGAATGGTTAATCAAAAAGCTACAAAGAATTGGTATCTGATGATAGTTGCTATTGCTATTTCGTTGGGGATTGTTGCCAACATTGTGGATATGAGTAATTTGGCTTAGTAGAGCAATTATTCATATGAAATTTTAGGGTTTAGTAAATGACATGATGGCTGATTAAAAAAGCCAATTTTATATGTGACGCATTGTGAAAATTAATTGGAGTGTTTCCCAATATCAAACTATTATCGCTTTTTATCAGCTAGGCGTTCAGAGATCATCATAGTTGCCACAATTCCCCTAACACATGTCCTTCAATGCTATCATATATATATATTCCTTAATTTCTTCTATTAATAAACACTTAGAGATAAATTTTATATCTTCTTATATATTATTATCTATCTGCTTCTTGTTTAGAGAACTCATCTGTCTAAGTGTCAACTGTCAGATGTGAGCTGAAATAACTTGTATCTTTATTTATGCCCAGAGTGAGGATGAAGTCACTCACACCGTTAATATTTGCCAGAGTAGGGCCAAATTTACTCAATAATCAAAGCTTGACTAGGCTAGTTGATTTTCATAAAACTAGAATGACCATATTTTATTTAGTAACACAAAAGTTAAGAAAATCTTTGCATCAGTAGAAACCCCGCGGTTTTTACATTGGTTCTCACACTGGGGAAAAGTCAATTTTTTCCAAGAAAGATATTACCAAACTATTTTAATAATTTTAGAACATGAGAAACCAGGAGGAGGGATCTTTAGCAGCTCATTAGGTTATATCAAATTAAAGGCGGGTATGCTTGTGGATGCCCAATAAATTCACCTGTTAACTATTGGAGTGAATTAAAATGCAGCAACCATTTTTGAACCACCCTTAGAGAGAATCTTAGATAATTTGACCTATCTTATTGAGATCCTGATGAAAGGGTTTCAGATTTTGCCTACCGATAGCCTGGATCAGAGCTGTTGGTTATTTCATCACAGTGCAAATCAGGAAGAGAAAAGACTGCATTTCAAACACTTTTTGCACATGAACATATTGACTTTATTTGTATATCTGCGTACTATTGTTAACATCAATGATCATGTTATCAATTATGTGCAGCTGAATGCCCAATTTATGATAATGAGAAAAAGCCTGACAGAAATTGGTGATAGACGATCTGGTCTCATCACTCATAATAGTAGTGTACAACAACAGAAGTTGATGTACCAATTGGATACCAGCTTCTAACTGATCGTGGCAGCTAGGACTCTACATCACAGTGTGTTCAGCAGTCAAAAACACAAAATCAAGAATCTGGTGGCCAAGCTAGATAAAGAACTTTGAGGGATTGTTGAAGAGATCATTAATCAGCTTGGGTTCAATCACTGGCAGAAACATGATGTGGATAAACACTGCCAACTGGCAGAATCCAATATCCCTGATCTGATCTGAGCTTGGGCTGCAACTGAACCAATGGTTGCTGCCAACACTGAAACCCAAACTATTATTCTCAACCTGGTCAAGGGGAGATGTGAAACTAAGAACACCTTCAAAGATATGGAGAGGCTGTTTGAGAAGCTTAAAGAGGAGATGATAGCTGAAATCATTTAACTTTGCACAGAAGTAGAATTTGTTAAAAAAATGTTTTAGAGTCGTCAACTCAATTCAAATTAGACTAGCTGAAGTTCAAGGCCATCAAGTTAGATAATGAAGTGTTTAAATACAAAAAAATGTGAGTTATACAATCATTTATTTGATGTGCAAAAGAGATGCTTCACTTCAGAAGGAAGTTGAAACCTTGAAAATGAATCTGGAAGGATAATTAGAGAAAACCCATCAACTTTGGGAAAATGACCAAAAATCTTGGCTTGGGAGGAAAAAATCATATATTATTGGATTACCTCAAAGATTCCAAGCGTACCTGCACTTGGGATGAGTACCATTGATGCGGATTTATCAAGGAAGAATCAGCATGTATTGAAGTAGAAAATTACGCTGAAAGCACGAATCCATCCATCTGGCAAATGTCACCAAACATTGAGGTACTTCCAGAAGTGACCCCAAAGCGACTCTATCATCAGTTTGCATACCACTTAGAAATACACACTTACTATCACCAAAGATCTCATTAGTATGGCTAGGTTACCCGTTTTCAATCAAGACAACGAGCCCTCTTTTTTTTGTTATCTCTGATGATCATGTACAATTACATCAACAATCAGAAAGCTGTCACCGTCATGAATTGCCTCAATATCTCGTGTTAAAAGCTAGTTTTACACTATCATCATGTAGAAAGTTGGAGCTATAAAGAGGCAAAGGAAGAAATTCTGAAAGAAATTTGGAAGCCCAGATAAAATGTCAGCTTGGATAGCAAAGTTAATGGAAATTCAGTTTAATAAAGAAAATAATGATGGGTAAACTTGCCATACGTTTTTATGAGAAAGCGCATATCTTTAGTGGAGCTATTATGATTAATTATGATGAAAGAATTGGTATGAAAATGCTTTTTGCCCATACCAAAATTTGCTTTAAGCGATGGCATCATCTCTCACTTTTAAAATATACCATTTCTCAGATGGTAGAGTATTTGAAGGTGCTGTCAGCGACTTTCAATGCACCAAATCAAACCTACAACTGAGCAATTAGCTGAATAACAATAAAAGTTTGAGATAATTCCATTATTTAATCCAGAGATTAAAATAATAGTGAGAATCAAGATAAGCAATTTTAAGGACCTAGACCCCCTAACAAGCTACGTTTGGCTTATAATAAGTGTGGTCAACTGGACATCTCACCAACAATTGTGGACAGCGAAAAATAAAGTATCAGGTTAACCTAGTTCAGCTTAAGGAAACTTTAAAAGGTCAGGGAAAAGATCATGCAGTCTAGATGAGGGACAATCTAGAACTGGAGAGGATCAAAGTTCCCCCAGATAAACCATACAATTTTAACAAGTTGGAACTATTTGCGGATCAGCCTGAGTTGAATCCTCTTTTTTGTACCCATGGTGCCCAACCCAAAAAGGGGGAGCCACCACGCATCTTTATTTGCAAATGAGCCAGAAAAGGGATTATTGTAATGAAATAATTTATAATATAGCCCATAAGCTATCAGTATAGGAAGCCAGATCAGATGGTGAGGAAACTTTGGGGAAACTTTTGTCTGGCGCCTTAGCTGACAGACCATGGTGGATATCATAGGAGTTGAGCCATCATTTGGCATGTGGCATAAGGAGATATATTTGAGGGCTTTCTTCATTAATGAGTCCTACAGTGTCCATTGCCTCAATATATTAAGCAAGCTGATGATCAGCAAAAAAGATGAGAGCTGGTACACATATAAAAGACTTAATGCACTGGCAGGTTTGGGTATAATTGGGGTCAATAAGAGAAGTTTTTGCCGCATCAATGCAAGCGTGGTTTGCAACAAAAGTGAGCTCCTCAAACTCGTACTTTACATCCTCCTCAAAATAATGGGGGATATGAGGATAGGAATACCCACAACCAGAAATCCATCGCCCCATTTAGTTTCTGGCAGAGTAGGGTGTTGGCAGGAGCAGCAACGCTTTGAATGCCATTTTATTTATATTTTTATATAATGGGTAACCATTTTTAAGGCAAAAATGGTGGGTTTGAAATTAGGAAGTTTACAAAAATTTCTTCAACGTGAAATCTGGCTTAACATTATATAGATGGTAGTATCATCATTAAATTTTGATGGTTGACCTGAAAATAAACCTTTGACAACCAACAGATTGGGCCAATTATCCTCTCAATGCTCAAGCTAATATTTTAATTCTCAACTTAAAGCCTATTGCAATTACATGGCTCAGGCCAACTCTATCAACATCAATTCAATCCAAATATTTTATCAAAAGCTCAGGCTGAACACACTCTCAGATTCAGGCCAATTGTCACTGCGCCAAAATTCAGCAATTAGTCCCAGCTAATCAGGACCAATATTATTAACCAGCATAAGTAATTATTTGGGGATTAACCCAAAGATATTACTTACAATTCCCATTGAAAAATAGACTTTAAACGTAATCAATATCCCACCCTAGGGCGAAATTGTATGTCAATCTTCATAATTGGCACAATAGCACTTGCACATGGACGGCCAAATGGGAGTACCTAGTGCTATTGAGAGAGGTCTGCCAACGTCCAAATTAAGGTGCGTCATATACTTCAATTGATGAAAAAAGTTCACAGAAGATGTATTTTGTCAGCAATATGACGAAACTCAAATCAAGAGGATCCTAGGACAATTTTTCACGTTCTTATTGCTATTTTTGTCCCTAAAATCCTCCCAATTTTGAGAGTATTTTGCCACCAATAAACCTAGCAATAGGTCTCAGTTTTATTAGTTCAAAGGGCTGAACTGAGGTGGAAAATAATCTGTTGAGATTGCATGCTCAAATGTGGCCAGGAGATTCCTATAGGTATAAATACCGGCGCCTGGCCTAATGAATCATTATCAAACAAATATCATCTAATATGTTATATTTTTTTATTTCTTTTCTAATTTAATAAGAATCTTTTCTTTGAAAAGTGTCAACAAGCTGGAAGTGCCAAACCCACATCTTGTATTTTTGCCTGCCTTAGAAAAAAAGTTTCTTATTATGAAGGGAAAATTAAGCCTAAAATTAACCAGAAGGGTCATAGCTAATTAAATTTGCCTAGTGAGTTTCCAAATGGTCAGAAGGCCGTAAGCCACTGGCAAAATTGAGGATCAATTGTCTGAACTTCTTCCTGATTAAGTGCGCAGGATATTGATTATCAAGCAAGCAATCCTTGGAATTTAACAATCATCAATCCAATTGTGACACAAAAAGGATTTGATTTGGCTAACGCTGGCTCAGCCACCAGAGTTAGCAAGTTGGCTGCACCTTATTGGCTGCAAACTGTTGACCACAGAAGCTCAGCTGAAACTGTTTCATCCATTGGCTTAGTTTGACATAAATCAACTGAATCTTTTTTTTAAATTTTACATTTTGTTTGGCTGCGGCTTTAGAAGCCATGCCTGAATTCGCCAAGGTTGAGGCTTGAATAATTGAGCCTTGAAAAAAATTTTGGCATGGCTGTAGAAAAGCTGATGCAGGAAGGGAGAGCGGCAGAATCAGTGGAGGTGGAAACTTCTGGGCACTTGCGCTTTTAATGGTCAAGTTTGAAGCACAAGGGGCAAATGGCTTGGTCATTATCAATGTGCTCCCAGAATGGGTGATCAGGGGTGGTTCTGATCATGGTGTGGGGGGATTGCATGGCGGGCGTTGTGATGGAAAAACAAATTGTCAAAAAGGTGCGAGACCCTTCCAGATGATCTGCCCCATTGGGAACCACAAACTGCAACATGGGGTCTGCACTGTAAATGGGCAACCCCTATATGAGCTTATGTGTGCGGAGGCGTTTGGGGGAAAGGTGGGAGGCAGCCCAGCAAACTGGACCACCAAAGTGGCCTCATCTGGGAGATGAGTGAAAACAGTTAGGAGGGAATTAATTTTAAATAATAACGGTAGTTTAGTGGCTGCAACTGCATTGGCTTCAGAATAAAAGCTGATATTGAAATACCCCTTGAAGGGGAAAAATCAATAAAGCTAGTGGGTTTTACACTGCTGTAGCCATCTCAATGATGGCCGCACTTCCATATGGGAAAATATTCCTATACTCCACCCAGAGGCTGAACCACAGGTTGCTCTGAGAGAGTACTAAAGGGCTCTGGAGCACCACCTGGGAGGTTGCAAGGTGTTGGCTAAGGCCTGAAGTGGGGTGTAACGCCCTGTGGCATTGAGAGGGATAGCAGAGTCAGCCCAGGCACATTTTGGTGGCAGCTGAAACATGCCAACAGGCGGCGCACCACCACCCCATGCTGAGGCAGAAGGCGCCAAAAGCATCAACATTTTAATTTTTTCTTAATCAAGAGGCTGGTTTTGGTTGTTCTTTTTTGTAAAAAAATCCCAAATTTGGCTTTTATATAGCTATCTAATTAAAAGAAAGATCTGATTTAAATCCTCTTAATCAAGTAGTTTACCAAGATATAAACTCAATTTCTAACTTGAATGTTAGGAGATTTCCCCTAAAATTGTGAAGGAGGTAGCTCTTCCATACACTAAAAAGTTGAGGTCTGAAGCTCCCAAAATAAAAGACATATTATATGCCAAATCAGGTGAAGTCTACCTATCAATTCTGATTAGTACTATCAGAGAGATGTTCCCCTAAATTTAGCCCAATTGATTCACACCCTAGATTTAGAAAATTAATCCGTCATACATGCAGTAAACAATAGTCTGTCTTAATTTTGAGAACACATATGGATATTTTGGTGAACCAAGTCCCCATCAGGGCAATAATGGATATTGGGGCACATTTAACAATGTCTCGACTAAATTAGTCAACGGATTGAAGGCCAAACCGGATTTATAGCATAGGAAGCATTATGGGACAGCCAGTCCTAACTCTAACAATCCTTGCAGGGATTATAGTGCCCTTTTGCTAAAGTTTGGATCCTTGGTCATATTGGCACTGGTGCTTATTCTGGTCAACCAGAATCACTATATATTATCATTGGCACTAACTTCATGCAAAAGTATGGGGTCAAGTGTGACTTTGATTAAGATACCTTATCAATTCTTAGAAAAGTGCCGCTGATTTAACACAAATAAGGCAAAGCGCCCCACAGCAAGAGGAAAAATTATATTAATATTGTATATAATGGCGGAATATCACCTGTTGGATAAAAAACGGTGGGGAAAAGAGTTCAAAAGTTACCAAAATATGTGAATGAAAATCATGGGATTCAAATCACAGTTAAAAAGAATTTACAAATCAAATAGGAATGCAGTAAGAACTGGAAACTTGTCTGACATTAGATAACCCAGAACAGCTTTATAAGGGGATTAAAACTCCTTTAAATGATCAAGGATTCAACTTTGAACATCCTCAGGGATTTTAATTTTAGTCATGCGAAGTTGCATCCATTTGACTAATCTGGGAAATACTCCAATGAAGGTCAAACGGCACCAAGTGGCTGCATTCACCCAGTTGAATTCAGTAATGTAGATTTGTTCCTTCCATGAGTTTGGAGAATTAGAGATGTTACAACTGCCAAAAAAACTAACAGAATATTTACGTTAAACAAAAGGATCACTTTTCTGGATTAATTTAGGTCCAAAAGGGTGAATTTTGGCTAATTTGAGAAATACCAAGTCACTTTTATGCAGGGCAACTGCCAGGTCACCATGGAGGAATCATTGGCAGCGCATTTATCTAAAGGCAGTACTTCAAAGCTTGCAGCTTTGGATGAGACGTTCTCCATTAGAATAAAATTAGATAAAGTAAAAATATGTTCTGCTGTGAAGTACTTTTTTTAGAGTAATCAAGCACTATTTATAGTGCTTCAAATGTAAGGATATTAATAGGGATTGTAAGGGTAGTGTCATGGGACCTGTAGGAAAGTCCCAATACTGGGATAGGTGGGAAAAGATAAAAGTGTGGATTAAGATTAGATAACAACTTTGAAATGTAAATATACCCCAAATTGGACATAATTCAGGCAAAGCCCTGAATTCAGTATTCCAGTTAAAATTGAACTCCATTTTAAAAAATTATTAGGCCATTTGGGAATTGGGCCCTTTGAATTAATATATCAACCTTCCCCCTGGATAAGGCTTTCACCTAATACAGGGAGAATCTCGACAACACCCTCCCCAAGCCTTGTCCTAGGGGAGTAAGTTGTGACCTGAGGGTTAAGGTAGACAAAAAGCTCAAGCTCGTGGATGTACAGAGCCTTGTGCTTGATGCAGACCAGTTTGGTGATGTTGGTGTGAGAGTTGTGGAAGTAGCGGTAGGTCTTGGCTTGGCGCTCAGTGACCTTGTTGTGGTAGGACTCATACTTGGAGCGTCTCAGGTAGATAATGCAATCGAGCTCCTTAATGGCGAGGTCAATGTCAGCCTGCAGGATGCAATCAGCAGTTTTGCTAAGCAGCTCATGGTGGAAGAGTGCAGCCAGGGAGTAGGGTCTGCAAGGCCACCAAGCTTGCGGGGGTGGCACCAAACGTAGTTCTCCTGAACCATAAGCGGTGCAATTTGAAAGTTATGGAAATGGAACTCAAAACGGTCAGCCAGGGTGTGGTTCCCATGAGCTGTGGCATGCTCTTGGAGGTAAGCCTCTGTGGTAAAGCACTCAGATTGTTCTTTGAAAGTGGTGGTTTCAAGTTCCTCAATCCGTGATCCTCTGCTGGCTGAGCAATCTAGTCTTTTGAGGTGGATTTCTTTGAGTTGACTTCTGGTTTTGAGGTAAGCCGCCTTTAGGTCAGATAGCTCCAGCCTAAGTTGCAAGTTGTCGATCTTGAGCATTTCAATCTGCTCAGTCTTTTCTTTGATCTCCAACTGCAGGCCAACCAGCAGCCTCTGTTCCTGTTTAACTTCCAACTTGGAGGCCTTCAACTCTGCTTTATCTGCACTATCCTTTTGCACGTCTCCTGTGCCATCTTGGCTATGCTGGTCTCAGCCTCTTCAAGCATCCAATTCAACTCATTTGCCTCAGAACCTGGAATCTTTCTATCACCTTATCAGCCAATAGATCCAGGTAAAGTTTGGAGAAAATGTCATTGTTAGTGAGCTGCATAGGCGAGCGATCCCAAGAGCTTTGAAGATGGCCGAATGACTATAGGGGGTTGCCCCTCAAAAGTTTTGACAGAGAGGTCTTTTCAAGTGATGCTGAGCCATTGTCTTTGGATTGGGATGAGCAAATTTCACTCGTGACTGAAAGCGACCCATGCAACAAAGTTTGAGTAGGAAATTTGAAGTGGGCTTAAAGGTTGGCATAAGTAGCAGAGGTAATGTCAGCCAGTTCCTCAAGCTTCACTTTTTGGGGCCCTCATTTTTGTTGGTATCAGCACTATCCCAATCTGAGAGCCAAACTGGGTAACCTTGACATTTCGTTTTAGTAATATCTGGCCCAATCTTGGGATGGATCCGTCAAAGTCAAAAAGCATTAGATTTTTCATAAAGGATTCATCGAGCTTGTCATCAATTTCACAAAGGTAAGTCCCAGGTATTTTGTCAAGCGTTTTTAGCGCATCATTGCACCAAATGTTTTTGAGACTTCCAGAAAATTCATGAGGCTTGCTGCCTTCTTCAAGTTTGGAAGCTAGTTCTCAATTTGTCCCAATTTTATTAATTTGGCGTTGTCATTTCACACTGGTAAATTTTGAATTGTCACTCAGCACTTTAGGGTTCAAATTGGCTATGAGCTTTGTTTCCACTTTCTGCTCTGAAGAAGCAGAGTTTTAAATGACATCAAGAGGTGAATTTCATTTTTTATTATCTAAATAAATATTATTGTTAGTATTAAAATCATATTTTGTCAAATTCTGAGCATTCCAATTTTGTTTGGTCTTTGCTCTTTGACTGGAAGATAAGCATCAATTTGGTCAGCTTCTTTTTATAGTGCTTCACTTTAGAGAGAAATCTAAAGAGTTTCTCCTCATAATGAGAAACCCATATTATAGGCCAGTAGTCATTTCTCTGTGTGATATTTTCCCAAGCGTCTCTGTGGCCATTATCCCATTCTTTCTTACTATATTTTGCTTCCTGCATATAATAAAGTATTGCCTTTTTCAATCTCTTCACTTTATGATGTTTGCTATATTGCTCTTTGACATCTGTTTCAATTATTTCAGGCATATACAAAAAATTGAGTAAGGGCTTGAGTTGGCCTGGTGTTTTGAAACGTATAGGACCTTCTTCTCTAGGACACAGAAAGCTCTTCTTGGTAAAATTACTTCACACAGTTACTGCATCTTGGCCATTTCAGTGTAGGTATGCCAAAAGATCAGGGTCTGGGGTACCTACTGAGGATTGATAACTCTTATCGTCTAAGGTTGAGGTTATATCCTCATGGTGCAACTCAGAAGCGACCTTGCAGAAAGCACCATTTTGTCAGGTCACCAGGGAGGAATCATTGGTCGCGCGTTTATCTGAGGCAGGGCTTCAAAGCTTGCAGCTTCTTGACGAGACGTTCTCCATTAGAATAAATTAAGATAAAGTAAAAATATGTTCTGCTGAGATTTACTTTATTTAGAGTAAGTAAGCACTATTTATAGTGCTTCAAAATGTAAGTATATGAATAGGGATTGTAAGGGTAGTGTCATGGGACCTGTAGGAAAGTCCAAATACTGGGATAGGTGGGAATAGATAAAAGTGTGAATTAAGATTAGATAACAACTTTGTTATGTAAATATTCCCCAAATTTGGCATAATTCAGGAAAACCTCCAAATTTGGTATTCCAGTTAAATCAAACTCCATTCTCAAAATTATAAGGCCATTTGGTTCTAGGGCCCTTTGGATTAATATATCGACCTTCCCCCTGGACAAGGCTTTCATCTAATCCAGGGAGAATTCTGACAGCAACCATGATCTGGAATGCGCATAGGATGTATTGCATTATGTCAAACAAGAGAGGCTGATCTGGTTTGGTTGAAATCTATCCAGAGGTCTATAGCAGTGAAGCAGTCATTGCTGAAGAAATCAATAAGTTATACAACCATGGTATGCTTGTACTGTCATTCAACCTGTGGTTGAGTCCTATCCTGATGTTAAGGAGAAAGACAGATTTAATTGAACCTTGATTAATTACCATCAGTTGAACAAAATTATGAAAAAGGATTCATATTCCTAGCATAGAATTAATGATGCACTAGAACGATTGAGAGGAGCCAATTTTTCTCACCATGGATCTGATCTCTGGCTATTGGCAAATAGATATGCTGTTTCAAAATCGACCATGGGCTCTGTTAGTGTGCCAGGCCAACCAGTATAAATACTGGTTGTCCCTTTGCTGTTTCGCCTTCATTGGCATACCAACCCCTACAAGTCTGCGTCCAACCCACCAACCAACCACCAACGCCTTCACCTTAGCCCCAGGTGACCTCAGCATGTGCCCCAGCGATTCCTGCCCCCACCCTGGGCAGCTCAGGCACCCCCACACTGCCCAACCCTTGTGACCCTTCACCTCCCATCTGGAAATGCCCCCAAAGAGTCCATGCCCCATCTTAGGTGGCTATGACACTCCCGCGCTGCACCCCACAAGTTTGACAGCTAGTCAGCATCTGCCATTGGTGGCCAGCTGGCCAGGTTCCCACCAGTTCCTCAGAGGGAGGAGGCATGGGAGCTAGCAGTGCTGGCCACTCCAGGTGTGATCACCTGTGCCTATCTGGGATCTCATGGCCCATCTACCTTTAACCTAGCCAAAAAACTACTATCAACTAAAAGCAAATGGGCGAAAGAGAGATGTTTATTTGGAGGGAATAACCAACTATTTATACTTAGGCAACTGCGTCTCTGAAACCCCTCAGCCATCCAGGCCGGAATTCTATCTGAACTTCAATTTCATTCATTCATACATACATCATAGGATTCCCTCCTAATCTGCTCATCTGATCACCAAATATTAATTTAGTCAATCCATCCTAATCATGAGTTGCACAGTCGATCATATATATAAATTCATATTTAAATAGAACTTCTAGCATCCTCAGCATAGTCGCCAGTTCTCCAAATTAGTTGGCGGAAACATATTCCAATGATAAATAATGGATCCAAAGGCTTTCCGGTGGAAACTCCAACAACAATCCTCAAATTGGCATTTTGGCAGTGAATGCGGATTCTGCAAAACCTAAACTCAATTATTAATTATAACATTAAATAGTATTGAACTAGGCGATTAGCTGGCAATCTCACCCAACTAACTGACACCCCTAATCTTGTTACTATTGGAAGGAATGCACCTGATAAAAATCACGACATATGACTCCAGAGAATCAAGAGAAACTTTGCCATAATTACGGTACAGGTTTTTACCAGCTGATGAGGATGCCTCAAGGCTTGTGTAACGCCAATACACCATTCCAGTGGGCAATGGACACGATTTTATAGATATAAAATTGTCTTGTATACTTGTCTATCTGGATGATAATAGTGTTCTGCTGAACATTCACTGATCATTTACACTACCCTGAAGAAGCATTTAAAAGGATGGCTTCCATAAATCTCAAGAATTAACTGTGAAAATACCATCTTTTCAAGAAAGAAGATGAATACTTTGGATTTGTATCAAAGCTGATGGGCTCAAACTTCAAATTCAGAAGAATGAAGCAACCAAATTAATTCAGTCCCTAAGAGCATTCATAATGTTCAAGTTGTCCTTGGAATGGTTAGATATTATTGATGAATCATTGAGGATTATACAAAGAAGGACAATTCACTTTTACTTTTTTAAAAAAATCTGAAAAAGGGTTTGTTTCATATAATGAAGCTCTGACCGTTTTTGAGGAATTGAGGAAATATTTGACGTCAAGTCTGATTCTAAATATCAAACTTTTGAAAACCCGTTCATTATTTAGTCATATGCGTTGTTGATGGTGATAGAAGAAGTCTCAACCAAGTTGAAGTAAATACGTAAGAGCAACACATACTTATGTTAGCCATACTTTGTTAAAGGCCAAAAAAGAACTATATGGTCACATAGTGAGAATGCCTTTCTGTAATCTATGCCTATAAGCAGTTTCACGTTTACATCCACAGAAGGCATTTCAAGGTTATAACCGACCATTCCTCTCTCCAGTTGCTGCATAATCTCAAGGAACCAGAGGTGAGATTTATATGGTGGGATTTGAAGTTATAAGCCTATGACTCCGTGATAGAGAAAATAGAAAGAGATAAGAAGAATGCTGACGGGTTATCTAGGTCACCAGCCATTCTGACTGTGCAAGATCAAGCAGATGATCTATTTGGCCAAATGATTTGAGGAAAGCAGATAAGGAACTATCTGAAATTCAGACCGCGTTAAAAAAAGCAATGTAGAAGTTAAAAATCATTTGGCCAACCCTTCAGAATAATGTACAACAAGAGGATTTTTGTTTCTGAAGCCTTCAGAGCAAACATAGATAATCAGGCTGACCACAAGGTTGTTGGCCTTGAAGGAATTAAGAAACGTTGGAACACATTAACAAATACTATTATTGTTAATCATTTTATTCAGACGTTGCCAATTTCTTTGTTGTGTGGAGTATCAAATCCATAAATTGCATAAAAACGTGACGATTTGCTGATTAAAAACTGGGATTTTCTTGGCACACGGTCTCACTTGATGTAATGGGACCATTGAACATGAGCATGGAGGAGTATGTTACATCATAATGGCGATTAAACACCTTATAAAGAAGGTTAAAAACTGAGCTTTGAGCTGAGCAGATTCACTAAGTACTGCCAATTCATCCTAGAGCAAGTGATATACTGACACGGGTGTCCCAAGTGCTATTGAGTAACAATGGGACTAATTTCACCTCCTTTGTAATTCCCCGCCTGAATGACCTGTTGGGGATTAAGAGGGTGGTTTCTGCAACATATTGATTGTCTATGAATGGGTTATTGAACATGTCAATTTGATGCTGGCCATTATGCTAAGAAAAGTGGTATCAGGTAAGCATCATTATGGGTTTATTTATGTTTAGTGACCTTCATATAAAATACTAGTTCTCACTTATCATTGGCAAAACACCTTATACATTATTGTATAGTTGGAGAGCATTGACGACCATTCTCTATTCAGTGGTGGTACTAACTTTGGGGATGAGCATGGATAAATACCTCTATAGGTTTGAAAATACAATAGTGGACCTCCAATATTGAGCTTTTGATACTGCAATAAGAAGAGTTCAGGATAGGAAGATAGATGATAAGGTTTTACCTAGCATGAGGGATTTTTGGAGAAAAAGTCACTTATTGTGACACAAATGGGTTCAGCCACTGAAATAAGCTGGATGTGTTGTGGTTGCAACTATTTTATTTTACTATGAAAACAGCAAACTATGACTTCATGAACCAAAATGTTTTGAATGATTGTGTGATTAATAGAGTACACACTAATTTTTAAAAAGTGGAGATAGAAAGATAAAAATTTATTTAACTGTGGCAAGCTGATTAGGAGATGGACATTAATGATTCTCAAACGAGCTAAAACTAAAAAATAAAAATAAAATAAAGTCAAAACAAGACAGACAGATCATCTCAAACTGACGCAAAATTCAAAATAAAATACGCCAACCAAATCATAAGTGGAGACCTATATCCATCCATGGTGGTGGGTGAAGAAGTCTGGAGGCTCTTCTTCATTATCTGTTGTGTACATGTAGCTGCACAAAGCTGATAGCATGGTGTGGGCGCATCATAGAAATGGGGGTCAAGAGAACATATGGGTTCTTGCAACTAAATGTGTGCGATGAGGAGGGTGAAAATATAGTCTGCTAGTGCTTTTTCTGCCTCAAGGCGTACTTTAGGTAGGGTGGCGATGGTTGCAAGGTTGTTGCAGGTAATGCGGGTCTTTGGCCGAACTTTGTGACCGCTGCAACATTTTGAACTGCTGAATTTGCTGCCTGATAGTATTGGAGATGGTCTTTTTTATGTTTTGGAAGCAGGGTACTAGGTAGTATAGGAGGTGGCAGGCCTGTAGCCAGTACTGCAACTGATTTTGCAACGGTTTTATGGGTTGGGCAACATTTGAGGGAGTCAACTGCCTCTTCAGCTAATTGGTGGTCACTTTTGAATGGGGTGGCATTAGGGCGAGGCGCATAATGGCGCTTTGTGAATTGAGCTGCATAATCTTATTGAGGTACATTTTGATTGGAGGGGGCCCAGCCCATTCAGATTCAGGGATAAGCTCACCTAATTCATCAACCTCAACCAAATAATCCATGGATTTTGGTTGAATTTGAGTATGTTGTTTGCATATGGGTTATCTGTTGCATTTGGCTGGGAGTATGGTTTAGAACTTACTTTAGTACATTCTACTCCTGATTGGTGGGTTTAGGAGAAGAGGATCGTTGAGGTAATTTTTGGTTGATTGATTCAGTGGAGACTGTGGCTACCACTTTGAGGGAGGGGGGAAGGATAGTGCACCATTTTAAAATGTTATTGGATCAGCTATAATGTCATCATGCATAGAGTAGGGTGTGGATGCCATGGCTCATGAGATGGAGGGGCAGTGTCATTTTAATGGTTCAGTTCAAACCAGGTAGGGCAAATGGCGCGCCCTCATCCACTCAAGCCCAAAAAGGATGGCCTGGGGCAGAGGGGATAATGGTGCGAGGGGGATTGAGATGGCTATTTCTGTTGATACTGGACGAATAGTCATGGAGGTGTGGGGGCCTGCGAGGAAAATGGCTCCATTGGGATCCACAAAGTGTATTATGGGATCAAAACAATATTCCAGTAATCCAGCTATAATTTCATTTATTAAAATATTGGTTGGTAGATGGATAGGTGAAGCCTGCGAACTGAACCACAAGAGTAGTATCACTGGGCAACTGGGTACGTGTAGTTGAGAGGGGGGTGACCTGGAACACCGGTGGGATGGTAGCTGCTACTGAAGCATCAGCTTCACTTGAGAAGCCAAAATCAAAATACCCCTTGAAGGGGCAAAAGTTGATGAAGCCTGCAGTCTGCATAACAGCCTGGCTAATTTTATATCTGCTTTATCTGAATAGTGGAACAACTTGCCATATTCAACCTGAAGGCCAAATTGCATGTTGCTCCAGGGGAGCACAAGGGGCAGCATGGCACCGCCTGGGTTTGGGCGAGATGTAAGGCTAAGTCCTTAGGTGGGACATAACATGCTGAAGAACTTGGAGGGATAGCTGATCCAGCCCAAGAATGTTTTGACAATGGCTGAAAAACATTAGGAGGTGGCGCACCACTGCCCCATGTGGGGGCAGCAGGCGTCAAACTCGTTGGCATAATAACTTGAATAGGGTGATGACAAGTGGTGCTGTTTTTACTAAATTTCAAACTATGGTTTGACCAAAAGTGAGAAAATTAAGAGAAAAGAGTTGATAAAAAATAAAAGAGAAAAAACATAAAATATAAAAATTAATAGAGAAAAATATAAAAAATAGAAAAAATAGTAATTCTTAAAAGAAAAAAGAAAGCAATATCAATTTTAATTTTTTTTATTCATTAGCCTTTGGTTGTGAGGTGCAGGTTCTCCTTCAACGCCTCTGGGGGAGGGAGGTTGATTGACAATCATGAAAAAGAGGCCACCAAAATTGTTCTGAGATCAGACACTGGAAAGAGTTAGAGCCACATGGAACCACGCTGTTTGAACCTGTGAAGAATTCTGAGAATATGCGTTGATTGGGAGTGTAATTGAAACATCCAAATTTGCGAGATGATAGAACCCCATATTATGAGGAGAAAAAGCAATGTTGAAAAGAAACAGCTGGTGAAAAACATGTAATCTCTCTAAGGAACAGGCGTCTGGAGCCGTGTCCAGAGTGCTTAGCAATAGCTTCTTCAAGTAGCAATGTTGGAGAATAAAAAACAACGAAGATGAATGGGTGGTTGACAGACCATCCCCCTGATTAATGCCATGAGGGGAAATAAGTCTGAATAGTCCCAGCTGTGAATTAGTCATGCTGGCAATGAACTACATCTTGGAGGCAACGACTGCATGCCTCCTGGAAGTAGAAGGGGAAGAACTAATGAAAAGTCAGTGAAGCAGGAGTATGGCAGCCCATATGCAACTGATTTATCTTCAAATTGGAGCGTGTATGCAATGATATCTCAATCAGGAATATGATCAAGTTCACGATGGTTGAGGGAAATGCTGAGGGATCTAGTTAATTTCCTCCAAAGTTCTTAATAAGTAATTCTGTCATTCTCATCTTTACTGATTATCAGTTTGGTTGACAAAATTGTTGGTTTATTAAACTTCCTGATTCATTAGAGAAACTTTGGGAGTCAATTTGGCATAAAGAGGAATGTCTGGTCTCAATTGGTGAAATTTTCTTTATTCTGCTTAAGAGTTATTGGTGATATGAGCACAGATGGAGAAGAATTTAGTAATGACTTAAAGTCAAGTTCAACGATTGGTGAGAAAGTAATTAACAAGATAATTTATCTGAAGCAATGGCCAACCCAGTTTCCTCTTCAGGGATAGGCACCGTTGTTGGAAGAACTAAGGAATGATTTACCAAAACCTTTTGACTTAGAGCGCTGTTTTTAGTAGGGCCATAAATGATACTTTTTGGGTGGTTTGTGACAACACTTAGAAAAGTTTGGCGCCAATTTTAGACAAACTAGCCAAGTAAAGTTCTAGTGAGAAGTATTGAAGAATGTGGACATTTTCAAAAAAAGCTGGTCAAGTGGGGGTATATGTGAGAAATTTATATAACCACATTATTCAGATTGGTTTATTTAAGCATTAATTTACTTAATTATTGGTTTATATATATTTAGCTTATAGATTAAGCTTCTAATAGTAATTTGATTGTGTTATCTGTTTAGTGGTAATAATTTATGGAATTGTTAATCATAATACACAGAAGAATCATATCTAATGATAGTCACAATTGCTATTTCTTTAGAGATTGTTACAACATCATAGACATGAGTAATTAGGTTTAGATAGAGCAAATAACATATGGGAGATTGTCAATTTTAGTAGACAATATGATTGAGGATTTTAATGGAAATCTAAATATGCTATCTATCAAGAAAATTAGCTGAAGTTTTCTCAATATCAAACCAATATCCTTTTTCATCAGCTAGGCATGCCAAGATCATTGTAATTGCCATGATTCCCCTAACACATGTCCTCCAATGCTATTGCATATAATATTCTTTGATATATAAAATAATAAACAATTTAGACCTAGATCTTATATCTTATTATATTGTTTTTAATCTGCTTTTTGTTAATAAAAACTCAACTGACTAAGTTTCAACTGACAGAAATGACTTTAGTTTCACTTTTATCTTATTAAACACTGTCAGAGTGAGGCTGAAGTCATTTACACCATCAATATATGCAGAGTAGGAATAAATTAACTCATTAATTAAGACTTGACTAGGCTTTTGTCTTCATTCAACCAGTAAGTCCATACTTTATTTCAGAACCAGAAGTTAAGAAAATCTGTGCACCAGTATAAACCTCACGGTTTTTACATAAATTCTATGCACTATTTGCTCAAAAGTTTTAAAAACAATCATAGATTTTTACACTGGGGAGTGACTTTAAATTTGTGATATCAGACAGGGGGGCTGTAGCTACCCAACTCTCATCCAGGACATTCCCTATATTAGTTAACTGGGTAAGCAGAAATAGACTTGAATTGTAACTTTTTTAGTTTGAAAGGGCTATAAGGCCCTATCTAGTTTGATAACTGGCGCTTGGGACATTACACATGAGTTAAATTTAATTATAGGGTGAAAATATTGAAATAAAAGAATTTTTGTAGACAGCAATACGTCTCAGTAAGTTTTAGCTCTATGTAGCTATTAAAACAGTGTTCAAAACAATGGGCACCTATGATACAAGGCTTAACATAAAACGACTTAGCATATAGTATAAATAACAAGCCATTTCATGGAAAGCTCATTAATGAGATTGGTCAACCAAGAGGAAAAGATTTATAACCTTTTATCAAAGTTTTCATCCTGGATTTAAGATATCAAAGATCCACAATCATCATAAAGATCAAAAACTTGAGGTAGTGCACTTTTAAATACTTGAGAACTAATCTACTACCAAAATTTATATTTTACATTGTAAAGAGCTACAGAGTAAAATTAAAAACTTATGTCACTAAGTTGCAAAAAGCAAACTGTATTTTGAGAAAACCGGAAAGTTCAATCTTAGCAACCACCAATCTGGTCTTAATACTTTTTATTCAAAAGTCCGTAGCTTTGATATTTCATTTTAGGAAAAGTTCAGTCTGGGTGAGGGTGTATTGCTCTATCCTCTATATTTTTGACAGCTCTAGAGAAGGATACAATGAGTAACATAAAATAAAACTCTCTCTATTCATATGATTATACTTCACATGAGATTATAGTACCGCGCCTTATGATTCTATAAACTTGCTAACAGGTTAAGGATGCATTAATTATCATAAGTTTAAAAAAGCTTTTCAAAAATAAGGAAGCATTTTTTTATACAGTTTGTAAAAAGTGGATTTAGAAAATTATAAAAGTTGTTAATGTGTTAAACCTAGAAACTAATAACTTTGTTACAATAGATGACAAATTTGCATCAGTGATGTCTGCTAAACCGCTTTAATAAAATAAACTTCAAAAAGAGTAAAGTATATCATGCCAATATCATTGATACAAAGTTTTGCTTTAAGATTTTTTATAATTCTAATAAAGATGATGTAATTAAAGTTTCTAGACCTAGCTAAATAACTTTTGGGTAAAAAAGTTATTTTAAAAATATAATGAAATGCACCTACTTCAAGGACAGATGCCAAATGGAGAAGAAAGCCTATAAACGTCAAGCTGAGGAGGGGAAAGGCTTATCATCATGGGGGAAGAGTCTCTTTTAGTTAATAGAACCATAACTCCAGCTCCACATATATAAAACATATCACTTCAATATTAATGCCCTGGAAGACACTGACATTGTAGAAATTCTGATTAGCTAGTTGTTCACTTGAGTTTTCAGAATACTAAAATATGACAATCGCAGTATGCTTATTACATAGCTCTGCCTAAGAAAGGTGATGTTAAAGCTATTCTTCTAATATTACTACTTAACTCTTTTAATAAATAAAACTATTAGAAAGTAGGTTAGGGTAAATACATTACTAATTTAAATGTGGGTTTATATATCCCTTGGGTAAGAAAAACATCATAGTATTTACCCAAGAATAGATATTATGATCACGCAATATTTTGTAACTAGAAATATTCATATAGTGTGGTGAGGAGGGAATTATACATGGAAACGATGAGCTTCACAACTCTTTTGGTTTCACAATGAATAGTGTTGGAATTTTAGAGTGTTTTATGCTCATGGTGACTTTTCACAGTATTCTAAAAATTTATCAGTTGCAGGAGTAATTAAAAACAGCTGCTGTTAAAGATTTTAGGGTGAAAATAAATAATAAATTAACTTTTAGCATAACAATTATATTAATAAAAAATAGGGATAAAAGTGATCTCCATTAGATTATTGCCTCATATTATTTAAAGTGAAGTTAGGCTAGAAAAAAGTGGGTAAGAGATTTATCATAAGCAGAGGGTAGCTCAATTGGGCAATATGACAATTTAACCTATTGAAGCTCTTGAGAGTCTCCTCTCTCGACTTGACTTCCAATGGTGGGTCAATAGGAGGTAGAATGATCCCATGGGGTAAGGATTTAATATATTTAATCCAATCATACTTCTTGAAAAAATATTTTCATCTTGCAGAACCCCTTCAGGTCTATAGAGAGAGGGTGGTTTCACTTAGAAATTTGAGCTAAATTGCAGATGGGATGTGAGCAGACATCTTAATGACCCCAACAATTCTACCAAAGGTTTGATGTAACCATACTTCCAACAGCAAGGCTATTTAGATGAAGAATGGGAGTAGAAGTATTACCCTGATTGCGGTTAACCTTACAAGAGTTGTTATAGGAGACTTTTCTAATAACTTTGTGGGTATCAATCCATGGAACAATTTTAACCAGTAGTTGAGCATTAAAATTTTTGACAACTAATGTGAATTGTGACATAGGATCTAAAAAAATATCTCTGATTACAACTAGTAAAATTATCTATTGATGTGTTAATACATTTGATCTGATGAGAAATCCAATAGTGTTAAATAATATACTTAATTGTATTCTATATCATTACATGCATTTGAGGTTTTGAGCATTGCATATAAATAGAACTTATTACAATAGTTTGAAGCCAACCAGCATTCTAAACAAGGTTTATAAATTGTTGCAACTCCTTTGGCTGTAACAAGCAGTTGTAATAGATAAAAATTCAACTCCTCAAAACTTGGGTTCTAGTCTATTTAGTTATTATATAGTTGATGTCATAGATATCATATATAAATTAGTATTTATTAGCCAAATATGTTGTAAAAAATACTTGCACTAGTCATACCATCTTGAAGCCTAAAAATGTGGATGATCTTAGCGAAAATTCATTACTTAATAAATGAAAGTACTTATAAATATAATTTAAACTTTTGATAGTAAATATTGCCCTAAGGAAAATTTGGGATGGGAATCTAATGGTATGGTTTATGCTTCATTATCTTCAAAATAAAACAGATATTGTTTTGTCTGATAGAACTCATTTGAGAAATAATAGTTAAGAAATCAGAGAGTTGAATCCTACCCATTTTTTTGTCTAGACCAAGCGTTGGGCAATTAAGGGGGATAGATGTAGGATCCAATACTGAGTATGAATGAAGTCAAGTCTTCCGTTGTCATAACAGGATGCGCATAAGGATGTTATGTGACTCAGCGGTGCAAGGGCGTCATGGTATTCTTGGAGCTAACTTTTCAGATGGTGTAAATTAGGAGATTTTTTTTGAATCAAACTAGCAATTAATGTGATATTGAGTTCAATTATATCAAAGTTGTGGTTCTTAGTAGCCTATGGTCTGGTGCAATGAGATAAGCTTCAGACTGAGAGGTTGGATGTATGTTGTTTAAATAAGTTTCGTTTTTACCCCAAATATATATTTGGTGGAGGTTGCTAGAATCATATTGTCCATTAAATGTTCATCAGTGGTGTTCAATAAGCGTTTTAATATACTTGATGTCATCAGAGCTGTAATCAGAATCATTAAAGTCTCTTGATTGGATTTTGATAGATATGGTGTGTTTTCTACACTTGTAATTTAGTGTGATGATAGGAGGGGTGCTTTCAGGTTCAACGAGATGGTTGGAATTAAAGTATTCATCTACAAGTTAAATGTTCTTTTCCCAGGTGGTTCTCAGGTACTTTCAAGTTATGAAAGTGGTAAGTCAGGCCTGGGATACCATCTATGGGAGTAAAGTTTTTGTGACTTCAGGTGGTGAGAAGGTTGCTCAAGGACACCATCTGAATGTGGTGCAATCTATGATTAGCATTTCCCAGATGTCATAATTAAAGAAAAAATTCATCAAATCGTTATTAAGCTGAGATATGTACCATTCTTGCTTAGTGGCAGCGAGGACAGTAGTAGTTGTCTTCTCAAGCGTAAGCATCTTTGCCTTGGATAGCTCTGAGCATCATCATAGTAGCAGTTGCAAAGGCATTAATTATGTAAATTTTGGCGGAGACTGATCTGTAGGAAGGATCTTTTCTTTTGGATAGTTTGTCGTTTTTACTCTAAGTTCAGAGGAGTTTGATGGAGGTACCAATTCTCTCAAGCCTTGACACCAAGATCATTAAGATCAGGGTCGTTGGATTTAATTAGATTTAATGTCAGTGACTAAGTGGGATTTGTTTTGTGAAGTTTCAAAGTGTATAAGTAAGTTTCTAGTTTTAGCTCTTGGGGGATTCAGTTGACCTAAGCTGTCTTTGCAAGGCAGTTGAGTTGCTTTGGAGAACTTGTATTTGAGTTTTCAAATTATTGAGGCAAGCTTGAGTAGTAATAATGAGTCATATAATACCATGTAGTCTTCTTCTAGGTGTTTTATTCACTTGTTTTGTTCATTCTACACTTTCTTGTAGTGGTAATTAGAGAGAGATATGTAAAACCTATTGAGTAGCTCTTGTAGATGTTTTTGCAGGTAGTCTTAGTGTACTTTTTCAATTGTGTGGATATTATTGTTACTTAATGAGGCATTAAAGAAATTGAATAACTAAAAATTTTTGATTTAAAATAAAGATTGTTCTTTTTTGTCATCTAGGAGTCTGATAGGATCTTCTTTTTCTGCATAGTGGATGAGCCATGAGTGCTGATAGGATGTACTAGTTGATGGTTTAAGCATTTAAATCTGGCATTGATAGATTGTTTACTCTGTACAGCTTTGAGGTGAAGGATAGAGATGTTTTGAAGCTTCTTGTGGGCTAAATGCAGTGCAGTTAGAAGAGCTTCTTTCTAAAGTTAGCCGTTGTAACTTAGTGAAGTACATGAGCCACTGGTAGTGAGCTACACTTTAAGGAAATCTGGCTAGTTGGGTTTCTTACTTGATGCTAACCAAATTTCCCATAACATGAGAGATTTAGTATGCTTAACAAATTGTGATGCCTAGAGAAAGAGAAGTTCAAAATTGTCCTTATAAGCTTACTACTTAACTCTTATGAAAAGGAAGATAACAAATATTGTGTTTGGGTGAAGACTACTTTATTTAGTAAATATTGGGGGTTTATATACCCCTTAATAACAAAAACATCATAGTATTTATCCCAGGATAAATATTATGATTCTGCAATAAATTAGATATAAAACAATATTCATATAGGGTGGAAGGGGGAAGTATACGTAGAGACAGATGGGCTTTCACAATTTTAATTATGTCACAATGCATAGTGAGTATTTGACACTGGATTTAACAGTACTTTTAGATTTTTGCTAGTAATTTATTTACTATGTGTCAATATGTTAGTTATAATGAGAAAAGCCTTAAGTTTTATTTAGATTTTGATTTGATTTTTATATCAGAACACATAAGTGAGGTTTGAATTATTGCATGTAAAATAGAAGTGATTTGAAATATTTTGAACTAATTAACATTCTAAGAAGGTTTACACTTTGTTGCAACTCCTTTGGCTGTAAACAATCATTTGTATGTGACAAATTTATATAGTCAAAACTTGGTCTCTAACCAATCAGAAATTAGGCAGTTTACGCCAAATATAATATAAATTAATATATTAGTATATACTAGACAACTAGTCGGTGTAAAATTTATGCACTTAATGTAACCCTCTGAAGCCTATAAAAGGGTTAATTTATCACGAGTTTATTTTTTTAAATTAATGTTAGTATATAAAAATTATATACTAAAAATATAGATAACAAGATTGCCCATAAGTTACTTTTGAATACAATCTGATGATAGGATCTATGCTCTAAATACTTCACTATAGAGAAGATATTTGAAACATTACATACAATATTGTATACTTATATTAATAGTACTCAGATTTTATCCAATATTACTCCGCTTCTATTGAGCTCCTTACTTTTTTGTTCTCACTTCTCATTATGGTAAAATTTATACCAAGTTGGGTTCAGGTTTACAAATGCACCATCCTGGTTAGCATTAAGAATATCTCTCCAGTGAATGTTACCTCTCAAATATATATAAAAATTAACTATGGCACTGGACTCTCTCATTCTACAGAATATGATGTGAATGTACCACAAGGTACTCAGTCTATAGGGACAAACCCTAAAAACATTTGATTAGTTTAGCTGAGATCAATTACCTTGGAGGATGCTCTAGAAGACTAGATATATGATATTATATGTGTTTCAGTCTTACAGTCATATGTTTTAACAATTATTAAACAAAAGGATACTTTATTTTATAAGTTCATCATGATCTTGTTATTTTAGGGTCTTTTGGAAATAGATAATTGTATCTTGAATTCATGTTTGTCATTAGACAAGTAAAAAAATTTGTACAGTAATGAGTATCAGGTGTGAGGAAATTGAGTGCAATTACCCATATGTAGACAATTGTATAAATGCAACCTCTACTTTCCAAATTTTTCTAATTATTACTTTTGAGTCCCATGTCAATATTTAATGCTTAACACTTGTTTGAGTGAAGATTTTCCTAAATGATTTAACATACTCTAGTTCATGTCATAATCATCATACTTTTTATAAAATTTTATAAATTACATTACTAGACCTAAATCAAATTGAGTCAAGTACTAAGTTTCAGTGCAATAATTAATTTACATTAACTATAAAGAAATTTGCAAAAACAAATCAAGTAACAACTAAAATAACAACTTATTATAAATTTGCTGACTAACTGATTGTAATACATCAGCACTCAATTAATTTATCATTATGGAAATGTTGGAATTTAGGCGGTTAGTAATCTTGCTGATGCGTTTTAACACCTGAATTACAACAATATTTTTTCAGGAGAAATATTATCCTCAACTGCAAAGATAAATTTATGAGTGGACATTCTAAAAACCACTTATATTAAAATAAATAAACTATAACACTAGTAAAAAGTGGGTCTTTTAAGATTTTTATTTTTTTACTGGAGGGATAAAATAGGGAACCCTCTTAACTTCACAGCTTAGTATTTAAATGATATTGAGGCTCAAAGTGAAAGTGCCATATAATTCATATTAGGCTACAAAAGCCAAATTAGAGAATATGGAGTTTCACCTATCAGAGCTCTCAAAACTCACCTCACCTAAATGAAACATCTGATGGAGGGTCAATAGTAAGTAGGACAAATTTATGAGGCAAGGATCTAATAAATTTGAGCCAATCACCACAGAGAGAAAAATTTTACCTTTGTGGGACCCCCTCCAAGCCTATAAAAGGGGATGGTTCCGTTCAGGTGTTTGAACTGAACTGCAGAGTGTCAAAGACCGGAAAAACCCCAGTTCTGACCGCTGTGTATTTAATTTTCTTTTAATGCACCGACAAGCAACCAAAATGGCCAGCCAAGTTGGGAGAGGTACTCACGGCACCTGATAAGCCCAACAATCAACTTTTACTGGTTGGTTATGCAAAGTCCTCTGGAGGAGTTAGACCGCCCAATCCACTCAAAAAAGCTCTCCAGCAGGGTAAAAGACCCACATATAAGTGAGGTATGCTAATCTCAAATCAAGCTTTATTTTTATTCTGGACATAAAAAGGCCCTGCCGTCCATAGCTCATCCAGGGAGCCACCACCAATGCTCCCCTTGTAGGGAATGCTAGGGGAAGTAGCGAGAGATTTCCAAAGTGAACTTCAGAATGGGTAGGTGCACCTTATAAAGGCAGCCCTTTGGGGGCCTCACCCAAGCCATTGATTAGGCTTGCACAAGCCTAATCTACAACTTGGGCGAGGCACAACCCAGAGCCTAAAATTACTGACCTAAAGGTATTTTATAAAGTGGTTTAAATCAGATTCAGAATATCCAAATCCAAGTCAGAATGCAACGATAAAGATGAATTTGATTGTTACATCACCCCCTCTAGAGGAGGGCCCCTCCCTGAAGAGGGGCCCCACAGCAAAAGACCACCATGATAAGGGTTTCCTGGGGCGATTTACCTTGAGCTACAGGAAAATTAGCCCAGATGCACTCTGGGCCCCTTGAGAAAACACAAATGGTGATAGTGAACCGGGACTGTGCTGCCAGAATCAGTCCACCCAGCCTGAGGACACACGCCCATCATGTGGCTGTGTTGCACCCCCTCCTGAGCTCCAGTTGGCGATGTTCTTACCATCCTGATCATGAAGGCGCTTTCCCCAACAGAAGCATGAGAGGGGTGCTGTAAGGAGAGTGCCTAAAACTATCCTGTTTCCAGCATGGTGGCACACGGTGCACTGAGCCAACTCAAGGAAACTAGCCGTTAGTATCAAATCTACTAGTGCCCAGCAGAGGGTGCTGGAGCAATAATAACTAAAGCAAAGAAGTGCAATAAGTAATCAGCTAAAAACGATGTGGTGCACAAGGAGAGAAGGGGTAAACGCCCCAGGTTGGAGGGTACCTGGGCGAACCAACGGTGCACTAGATGATAATCTCATTATGTTCAAAATGGAAGGGTTAATGTGGCGTGAGACCTCCTCAAAGGGGTCCGCGCACAGGATCATTTGAAATAACATTTTAATAAAATGGTAAAAATGGGTAAATTTATTGGAAAAGTTGACCAACAAGGAGTTTTGGTCGCAAAAACATATTTAAACTGAGTTGAGGTAATTATGGGTATGCAGAAGTAAGCCCAAGCCTTGACGCTCCAATAGGCAAATGCTCCCATTTGATTTGGTTGAATACACTATAACTGCCTTCACACGAGTGATTGATTGCAGCTGTATTTTACCTGAACTCATAATTTCATATCTCGAACAAATTTTGAAACCATGTTTGCTAATTAACTGAATTGAACTGTCTTTGTTTTTTACATATATCATTCATTTAATGCTTATACTGACACAAGGGGCTGGGCGTTTTGCACCTCATTAGTACCAACCTGGGCATAGTGGGCTTGTACCCAGCGTTGGTATAATGTGTGCTTAGGTCAGGAAGGGCCTAAAGTTTACCCTTCTGAGCTTCTGTCGCCCATACTTATCCTTGGCGTTGGTTCCCACTATCAAGTTGTTCAAACCATGAAATTACCCTCTCCTCCTTCTTGGGCTCCACCCCCTCCAGGGGAGTTCACTAAGGAGAAGTTCTTATGTGCGGGTGTCAACTTTGTAGCAGTGATGGAAGGCTTGGACTTTGATCTTGCAGCCTCAGGAAAACGATCGTGGAATGATTTTATCAGGTCTTGGGCATGTACATAGTCACGTTCTGGAACCCAACTGTTCTCAGCCGCGTCAAACCCCTACCAGGATACCAGGTACTTGAGACGTCCTTTAACATGGCGGGAGGCTACTATTTCCTTCACTTCCCACCAAGGCGCCCCATCCACGAGATAAGCCTCGGGAGTCTCAGGTGGGGGCCCTCAAACAATGTCAATTTGGACTCATGAAAAACTGAGAAGATCTGAAATGCATAGGGAAGATTTAACTGGTATGAGGCATGACCCACCTAACAACGCGGTAAGGACCAATTCTCTTTGGACCCAGCTTTTTGCATTGCTGCGTGATAGGGATGTTATGAGCATCAAGAATCATGAGATCCCCTTCCTTGTACGCTGTACCCACTTGGCGCTTCCCATCAGCGTTCTTCTTATATAATAGCATAGACGCCTTTAAACTTGTGGAAACCCCTTGATGGACCTTCTTGATGGGCTTAGCAAAGTCCACCACTGCTTTCTCTTAAAACCACAGCTCGACTCCATGTTTTAGGCAGGGTTAAAGCCATGGTTGGCGAAAAAGGGGGAGCAACTGATCGAAGAGTGCAAAGTATTGTTGTAGCTAAAACTGGACTGTGGGAAGGTGAGAAACCCAATCAAATGATCTGCAGCGGTGTAACACTGCAGAAACTGTTTTGAGCACAGGAACACTTGTTCAGTCTGCCCATCTGATTGGGGTGATATGCAGTTGAATGGCAGGGGCGGATCTTAAGAGTCTTACACAATTCTTCCCAAAAGGTGTAGGTGAACTAGGGTCCCCAGTCACTAATGATTTCTTGAGGAACCCCATGAAGCGCAAACGCATGTGTGACGAAGAGCCTGGCAATCTCAGCAGCGGTTATTGTAGTTCTGCAGGGAATAAAGTGGGAAAACTTCGTGAAGCGGTCCACCACTACCATGATGGCATCATAACCATCAGAGGCAGGCAATTCCACAATGAAATCAACTGATAGGGAATTCCAAGGCCCACCAGCTTTTTGGACTAGTACTAACAACCCCACTAAAGGTTGACGATTGGGTTTCATCTGATTGCAGACCAGGCACTCCTTACAACAACGCCCCACCTGAGTAGGCAAGTCCTTCCAATTGTAGATGCAACGTATCAACTCCAAGGTCTTTGCTTTCCCAAGATGATTAATGGTGATTCCATCATGATGGTCTCAGATAATTTCCAGGCGCAATGGTCCATCAGGTACCCAAAGGCGCCCCTGAAACCACACCATCTCATCCTTTACGTGATAACCCCCAGATAGTTCCTCTTGATTTAAAGCGCTCTCAACAAGTACCATAGTATATTCAGCTGACAGTGGCTGAGAAAGGACAACCTTTCTGAACATACCATATTCCTCTGCATTTTCCAGAGGTGCAAGCGCTGGCCTGTTGGCTGGGGGAGAAGTAAGTTGAGACAGAATTTTATTGGGAGGAATCATCACCTGTGTGCTGTGGTCTTCTACCTCCTTTAGATCATGAGCTAAAGCAGGGTTGCGGCTTAAAATATCCGCCAAACCATTATCCTTGCCCTTGGTGAATTCGTAAGAAAAGGCAAATTGGGCAAGGGTCTCATGCCAACGGCTCTGCCGTGGGGTTAGGACATGAGGGGCGCGGTAGTACAGCAAGGCACGGTGATCTGTACGTATGTGGAACAGTTGGGTAGAGCAATGCAAGTGGTGACGCCAATAAGTCAGCGCCTCCACCACTGCTAGTAACTCCTTGTTGTAAACGGCATAATTCAACTCAGGCAGAGACATTTAACTAGAAAAATATCCAACCAAATGCTCTATCTCATCTTCGCCTATCTGTAACAAGGCAGCAGCATGGCAAAGTTGGAGGCGTCAGATTACACAACAAACTCTTTTTAAGAGTTGACATGGTGAAGTATTGACGTGGACATTAAGTTGCACTTCACGGCTTGTAAAGCATCCTCCAAAATGGGGGACCATTGAAGCAAATTTGGACCACTAGCCCTATACAAGGGCGCTGCCACCTCAGAAAGGTTTAGGGTGAAATTCTTGAGGAACGTAAACGTCCCCAAAAAACTCCTCAATTCTTTTACTGAAGTGGGGTAGGCCACTCATGAATCGCTTTCTCCTTTTCTGGAGCTATCATGTGTCCTTGGTCAAACACAACGTTGCCCAGAAAAGTGAAATGGGACTTAAAGAATTCACACTTGCTAATCTTCAGTGTAAGGCTGGCTGCCTTTAACCGCTCCACCACTTGCTGAAGGTGTACTGCATGGGACTCCTGATCAGGGGAAAACACCAGGATATCATCCATTTAGATAACCGTGCATACACCCAAAAAGTCCCCAACGCAGCATCAATGCTGCGTTGAAAGATGGTAGGGGCATTCTTAAGCCCAAAGGGCATGAATAAAAACTGGAAAATCCCTTTTCTGGTGCGGAATGCGGATAACCACTCCTGGCCCTTCTTTATCCAGATCTGATTGAATGCAATAAGTCAATCCAGCTTGGAGAGGACCTTCTCCTTCTCCACATAGCGTGCAATCTCTGAATTCAAAGGGATGGGATGGAGGTTTGGTACAGTAACGTTATTGAGGTTCCCGTAGTCTACACATGGGTGTAGAGTACCATCAGCCTTCTCAACAAAGAGAAGTGGGGAGCAAACAGGAGAGGTCCACTGAAAAATCGCACCTTTGGCTAACTGCTCCTTCACTCACACATCTAACGCCTTTTCCTCCTAGATGGTCAAGGGGTAAATGGGAGAAGAAACATGCACCAGAGCCACAATGAGTTTGAAGTCACAGTCATACTCAGAATGATCAGGTAGTGCATCAGCTGAAGCTGCATCAAAGGAAAATTCCAATCCCTTCAAACAAGAAGGTAGGGGGATCACTATAGTGGGCTTCAGCATAAAGGCAAGGCTAAGGGTGTGAAGGTTGGGCCAGTGGGGCAAGTCGCCCTGAGCGCCAGCCTCAGACAAAGGAACAACAAGTGTGCGACCATTCTTTATTGTTAGGGATAGGGTAATCTCATTCAAGTTGGTTCTAATGTCAAACTTCCGCCACCACTCCACACCCAAAATGATAGGGTACAGGAGATTTTTGATAGCTTAGAAGTGATCGGACAAATGGTATTTGCCAGCCTGATAGTCCACTGTCCCAACGACCTTCAGAGTGGGAATACCATGGGACGCCCCTCCCCTAACCATACCATCAAGCAAATAATGCAGCCCGAGGTAGTCAGCTAGGCTCAGGTCCATAAAGTTTTCCATTGCACCAGTATCCACCAGAATAGTGGTGCTGGATTTCCCTAAAGGGGATAAAAGGATAGCAGTCAGTAGAAAATACCCAGAATGGTCTTTATTTAAAGCTGAAAATGCCAGTAAATTACCAGCAAACTCTTCATTTAGCAGTAACATGGCACCCTAGTATGATTTTGAATCGAAGAATGGAGAGGGATACTTGGCCACTCATACTACAGAGGCCACATATCCCACCATATCTTCAGCAGGGGCATAAACATTTCCATATTGTAGGCGCAGTTCCTTTTTAACTTCTTGAGTGCTGCGAATCATGGAAGAGGTCAAACGGGGATTTTCTGGGGTGATTTGGTACACAGAAATAGGTTCCTTCTCTGAGCCATGAGAGAGCAAATATGGTTCAGAGAAATACATAATAATTTCGTTATAAAACGCGTTTTTAGATACAAACGACCCTATTCCCATAACAGCAACGGAATGTCCAACGTTATCCAAGGCCAACACCCCCAGGGCCATCTGTGCCAATTCCACCGGCATCATCTGGATGTGCTGTCAAATTAAAACCTGTTTAAAATTTCTTTGGTAATTTTGGTGGAAAGGTGGGGAATCATGACTTAAAGAGCTTGGAGCATCCATATCCACCAGGTACGAGCACAAAGGGTGGATACTTTCTATTTGGAGTCAACCATAATAATGCTGAGTTGCTCCAACCTTTGGAAAAAAGAGGAAACAGCGGTGTGGCTGACCACATCCAAAGCTCACAGCCAGCACCCACTGCTTCCATTTCAGAAAAGTACCACACGGAAAAAAGTTTATGCACATAGAATTAAGGGGTTGGTCAACTAATGTAAGGAGAGTGTCTATAAATCTCCTATTTCCAGCGTGGTGGTGCATGGTGCACAGAGCCAATGCAAGGAAACTAGCCGTTGGTATCAAATCTACTAGTGCTCAGCAGAGGGTGCTGGAGCAATAATAACTAAAGCAAAAAAGTTTGCTAAGTAACTAGCCAAAAATGACGCAGTGCACAAAGAGAGAAGGGGTAAATGCCCCAGGTTGGAGGGTACCTGGGCGAACCAATGGTGCACTAGGTGATAATCTCATTGTGTTCAAAATGGAAGGGTTAATGTGGCACAAGACCTCCTTAAAGGGGTCCGCGCACAGGATCATCTGAAACAACATTTTAATAAAATGGTAAAAATGGGTAACTTTATTGGAAAAGTTGACCAAAAAGGAGTTTTGGTCGCAAAAACATATTTAAACTGAGTTGAGGTATTTATGGGTATGCAGAAGTAAGCCCAAGCCTTGACGCTCCAATATGCAAATGCTCCCATTTGATTTGGTTAAATACACTATAACTGCCTTCACACGAGTGATTGATTGCAGCTGTATTTTACCTGAACTCATAATTTCATATCTCGAATAAGTTTTAAAACCATGTTTGCTAATCAACTGAATTGAACTGTTTTGTTTGTTACATATATTGTCTGTTTTAATGCTTGGTCTGACACAAGGGGCTGGGCGTTTTGCACCTCATTAGTACCAACTTGGGCATATTGGGCTTGTACCCAGCGTTGGTCTAATGTGTGCTTAAGTCAGAAAGAGCCTGAAGTTTCACCTTCTGGGCCTCCTGTCACCCAGCCTTATCCTTGGAGTTGGTTCCCACTATCAAGTTGTTCAACCATGACAGGTGCACAGTACAGCGTGGCTGGACGTCTGACCCCTTTCTTTGCGGACCATCCATGGGTGAGGGAGCTGCTGGGACAGGTCCCTCAGTGCTACCAAATCCCTGGTGAGTGGGAGGCACTATCAGGAAAATTAACTAGTGGTCACTTCAAGTCCAGGGTTGGCCATCAGTCAACAGCTCCCACCAGTACTGGTTCCTTGACAACTGGGACCAAGTAACCACTGAGGTTGGCCAAACTGGGGATTAGAGGCGTGCAGCACACAATGACTTTAATATAATGTCATGGGCCATAAAAACTTCAGTTCTGACCACCTTATATTTGAATATTCTTTTAGTGCACCAACAAGCAACCAAATCAGCCAATCAAGTTGGGAGAGGTACTCACGGCACCTGACAAGCCCAACAATTACTTATTACTAATTGATTATGCAAAGTCCTCTGGAGGAGTTGGACTACCCAACCCACTTGAAAAAGCTCCCCAACCGGGTAAAAGACCCACAGGTAAGCGAGGATTGTAACCTCAAATCAACCTTTATTTTTATTATGAACATAAAAAGGACTGCCGTCCATAGCTCGTCCAGGGAGCCAACACCAATGCTCCCCAGGTAGGAAATGCTAGGGGAAATAGTGAGAGAATTTCAAAAGTGAACTTCAGAATAGGAAGGCACGCCTTATAAAGGCAGTCCTTTGGGGGCCTCACCCAAGCCATTGATTAGGCTCACACAAGCCTAATCTACAACTTGGTTGAGGCACAACCCAGAACCCAAAATGACTAACCCAAAAAGCTTTTTATAAAGTAATCTGACTCAGATTTGGAAAACCTGAATCTTAGTCAGAATGCAACAATTGAGATGAATTTGATCATTACACAGAGGGGCTGGGGAGGAGCCTCAGCATGACTTCCTATTTTTACTGCAGGTTTGGTGCAATTTTACAATTAAAATTGAACGATTTTGCTGAGTTGTGGGTAGAATAGCATTACCCTGATTTGAGGGGTTCTACTAAGAATTGGAAAGGGTTTTTTGGATGATATTATTATTATTTAAATCTAAAAAGCTCTTCTCACAATATTAGACTTGTAATTTTCTGACAGGCAATAAAGAAGGATGAGGATCAGATAAGAAGTTGTTCTGTTGTGATACAAACTAGTGAAACCAACCAATAAGTGATATGACAGATTCATACTACAAGTTAATAGACGTTGAGAATGCCCAGCTTGTTAGTGAGTTAGCCCCATGGCGTGACTACTCCTGACAGGTTAGATGCTGATAGTATTAGTACATTTATGAGCCAAACTATAAATGAAACAATCTTAACTGATGGGTCTACTAACTGACAAATCCATTAATAAAACTTAAATTAACAAATAAAAAATCTATTCTTATTTAAAAAATCCCAGTTTATTTTATAAAGTCAGAACATCAAAACTAAATAAAATATCCCTCAATAATTGGTAAAGATCTTGTCACACAAGGGGGACAATAATTTTATTGGAAGCTTATCAAAGATAAGTGTTTAAATTTTCCTCACTTTTGATTAGTAAAAGAATGCTCTTTCTTATATATTGCTTTGTTGTATTGAATCCAAAGTGCATTTATGCTTTATCCAATAAGGATCTGCTAATAGATTTGCTGAGCTAATAAAACTAGTAATCTTCTAGCCTATGTCAGACAATTGCCATCTTGACTTCAGGAAAAGAATATTTTGGGTGAGAACTGTCCAAATTTATTATAAACTGTCAGACAATTACAAGTCTGATATTGTGATAAGAGCATTTCAGATGTAAATAATGATAATATTGGTCAAAAAGAACCTGGCTAATTATCAGTGAACTCCACTAATTGGGTAATATTTATATTGAAGCTCCTCAGCAAAATAGCATGAGTTTTGGCTGTTGGATTGCACCAACCATGCAGCGGAATCAAGGGAACCAGTCCAAGGTTCCTCCCCAGGCCACTTACAGTTTAACTCAAACACATAGGCGGAGACCACTCCTTTTTATAGGCGTGGAGGGGGTCCTGTTAGTTGCAAATAGTTTCCCACCAAATGATTGGGCCAATATCTTAAATCCTTACATAACATATTTGTCCTACCTGCCATCGACCATCCATTTGCTGTTCCATCAAAGCGAGGTGAGTCTTGAGAGCTCTGATAGGTCAAATCTTGTATTCCCTAATTTGTACATCTCTAGTTTAATATGAACTTTGAGCCTTTAAACAATTAAATACTAAGCATCAAGATATTGAGAGGGTTAGCTTTCTATCCCATAGCTGCCACTAATAAATTATTATAAAAAATCCAACTCTTTATCAAATTTAAGTTTTTTTCATATTTCCATTTAAATACTATTAAAATTTTCCTGATATTTATATTTCCACAGTTGAAAAGTAACCTCTTTTCCTAAGGGCAAAAGTTTACTCAAAGCTTCCTCCACTTCTAATATGGCTTCCTAGGCTGTTAGCTGAGATGCCATATTAGAAATTTTATTATTCTAATAATCCCTTTATTTGGCCCATTTGCAAATAAAGATGCATGGCGGCTCCCCCTTTTGGGTTTGGCTCACTAGTGCTAAAAAAATAACCTCTCCTGAAGTTATAATTGTTGAAATCCAAGCTCAAAAGCACCCCCAAGCATACCACCTTCCCTGAATCCAACAGCCTATAAAAATCCAGCCAAATAGGTTTATATCTATAATACTAGCGCTACTTTCCAGAAACTTCTTAAGTTATCATGTTAAGACACATCTTTTTAAAGATAAATAGTTCCATAGATAACTTTTCCTTATGTACAAGAGCATGAGTGTAACCCAATAGTATCAATTTTTTAGACATGAAGTTCCTATCCTTAGTATGGTAGAATTACAATTCTAATTATTACTAAAATTTACCCTTATTACTTTTGATAAAGACTATTAGATTTAACCAGCAGTAAAAGCATGAAACTTTGAAATAGTTTAATTTATGGCATATTACATCCAGGAGGCTGGATAAAAAGAGAACATGTCTCAAGAGGAAATCAATTCTTAAGCACTTATAACCATCAGCAAACCTGTTTTTTTGTAATTAGGGGCCACTAAAAAAATCATATCTCCGCCACTTTTTGTACCCTGATATGTATCCTCAGATGCAGCTTATTGCGTTACATCATATAGAGATTGAAAGACAAGTCTTATTTAGCATTTAATTCATACCTTGTGGATCTTTATAAAAACTTTTTCCAATACTTGTGTGAGATGATTAAGAAGCCATACTTGATAATATGAGTCATAAATAAGTCAAGAGCTATATTGTAATAATCAAAATTTTTGAAAGATATTTACAATATGAGTTAACTCAATAAATCTTAAATAACTCCATTTAAAATCATATACAAATGGAACAACTAAAGATGAATCAAATTCCTAATTTAAAAAACACATAACTACAAATGTCAAAAATACGATTGGTAAAGATAGATTGGCCACTCAAAACCATGCAGATTTTCCAGTGTAAGAGATACATTTGATAAATACTACAGGACCTAAAGGCTCTAGGGAACTCTCAGGCTCTAGAGGATGCTTAGCCACCTTGAAATCCAAAAGAAACAGAAACTCCTGGACCCTGGTCCAAATGGTCCTCCTGTGCCATTTGATCCATCTAGCATTCCTTTGCCTGAGAGCACTTATAAGAAAAATATCAAGTTCTTATTCTCATATTGGATTGGTAACCTTGAGTGGTAACTATGTGCAGTGCCTTTAGAACTTGGATAATTTTTAAAAGAAATTACATATATGCCACCTAGACATTAAATCTTTTTAATGGATTTGATAATTTATAGGAAATGTTCACGGACATTGGTATAGCAAGAGATTCATCACTTTTCTCTAGATAAAGGAATTGATCATATCAATTTGTGACTACAAATCCTATAGGATCTTTAGATGGGATATAAAAGAAAATTAATGATTATATTGAGGTAAAATAGCCATATATACGCAGGCTATAGCCGCCATCACATTTTTCAGACATCTTATCTGTGTTATGAAGGTCTTCAAGATGTCTCAAGTTATTTTCATAAACAATAAAAGACCTTCTCATATGAAAGACAATGCACCTGAGACTGTAAATTTAATATAAGCATCTTGGCCAAGAAGTACCTGTTCTTTCTGCTCCTATAGGTACCTTTTTGACCGTTTTAAAAAAGAAGTATCAGAACTTTGGTTTTGACTGATCAATAAAGCCTAATTTTAGGTGGATTTGTATGGTTTAGTCTGCTATAGAGATATGTACAAAAAACTACAAGAGTTTAAGCACTAATAGATCATGTTTGAGCTATCTAATTAATTCAATGTGGTAAATTAAAAACTTGAAGGTACTTGACATAAGCTCCTTTGACAAATTTTCACAATCTAAAAAATAATTGATTGGTGTTTCTACCAGAGTTTGATAATACCAGTTAGCAGCTAAGAAAACGTTTGGCCTGAAGTGCCCCATTCTGATATAATTATTATCTAGACAGTATGGTTTGTAAAAGCTAAGAAGTATATAGACTGATTGTGATATTAAAATTCATTTTAAAATTAGTACATATAAGACTTAAGCCTTACTTATTAGATTGTGTGTCTTATAAGAAAGAGTTCCATAGCAAATCTCATTGAATAATTATAAAGCAATGCTGACGTGTAGTATATATCTCCTTTATTATCAATACTATATGTTTTTATGTTTCTTTTCTGAGGGACAGCAATCTTATTTATGCTTTTCATTGTATTAGTTTTTGAACCAATGCTATTGTTCGTTGATACCTTAATTAATTGAGCAATCAGCCAATTTTGACAATGGTTCTTACTATGGGAACTACTATCCAACTTGGCAACTACTTTTTTACTAACTGGGAATATTTTTTATATCCTCTCAGTTCAAACAGCAATTGTTTCTAAAATATATATCAAGTCATATTGGGTTTTAAAGCAAAGTATCCAATGGAGCCTATGATATGAAAATGAAAATCCCCTCTATACAGCAAAACACTCTTCTGACTAAGAAGAAATATCAATGAAAATAAAATTGATGGAATTACAGAGTTAGAATCATAAAAAGAGGGGAGAACAACTAATGCCACTCCAAAGAAACTTAGAAACATAATGCAACGTCTCCTCAGAGGATACCTTTTAAATATCAGTGAAGCTGGAAACAATTTTAAGATCATGATTTTTTCATTAAATTGTTCACTTCAATATTATATATTTATATGTTTTACATTGAATCAACCACAACTAGCCTCTTTAGAAGGCTTAACTTGCAGCACTAATATAGATAGTCTTGTTGCTTATATACAGCATTTATTTTCTAAATTTATGAGTGCTGTCCGCCACATTATCAAATTTTAGTCATTTAATGTGTTTTGCCCAAGCCCAGTATATTGGAAATCGCTATATTTTAGAACGCCTTGATGGAGATTTTCTTGAGTTTTTGTGATTTCGTAATTCAAACTCAAAAGTGAATATTTACAAACTTGGGTCTATGGATCAACTAGTCCTAAGACTAATTTATGTGCTTTTAAAAATCATGAGTGAACTCAAAGCTCTTAGTGGGATAAATGTCAATTCAATCTGATAAGTCAAATGATTGGTGCTACTACACTGATGGACATCATTACCTAATGGAATCTAAGTCAAAGTTGGTAGATGGCTATGGCTAAAGCCTCAAAATGAATAAAGCCCAAATATAAAGTTGCAGGCCCATTAGCTTGAAGGACAAAATTTTAAGGAGTCACATGATCAGGGGAGTCCCTAACTGGATATAAACAGCTGAGTATGTAACTCATGGAGTGGTTGAATAAAAAGCGACAATTTTACCAAGCTCATAGGGGTATCACTTGACGTCCTAATTCCAGAACTCTGGTCAAATTTAATAAAAATATTATATAAATTCTTAGATCTAATTCCATATTATTATATATTATTTTATGCCATATAAGAAAGTTTTTACTACAACGTTCTTTTGTTTAGTTTATACTTTGTGGAAGAAATTTAGGGAATATAACTAAAAGTATGCTTGGTAACTGTTTAAAAGCAGTCAATGCACAGGTTTGAAAGTGTTTATTACTTAACTAAAAAAGCTTCTTTATGACAATAGGAAGCACAAATCTTAGCTGGCAACGTTTTTAGGTAAGACTAGACCTTTGTTCACAAAAAATAATTAGACATTTCCATCCTAAAATATTTAAAAAACAAATACTAGTAAAAAATCCAAAGTGAAATAGAAATTTTCTTTAGAGGACATAATTATATATAGGATAATCATGGCAATTTATACTCATCTACTAACTCATTGTTATCAGTCACCAGAAAATAACTTTACTATTATTAATTGACTTGCAGCAAATGACATGCTATTGGTTGGAATTTCTATTGGCAAAAGTTCTGAGTGTAGATAATAGTTCCCTTGAATCTAGTAAGCCAAAACTATTAGGGATCATCTCCAATAACTCATAGACTTCTGATCATCAGGTTAACTATAATGCTTATTTATAGCTCCCTCCTCAAGAGCATAAAAGTCATTACCATAGTTTTATGAATGAGTACTAAGTCAGAGTTTCCTCCTCTGAAGTTTAAAAACCATTGCACTAATAATTTATATTGTGAACACTCTCAGATAAATCACAGTCTTTGAATATATTAAGAAATGCATAATTTAGGTTTGAGCCCAACACTGACACCAATGGCAGCGAGCTACTAACAACCCTATATTTATGAATATGTGCTCTTTGATTTTGGTTGAGGCCCATTATAGAGTTTTGAAAAGCCCTTAGACATTAAAAACTTTTATAAAGTGGTTAATTTGACATTTTTAAATTTTTTTAGCTTGGGTCAATATTACTAATTATCATTGTAACGTTATTTACTTGTTCTTATGCTTAATTAAGATTTTGAAGCTGATATTTAAGGCTCTAGTCCCTTGCAGACTAACTTCTTATCTTTATAATTCCCATTAATTGAGCTAAGGCTATGTGGCGGTCAGGCATAGCATTGACCATCAATACAACTGAACAATTTGTGAGGGAAACAACTAGTTGGGTAACCATAATAGATTCTGCTATAGTGTGTCTACATAAGCAAGTTCTTATTAATGATTGCTGATTCTCGGAATTTAAAGAAAAAAAAAGAGGCCAAACTTGACAAAGTCCATCAATAAAAGTGCTTTTTAAAGACAGAAGGTGACTACTAATTACATCCTCACTAAAACTTTCAATTACAGCCAACTTATGCTTCACTGGCTCAACTAGAGTCCACTCAAAATGCAATTAAAGCCAAATCTTAACTTTAACATTTACAAAATTATAGAGTAGCTGGAATAATAAAACGTTGATGCCTTGTGACAGACAAATAATTAATTAAGCTGCCGTTGTAATTCCCTCCTAAAGCAAATGGATGTCACAACTAACTAAATTTACAATAGTGGTCATCAGAACATTTGCTATAAATACTCTTAAGGCCTTTTTGAATGATTTAACAGTGAGGAGTGAATAATAGATATAGATAAAATTTGTTGTCAAGGTTTCAGCTGAAAATGCTTAATTAATAAAGGAATTTGTTGACGTTAAATAAATTTATAATAGATGAAAGGAGGAGACATTTACAGAAGAACTGTATACTAACCAAGAAGTTGTTAAACATGGATATGTGCTACCAAGATTCAGTATAAGAAGAATCCATCTTTTAATAGGAATTTTCACCTGTCATTGCTCCTTGCTGGCAGAAGCTATTGCAGAAGAACGTAAAATTTCAAGGGAACCAAGTAATAGCTTCCTCCCAGATTACTTCTCTTGGCCTAGTAACGCTAGCCAATATCCCAAAGAGAAACCATAAATGCCAAGACTATGTAGTCCAGAAGGGTGAAAACCTCCACATCAATAAGACACCCCTTCACCAGAGATAAAAACATATGAGTATTCTTTATATACTATAAATTTAAAATAAAAGAGGCTTCAAAATCCACGTTAATATAATTAATTATATATATTTAAAATTTTAAGAATGCAGACCAAGTTACATGCTACATAGAGAACAGCTCCATGACTCTCAGAAGGTCAAAAAATTTATTTCTAGACTCAATGGAGGAGTCATTAAGATGGCAAAGCGAAAGGCTGATTTCTTATATTTAGGTTTAATGAAATGAGACCATTACCAAGTTCACTGAACAATTTAGTTGAGAGGCTCATGTTCAATTGGTTTAGGGAATACAATATGAAGTGGACGCCGGCATATACATGCCTTAGCTGTAAATTTTTGTCTCAAGATCTTTAGCATTGGAAATTGATTTTATAGAACACTACACAACTCAAGGTAAGTAATCATATACACCAATTATTCTCTACGTTTTGACCTAAAAATATGGAATGACACCCTCCAGTCATCTCTGCTTTATCGCTTGCTTTAGACCCTTCCAACAGACCCCTTACTACTCATAAAAAACCCCAATATGGGAGAAACCAATGATTGCCAAGGATGCGATGTTTCTAAGATAGCTAGTTAAACGTGTCAACATAAGAGCCACTACTTAATGTAATTTCTTGTCGGATAATGAGTACATTAGGTGCAGTCATCCTTGCACAATTTGAAAACAAAATGGGCGGAGTAGATGAGGGACTCTATGCAAGATTCCCTGCCAAAGCTATCAGACTGTACAGGAACCTAAACCCTTTTTGTCAAAAAGGAAAAAACCCCAAGTGCCCTACTAATGAAAAAATTATGCACTTTTGGAACACCCTCAATGAGAGCTGGGTCGCCACCATTTCTCCCTGACTAAGTCCACGCCAATCTCAGACTGAAAACCTGCACCTTAAATATCACTGAATCCGAAAAAGCCTATCTAGAAAATCCAAGAGCATATGCTCTAAGGTTTGTGAACTTCTCTGCGGATGCAATCAGATTTCAAAATGGATGTAATGCCATAATCAATTGAGAGTACAATCACGAACAAAAAATGTGACTACCCAGCAGAAGTAGTAATTAAAAAGCTCTGTTGCTGAGACATCCTTGGAGGAGACTACAAATAAACTTTCTTTGGGACCAAAAAGTTTGTAAAGACCCTCAAATTGAAGTGCTAGATGATCCAGACAACGTGTACAATTATGAGGACCTCAGAGAGCATCAAAAAAACCCTAGGAATGGCACTTAACAAGTTCTCAGCGCCCATGAGAATAATTGATTGTCATTTTACTTTACATAAATGTTCACAAACGATACCCACCACCTTCTACACTAGTATAAAATTCCCAGACTCTTCCAGTAGTATAAAGCTGGGTATATTGCTCTTTACCTAAAAAACTTTATAAAAAATCAAATAAGATTTTTGGATTCGCACCTTCAACAAAACTGCTAAGATCTATAGAGGGGATCCACTTGTTGTTCTTGTTGATGGCAGTGGCCGTCTCATTGGTGTTTTGGTACTAGTGTCCCTCAGTGGTGTAATAAAGGATTGCACCCCAAAGAACAGCAATAAAAGCTGCCCAACTACACCTTTACTACTACTGACCCACATTTTAATCACTTCACATACAACCAGACTCACTCTGCCATAGTTAAGGTCAGGTCAAAGAAGGCCCCACAACGGAATGGGGGTTTAGGAGGATGCTGGCGGAGTCAGGATCAGGGATATGCCAACAATTTTCCCCTATAAAGTGCACTTCCAGGTCATCCCTAACATCAGAACCAATAATAACCAAGAACTGAAGACGCACCAGCCCCACCAGAGACAAAAGCCCGAATTTCACCAAAAAGACATTAAAAGAATATTTCTGGTACTCAGCTTATTATTTGGGGCAGGGACTATGTTTGTCAATCAATATTTTCCTTACCTATCCCCAAGTTGATCACACTTTCAGATCATCAGAACGGTAATGCAATGTGGACTATGTAATTTATTTGGTTGTGTACAGTGATGGAAGCCAAGCCTTTCCTTGGCATAATGGATGCCTTACACTCTCTATTTCCGTCAATATGATCATGATAGTACAACCTAAAAATAAAGAGAACTTTATAATGAACCTATATCATCTGTTAGTAACCTGTTGTAATAGAAACTCCACCAAAAATGCTCTAGCATAAACTTAAAACAAACCAAGAAAATTTAAGAGAAGAAGGTTTTCAGAGCAATTGAGAAACCTTACATGTTTCAATTATTAGAATGAGATTCCACCAATGTACCACATCTTTCCTCTAATTTAACATCTTTAAGCAACGTCAATGTGGCCATACCAGTAGATTATATATTTAAGGAAACCTCAATATGGAAGTGGCATCAAGCGCTATTATAACAACACAATCATTTAGAAATACAAATTCATAAAATGATACCCTTTTATTCTGAGTGTACCTACTGTGACGTTTTTTGACACAATGCTCAGAAAATCTTAATCAATTATAGCACTAAAGCACAAGTTATAATGTGCCTATTAGAATGATGAACAACTGACACTAAATTCAGATGTTAAACTATTGTATCTATAAAACTCAAGGATGTAGTGCACTGTATATAAAGGAGCATACAACATGCTATCCTTTCAATTCAATTAATGAACATAGTGGCATCTGAAAATTAATAACTAACGAACATTAAAATAACTTTATGTGCTGAGTTCCTATAGGACATTGCCGCCATAGTTAACATGGCGGATGAAACACTTACTCTCTGGTTCAGAACATCTAATTCCAGATTTTATGTTAAGTGTCATATTAATGAAACATACTCATAACTCTCAAGAAAATATGTATATCAAGATGATTTAGTCTCCATGCGTTAAGCCAAAAAAGGAAAAAAGTCAGAGCACCCTTCAATTAAATCTAAAAGTACAAAGGGATACAGATATGATAAACGTTAATTTGGGGGTACCATATGGTCATCAGGTGATTTCAAGCGCTGATTTGGAAGTTGAGATAACTGAAGGGCTGAACGATGAAGTAATAGTACAGCACAACGCTCTCAGTTGGAGTTCCCTGTATCTCCTGGTTGATATTATCAGAGTATGTTGTGATAAAAACTTATTATTTTATTTAAAGAAAGAGATTATAACAGTAAAAAGGAACAAGTACTGGCCTACTTACACTGGATCCACGTTAAATAGAAATAAGACGTTTATAAGTCTGAACTATTAAAAAAGTTTGAACTTTATATTGGTAGCCAGACCAGATTCATGACAGTGGTTTTGGGAGAAAGCTTTATGAAATTAATAGAGATTTGAGTATTCTCTATCATTGTTTGATAAATACCTCAGAATTTCTGACACAAAAAATATGATTAGGATTAATTAGTGATGTCAATCACCTTATAGACATGGTAGATCATGCTTTCATCCGCTTTCAGCTAAACAAACTATGATCCATGGAAGAGGCATTAGTTAAAGAAATTATTAGACATTAAAACAAGGTAATGAGACATCCAGGAGCCTATGGGCCTCAACAGTGCTAATAGTAAGAAAGAATAACTGAACAAATCAGGTTGTTTTAGATTATCATAAACCTTATACTACACAAAAGGATTCATACTCCCTACCACAGATTGACAATGCGCTGGAACGTTTGACTTGCAAGTTAATTGTTGTAGCACTATAAATAATGCTTTGGAAAAAAACAACAAACTGACACGCATATGAAATGGACCATTTAAAACAATAGAGAAAAAATCTGCTGGCTTATATGCCAAGTAACTTTTGAATTAAGTACATTATCAATAGGGTCCATGCCAAGTTTATTCAGTCATGTAATTGTATCTAAAAAAAGAAAAGAAAAGAAAAAATTGAAGAAAAAGAATTTTAAAAGCACACAGAAAAAGGATGATGGTAGTAGAAACAATAATATGAAGTACATAAACTAATTTAGAAACAAACAAGAAAAATAAAAATATTGTTTAATACCATTTTTGTTGAAAACTAACTCACCTTGTTATCTTCAGATCTAGTATCTATTATGATTTCTTCACTTACTTTAAGCTTTGATTCAAGATTGATCTTATAGATGGTAGGGCATACTATAATTGATGAAGATTTTAAGTTTGGAGGAGAGAACTCTGCAAGTGGTTTGGTAAAAAACGAGAATTATAGGCACTCAGTATATACTGATGAGTAGGTAAAGTAGTGAGACATTGTTAAAGATGAGCAACATATAGGCAAAAAAATTTAGAGGAAAAGCCAACAAGTATTCCACGTAGCCTGTGAAAAATTGGAAGAGTTTCTCAAAGGATAAGTTGGTGTGGGCGTTCTCTAAAAGCAAGTCAGTTTTGTTTTGATGACATAGAAGCTTGATGGTAGAACAAGATCAATATTTCTTATGTTATCATCATGCCGGTGGTTTAGAAACGTCATTCTTAACATTTTGGCCATTCTGGAATAGGAGAGTGTTTTGGGAGAAATATATTGCCCAGCTAACGATGGTGAATTGTAATTTTTTGGGATTGAATGAGCAATAAAGCTTGATATATAAGTGGATCCACACGGACTGAAACACCATATAAATTGATACAAATTAATCTGCAATAAAGTTAGAGCATTCATAGATCACATTTAAGTATCAGAGTAATATGATGGATCAGTTTATGAATTAGGAAGGACTTGGCGCAAGTTACCTGACCAATTTATCAACATCAATGAGATTGATTGTTGGTTTCACCAGATATTAAAGATCCTAGAGAAGAGTTATAAACTGGAACTTCAGGAACTATATGATGATCAGCTGATTGGCTAAAAACCTGGGTTTGAGTTAGCTAAAAGGTATATAATCTGCTAGTGTGATACTAGTAGTTTATCATGAATTAAAAAATATATGAATTTTTGTCTTAGCTAAAATACTGTGTGTTTTAGAGTGAGTCCCACGGTATTCTCAGTTAGTATATAGAGAAAATTTCTTTTTAATAAAAAGATCATCTTTAATAAAATCTTTGTGTTTATATACATTTTTTGAGGGACAGAACTTTTATGTTTCCTCCTCATTGTATCAGTGCTACTGAACCCTGTGATACTATCCATGGTACCTTAGTTAAGTGAGCAACAGTGAATATTGATAATAAGTAAGTCCAGTGTAGAGAATCCAAAGCTTCATAATTCTACAGAAGGCTACAAGATTTAACCAAGCCACTTACATTTTGATGGTCTGACACATACAAACCTGCTTCAACCATAATGCTTGAAATTTATAATTTATTTAAAGAAATGTACTGTCTGAATCAAGTAAAGTTAGTCCTTAATAATAATATTATCTTGGGTTGGGACCATCTAGTACTAAAAAAAATAATAGTATTATAACATCTTGACTCTGTTTGATAGAAAGGAAAGACCATATATTAATACAGCCTAATAAAGGAAGTCCTGAACTTAATTTTATTTACTGTTTATATAATGAATCTCAGCTCTGTCTTCCTGTGCTTTAGTCACATTGGACGATGCAATAGCCAACATCATATCTGTTTTAATTTTTGGAAAACATCTTATGTTACATTTTTAAGTCAGTAAAAATTTTCTTTCTGCTCTGCATCACTTTTGAGCTATTTTGAAAAAAAGCACTAAATTTTTCACCACTGCCTAACCACAATATTTTTTCAATTTATGTCCTTGGATCCACCACCTGCTTCCCCAGTGTGGGGCAGCAGTGATCCACATCCGCTCGTTTTCTGCCCTGCAGGGACCCACATTTGGATGGGCTCAAATAGTCTGCCAAACTCTGATGGCTGATTTGTCCCTCCATGGGACTTAGCGCTTCACCTTGTATGCATCCACTTGACTTTCCCCCATCCTCTCACCCTCCCTAGACCCAACATTCAATTTTGCCTTCATGTCAACTATGGGTTTTATTCTCCTATGCCAACAAAGTAATAATTGAACTTGCCACCACTGCCTTTGCGCCAGCTGCTTTATTGATTTATTCCTTTTATAAGGGCTATTTTAACATAGGCTCCCAAATGGAGTATGACGCTTAAGTGACTGCATTAACTCCTCTAATTTATAAAAATTACCCGTCCCTACTGCCTAAACTCGTTTCCCTAATAACACCACACTGGTGGTATCATTTGCTGATCTCCCTTCACATCTCCTGTCACAAATTTTGTATGAAGAAATAATGTTGGGGCTTTTGCTTATGGCACTCAGCCCAACCTAGTCTTCATCATTCCTTCTGGTACAGAGAACTTTGCTGCCCCTCGAGCCACTGCCACCATCATTCCAAATCACTCTGCCATTGCTCAACAAACAATAGCCTGCTTTCTCGCATTGCTGCAGTGCCAGAGCATTTCTTTTGGGCTTGTGTTGATAGCATTTGAAAGATTTGTCCCATCTGTTTTGAGCTTGACAATATAAAAAGTCCTCCCCCATGCCGCTTCTCCTGTTACTATTTTTGAGCCCTTTTCAGCGGCATCTAAATGGAGTGTTTTGTTGCCCCCTCCACCCAACAATTTTGCTCACTGGTCCAACGCGGTCAATCTGCCCGCACCAAAGCTCCAACTACACTCACCACCCTGTTTTCAACCCAACCAATCAGAGTCAGGCTTGGACCATCATTTGCACCCAGGCATAAACCCATTTTCCTACCACCACCCACCCAAATCATGCCTCCACTATTCTTGTGAACCAAAATCCTTGAACTTCTAGACGAGGTTGATGAATCAGTTGAAATTGTCATGAATGAAGATAATGAATCTGGTGAAAACCCTGGCCTGACTGACTATGAATGGGCTGAATTTTATAATTCTGATTTAAACAATACCCTCTCACCAAGACGCTAAACTCATAAACTCAATGTCATCTCCTTCCAAAAGTGACCAACAGCTTGCCTTAACAACGGTGGCCTCAACCCATTGCCACTACCTCTGCAAAGCAGTGGCACAATCAGTTGATCAATTTCATGATGGGATGAGCACAATCGACTTCCCCCTTGACTTCCCCAAAGCAGCACGGGAGGATATCTCCAAATTGGCCAATGATGCCAATGATGCTGTAATGCTTGTTGCAAAACTTGCAGCATTCAACTGAACTTCTAAAATCACCTGGAAAGATATAGCCAGTTAAACCAACTCATAGATGCCCACTTTCAACTGAAAACATGTTGCAGAGTTAATTGAGGCTGTCTTTCAAGATGATCTTGAGGAAACTAACCATTATGTCACACACCTTTAATCCCACCACGGTGATGCCCCAACGCCCTTGCTCTCAGCTTATTTTGCTTCTACAACCAATGTTAATCTTTCATAAAATAACCTGAAGAAGAGGTGCCCAACCCTCCCTCCCCCTCTGCCATGGTGGGTTAGCGGTACACCACTCTCTGCCTGGTTGAAGGTTTTGTTTTATTTTGTTGTTCTGTTCACTTTAGTTCCTTTGTTTGCTCTATGTGTATTGATAATGTCCTTCTTCTAGTTGGCATACATCAGATAAAATTTTCCTAACTTTTATTAAAAAAATAAAAAAATACATTATAAGTCAGTAAAACTAAAGCTTGAGATTGATCCTCAATATTTAAGAGAAAACAAGGAATTCCTTAATCCAGAGCTGCTCCATACCTTCTCACCAAGAAATACTCAGTCCAATAAATACATTGTTGTTCAAACCCTAAAAACAAGAAGAAACTGATAAACTAGGCTTTTCTTTCTCATAACAACCACTTTAGTTACTATGATTTGATTTGAACAGCAAATTTGGATAATCACACACAGGAAAGATGGGCGACTTTAATAACAAAAATAATACAACATGGGCGAGCAACACGGTGAGCGGTGCGCTTAATGGTGCAACTAAGGGCAAGAAACGCCCTGGAGGAGGACCAGGAACCCAATCCATAAAAAAATCACAAACCCAGACACCGTCTGGGTTTATGGTATTTACTGTAAATCACGCACAATACATGTACATTCAATTCAACCAACCTTTGTCAAAGGTGGAGCACAGGATCAGACTCTTCCTTGGGGATGAGTCACCAACCCTGTGGGAGAAAACATGTGAGGCACAGCCCTCACTTTTCCCTCACGTGGTGTACATAGCCACCAACAACATGAGCCATGGCTGGATTGATATTAGTTTCAAAAAAGCAGATGAAGCTGATGCCGCAGCAAAAATCTGCGTGGAAATTGCCCTCCCTGAGGGCAAAAAATTGTGTGCACCGCGCGCACCAGATGGAACAAAGTGAAAATTTTGTTCATCTCTTTTGACTCGCTCCCCACTAACCTTCCTCATAAGGTAATTGAGGAGGAGCTCCGCAAAGGTCTCATGGCCTATGGAGAAATCCAACAACTCAAATTACAGTGATTTCTCTTAATGCCCAACCTGTTCACAGGCAAAGCTATCGCTGTAATCAACCCCTTCCCAGAAGTGGAAGAGGACTTATCCAGAATTCCCTGCACAGCAGAATTTCACTTCGCAGATGGGGGCCAGTCGGCTGCATTCCAAGTTACACTGGAATGCGCACCTCCCATTTGCAACCACTGTGGCTCACTGGGCCACAAGAAACATGCATGCCCTGTGAAAAAGAGCATAATGTAAAATAATTTTTGTAGGGAAGCTATGGACGAAGATAATGAAAACTTCGCCAAAATGACTGATGGCCACCACCCATTCCGCTGGGGTGAAGATGGACTATACTCCATCGTGGACCCAGTTATAAGTAAACAATGTAAAGCGGCACAAAAAGCCCACAAAAGAGCAGCGGCTGAAGCGGCAGCACACGCGGAGTCTGCCATTAACCCCATACAAATTTGGGAGGATATTTCGGATATTTACCGAACCAACCAATCAGAACAATATGCCCAGGTCAAAAATTTTCACAGTAACTGGACTGAGTCACAAAGCGACATCAGTTATGCACATACTGAGGAACAATGCAACCGCAATTTGGGCGAAAATGTGGTGCACAATTTAACAAAGTCAAACCTCAAAAATATAAAATCCAATCAACAATCTGCATCAAATCAACATGAGACCTGTGCGGGAAAAGTTGATGCAAATGCAAAAACTGCAATTCCCTTGAATCATTGGGTCAGATCAAGGGAACCAACAATGGCAGTGAAAGAGTTGGAGTACAGACGCAGAGCATGGCCAAAATGAGCCATGGTGGGATAGGGCCAGAGGGCCCTCCCAACTGCTCCTGAGGCGCTGTGGGCACCTCAGTATCAATAGGGATGCTAAACATCGTGGGAGCCAGGGCTCACACGTCCCAAGCCAAAAAGCTGGCATTCCTGCGAAAACCTCCTGTAGACATCTTGGCCATCCAAGAAACCCACTGTCTACAAGGGGAAGAAGAATCCTGGTCAACCAGGGTCGCACCATCACAATCAGTATGGACGTCTCACTGTGAGGTGATCGTCCAAAACAACAAAAAATTTAAAATTACAAACTCATCATCACACTTGCACGGTTGAGTCCTGGTAGCAACAATCACATGCCAAGAGGAAATAATTTTGTTAGCATGTATCTATGCACCGTGCACTGCAACCAAGAGAAAACAATTTTTGAAAACATTTCTACTCTCACCCTCCCACCAGATACCATCATGTTAGGCGATTTCAACTGCTGGGATAACCCCAATACAGATCGATGGCCTAATCCCAGGGGATACCCACCTGGACACATTGAATATTGCACAATGAAGGCATCTCTTGGCTTACAGGATGCTCTTCCCCCAATTCACCACTCCTTCCCCACATGACGAGGCTAACATATGTGAGGGAGCACTCATATTGATGAGTCGCATTGACCACATCCTCATCCCACAATCCCACCGTTCAAGAATCTCCAAATTTACAACAAAAAAGATCAATTTTTCTAACCACTGGTTAGTTACGGTGCAGTTAGCGCCAACCCAATCCCACACACAGGTGTCACCTTGGAGAAAGCTTCACCTTGAAAATATAAAATTGCCTGAGATATCTGACTGGGTCAAAAACAAGGCTATAAACCCATAATTCACAGCCCCATTCACTTTGGATCCCATCAGAACATGGGAAATTTTCAAAAAAGATTTAATCAACAAAACCTGACATATTGCATCATGCAAGTACACCGCGGACATGGCCACAATCAAGCGTACCTTGGCGGAACTAGACCACCTGGAAATAAATACTCTGAGATCTGGCTATAGCCCTAACTGGGGACGCAAATGGGCAGAAATTTCAGCTTGACTTAACAATCTCATCTTTGAACATCACAGAATCAAAGTATCAAACAAAGGTAAGTTCATAAAGGAAAGCGAAACTTGTTCAACATACTTTTCCCACCAATTCCACTCCCGCAGAAACCATCCCATGTGCACAGGTCCGCAAGACCAACAGCACTGTGGCAACTGACCCTGAGGAGGTCAAGGTGGAAGTACACCGCTATTACACTGAATTATATTGCGAAACGCCAACAGATTCACAAAAAATTAAAAAATTTAATCAAACTGCCGAGATACAAAGTACACCACCAATTTACAATATACTATCCCTTATTACATGGGAGGAGCTTTGGGAGACAATTTGTGGTGCACCACTTAGGAAATGCCCAGGTCCTGATGGGATACCCTACGAATTTTACAAAAAATATTTTCAACAAATCGCCCCCTCCTATTGACATCTATGAACCAGAGCTTGTTGGAAACATGACTATTACCAGGAGGTCATGAATCCTAAGTTATAACCTTATATAAAAAGGGTGACAAGTTGGAACTGGGTAACTGGCGCCCAATTGCACTCTCTAACACTGACACAAAAAATTTAACAAAAATTTTAGCAGCCAGATTAGGTGCAATTGCATCTGACGTCCTATCACCCAACCAGTTTGGGTTTATACCAGGGCGCTCAATCTGGAACAACATTCACCCTGTGGCAAACATTTGCCAATCCAAAGCAACTGGTGCCATGGTCTTCTTGGATCAGGAAAAGGCGTATGACCGTGTTAGCTGGCCATACCTAAAAGAATGTCTACATGCCTTCAAACTCCCACCAAGATTCATAAAATGGGCGATGCTCCTAACAGAATCTGCAACCATGGCTGTATGCGGCCCTGGATTCCTAACAAACAAGATTAAACCACACAGAGGGCTCAAACAAGGGGACCCCCTCAGCCCACTGCTATACAATTTCAGCTTTGACCCGCTCCTCCGAGTAACTGACTCACATCTCATGGGGATAACCGCACAAGGACAACCAACAGTCAAGATACTGGCCTTTGCGGATGACTGCATAGCAGGTATAGCAAACAATGAAGATGCCCAACAGCTGGAACGCACTCTGGAGGAATACTCCAAGGTGAGCAATGCATCTCTCAACAAAAGAAAGGCAGAAATCATCCTATTAGGAAAATACACAAACAATTGGGCCACAACATCAGAACCTCATACCAATACACGAAGAAAAAACCCAATCATTTTACCCTTTACAACACATCCCACCACCACTCCTGTCTGACACCTTGGAATTTGGCTAGAATCAGGGGGATATGCTAATGAGACAATGGATAGTAACCTGCTACAACGGGTATCCAAATGTGTCGCCTCCCTCAATGGAAGAACCCCAGGACTAACAGGACAAGTTACAGTTGCTAACTCGCTCATCCTCCCAATACTGTGGTACCAGGCCCACGCAATCGCCTTCTCACCTACCTTTATAACCTCAATCCGCGCGCTTATCCAGGGCTGGCTGTGGCCTGGCTCTCACCCTCCTATACGGATGGAAACACTATTTGGCCCATGCTCAAGCGGAGGCATGGGACTAATAGATTTTGAAAGCCATGCCAATCACATCCTAGGTACATGGATAAAGGAAGTCCTTGCTCCAGACCTCCTGCAACAACACAGGTCCAGAGCAGCAAGGAATAAATTTGCACAGGCTCTCAAATTAACAAACCCACATGGTCCACCCAGACTACTTTCATACCTTGCCAAGCACCCTACTGCAACGGGTCCACATGGAAACTCCCCTCATTTCAGACATATCCTTCGAACTATCTGCCATATGGGATGGACCATAGAGAACATGGGTACTATACAGGGAAGGGGAAGACCCAGCCCCCAATTCAAATTAAGAAACCCAGAAAACCACCCCCAGAAAGATATGCTCGCAACAACCCCAAACATAGCTAGGATAGAATACCTAGATATGTGGGACATTCCTTATGATTTAACCATACAGAAGGCAATGTGGAAAATGACTCACCACCCACTCCTACAGCCAAGGATAAGAGAAAATGCTTGACGCTGTCTGAGAAGGACTTGTAGGACAGCAGACCGTTCCAACTCCTTCCACAAAACATGTGCAGTATGTGGAGGGGAGGGATCCCTACATCACCGCATAGAAACATGCCCCCAACCAAAGCTATATGGCAGGAAGTCGCACGCCTGCTCAAGATCCAAAATGAACAGGAATTCTCAATATCAAAGAGCATCTTCGCGCTCCAGATCGAATCACCAATCCCATCCACACTCCACTCCCTAATAATACCCATTGCAATGTGGACAATACATACGATTGCATTAGATGCGTTCAAAGGTATGGTCCCAACCATTCATGGGATTATTAACAGATTCCATGTCCACTTACTAGAGCACTTCCAAGCCTGGCTCTATGGACATATGGGACCAAGGCAAAAAGCGCTCATAGAATCATGGTTCCCACTCTGGTTCCTCCACACAGACCCTTTCCTACACACCTGCTCCATAGCAGGGGAAACCCCCTTGAGTAGCGCACCAACCCCCATACCTGGCAGTCCCGCTGGCAACAGGGGTAACTTGAGTACCCTGGGGTGCCCAACTTTTATATTTGTTAGTTATTCTCTTAGTTTCACATATATTCGGTAATGTCCATCCCCTGGTTGGCTTACCTTGGTTAAATAAAAAGAAGAAACTGATAAACTTGTGTTTATATGAAGGGTTTATAAAATAAGTGATTCATTTTTTGAAGAAAAATCTGATGAAGCGTAAAAGAGAGTAAATAACCTAAGGGTGCAAGGCTCCCTTGCAGACGGTTCTCCTATACTTCAAGACCAATCTAAATGCCCTAAGTCTTAGTGCTTTCTAGTAGCAGCCCTATTGAAATTGATATCCTGAACCATTAGTTGAAAATAATGTCTTAGGTTCAATTTACTATGTTGCTTCATAAAACCCCATTAATTCTAATAAGAGCGCCATATAAAATGCCAACTTTTAATCCTAAAATTTGGCTCTATTGCACTTAATTAGGAATGGTGCATAAGGTAAAGGGTTTCAGCTATTTTAGACACTGGCTGACCAGCTAATTTTATCTCTTCTTGCATAATGAGAATAATTTAGGTTGCTCCCAAACTCAAATTTACCTCTAAATATGAAATGCTGGGCCCTTTTTCAATAGGTCTCTTGGAGTTTATTTATTATTACCTATCTCTTTTAGAGCCCTTGTGGTGTCCATAAACTATTGTACTAAACGTGTTAGCTATGAACTCCTCATAGGCACTCAAACTCTTGCTGAGTTTCATAACAATATTAGCCACAAGGATCAATACTTCTCCATATTAGGATATCACATCTCACTTATCATAAAGAACCTTCCTAAGAAAAAATTAAAAAGGAACCCATAAATTTATATGCTATATATTCTCAAGTCCATCAAGCATCTTTGATCTAAGGCTCTTGTACCTAAAACAAGTTTGCCCCTCCTTCAAGTTTTGCCGTTGAGTAAATGTCATTTTTTTCCTTTTAACTTGGTAAACATTAATTTAGATATCTAATTTTAGTAGGATTAAGATTCAAGTTACTCTCCCTCAGTTCATTTACTGGAAGGATTGGAAGGTTAATCCTTCAGTTCAAGAAGTGCTTACCTTCCTTGAGGTTCTGGATCTGACATACCAAGGATATATCACTAACTTTTAAAGTTTTAAAATTCATACATTAAGCTGGATAAACCCTTGCAACTTAGAACCAAAAGGGCTCTGACCTCAGGTCCTATCTCTCACACAACTCACTGAGTTAGGGAATACCCTAGGCAAAAGATGGGTAGCAGCATCCTCTCCCTGTTTTTTCACCCCAACTTTGAGCCAAACTCTTAAGCCCAAATAATTATTTCTGAAACTATAGAACAGTACATTTAAAAAAATACAATATGGATGATTTTTAAGAAAACTTGAAAGATGTCAATACAGACACTTTTTCCTTCCTAAAACGAGGACACAAATAGGAGCACCATAAATGTAAAAAATGATACCTGGGGTAATTTCTAGATGAAACACTAGCAAACTATTAATTTGAGCAAAAATTAATGAAAAATACTGGATATGGGATAAAACCATTTTAAATTTTAAAAATTTGTCAAAATGAATTTTTAAAATCAAGACTTACCAAAATAAATCAAGGACAGTGAAAGTATCTAAACCAATTTTAGCATTATAGAAGGTCAATCAAAACAATTATTTCACCATTATAGAATTAAAATTGAGCGTTTTTAAGCTGCAGTCATTAGATCCAAGGATAGCGCTAAATCCATCCTAACAAATTTGCTCTAAACCTACCTCACTCTCCCTGAATAAATACAAAACCCAGCCTCTCTAGCAGAGTAGTAGGTTATTTTATCTACTTATCATACATTAAAAAGTTTATCAAAAGTTTTTAAGTTTTAAGTGTTTAATTAAATTTTACTTATTTTAAATTTGTAACATTGGAGCCCATAAAGGTCTATTTATTAGTCCAAATTGAAGAGAGACCATTGGATAAAACGTCTTCTCAGTAACCAAGAGGATGTATATACACAGCAACAATAACCCCTCCTCTAAACTTAAAATTTCGCTTAAACCTAAATCAAATCTTCTATTCTATTCTAGTCAACTCAACTTCTACTAGTAGGGCTTTGCTTGGTAGTCAATGCCTGATATTTTGGTTGCTTAGGGACCCTCATTTACAGGTCAGTTTTCTTAGCACGCTCTAATACTAACAATTCTTTAGTTAATTTAATAATCACACTAAGAAAGTGAGTTTTACCCAGCCTTTATCTTCATTTAATCTACTTATAGATCAAATATATCTCTTACTGGTTGTGAAATCTTATTGACCTAGTTCCAAATATCAAGTCCATTATTGCATGAGTAAAGTAATGTTTGATGATGATAAACCTTGAGATGAAAGATATGACAGATTTAATGATTGATGAGTAAGCTAATATTAAAAAAATAATTATTTGGATAACAGAAAGTGTCCAGAATAAGATGCAAACTGAATATGCCAGACCTATTTTTTAGGCCTTAAAAGAAATCTTAAGTCAAAGAGGCTCAAGTATTTGTGGAATTAAAGCAATTTTTGAAAGCCTGGCTGTTAAATCATTTTCAGAGCCTAAATGCTAACATATCCTGGTTAAGGAAGAATAGGTGGCATTAGGTGGTAAAGAATTACTGTTGCTTCAATGAAAAATATAGAGGGAAAGATATCTCTTCCTTATTTTTATAAATCCCTTCAGCTTTTTAAATTCCATTTAATCAGTTATGGACTTCCCCTGTACTTTTATGCAGATTGTATTTTTAAAATATAGAATAAATGTATTTTAATACTGAATGATGTATTTCTGAGCTTAAAACCACAAGAATTATTCAATGACCCTGCATCTTTAAAGAGGGCTATGAGTGAGTTTCTTAAGGGACCCCAAAGTGTTATGCATGCTTGTTTAGTTTTGATGACATAATGGATTTTTCTTGTATCTTCCATAAACACCTCAGGCATCTATGTGAAGTTTCAGTTAAGTTAGGGCTCTTTATTGAACTTAAGACATCCAGGTGTAGCTTCTTCCTTAAAGATGTAGTTCATAATCCACAAGGTCATTTGAAAAGGAACTGAAACCATTAAATAACAAGACTACTGCGATTTAAAATATGTTATGACCTTACAGCTATTAAATGTACATTTTAATTATGATGATCAGCTATTTTTTAAAGAATAAAAATCTATTTTGCTAAGCTTGCTGAATTTTTGGGGGTTCTAAACCACAAAGAGATCTCTTTAAAAGGAAAAATTAAAAGCAAGCCTTTAACTTTTTGAGGAATGCTATTATAAAGGTCCCTACTTTTGTATATTGTGAGTTTGTCATATTTTTTATACTGGATACAGATATGGGCAATATTGAAGTTGGGGCTATATATAGTTAAACTTGAATTAAATGAGTCAACATTCACAGCATACTAAAGTAAGACCTAATTAAGGCAAAGAAGAATTTAGTGCTATGGAATGAGAGTGTTTGGCTTTACTATTATATATCAAACATTAGAGTCATTACCTATATGTCAAGCATATTACTATTAATACTATAAATACTTTCTCAAGTGGTTGCAATAAATGGTGAATCCTGATGAGTTACTTGCTTTATGGGCACATATATTGCAAAACTAAAATTTCTTTGTTATTAATCAAGTTAAACTATACACTATAATGATTAAGTTCAGTCCTAACTACGCATAATAACTATATATGCTTCTGAAGAAAATTTATATTTAACAACTATTTATATAAAATGAGGTGTAGGATCCAGAAACCTCTTACAGTAATGATATATAAGCAAATGGCCAACCAGAGTAATAAAAAAGAAGGATTGTATACAAAAAATCTTGAAAGTAAAACATCTAGTACTAAAAAGAAAGTAAAGGCTACCATATGTACATCCCTCAGCAAGGACTTCTACTATCATTTGATGCGCTTATCACTTCAAAGCATGGTTCCTTTCAAAAGACCTATCAATTACTAAAGATTGAAGCTGTTGGGATGTAACAAGGACTACATAAAAAAGTTTTTACCTATTACCTCTTATGTGCCAAACATTACCCATCTTGTATCAAGATAAAGCTTACTACAATTGTCTATACTTGTGGGTTTTATGCAACATAAGTAAAAAGCTATCTTTTTTAATTGAGTGGTATCTTTACTAGAAAATAACCGTGTAAAAATTGCGGCCTGAAAACTTTCATCTAATCTCAAGATGGGGTTCTCATAATATATTTTAATTCTTAAATGATAAATGTTAAGAAAATACCACATGTACGATGGAAGACACACTCAAGTGGTTTGGCTAATTTTTATGACTGCGCCATCAGATAAAAACTTTATTATCTTTTATTTATTTATTCGAGGCAAGCCGACCGGGGGACGGACATTACCGAAATAGAGAAAGTATCGACATGAAACCTGAGCAGGGTCAACTCTGTCGTAGAAAGTTTTTTCACCTCCGGATCGGGAATCGGATTTTTCTGGTTACGTCATGGGTAAGGTTTTCGTGTTATTATACCTACTAACCGCCAATAGTTTCCTTCGGCTGGCACCCCGATCGATGTACGAAGGGCAGGAATCGAACCCGCAACCTTCAGGTTGGTAGCCGTACACCCTACCGACTCGCCTTCCACCCCCTAAAAACTTTATCTTAATATAATATCAAGGGGCAATTGAAAGGCTAACTTACACCTTTTAGAGAGTTTAGCCAGCTCCAAAGGGTAGGTATTTTTGAGTTGCATCAATAACATAAATACCACGATCAATAGCGATCTGATCATGACACTTCTTAATTTTATACATCAACATCAAGTAGTAGCATTAACCTCAGATTTTGACAAAATATGTATTAATTTAATTAGACAACTATTAACTTTAATATATGGACACCATTATATAATTCTCTCTACGATAATTAGAACAAAATTTGTGGAGGCCACTTCAGTAGTATCTGCAACAACCAAAGCTACAACATTTTTTCCACTTGACAAGTCTTCACCTGACATGGTTGCCTGAAAAAGTCCTTATAAAAATGTTATAATACTCTTATCAGGTGGTGACTGAGATAAAAACTCTAATGCAATTCTAAAAAGATTTAACTTCTCCCTACCATCCCGCTATTTATGTGGCAGTGGAGCTTCTAAATGGTATCTCATTTCCATACTATACTTGATGGACCATACTTACCTTCCAAGGTGAAATGGATAACTGTCTAGAGCCTTAATGGCCTACAGGGTAAGAAAATAAGAAAACTAAGATGTATTTGTTTATACACTGTCAGAAATTTGGTTTGACTGAGAAAAGATCTTAACAAATCACGTGTCTCTATGATAATTAATCTGCTGTCAAAGTTTACAACTAAAATAAACTACAATGATCTTTAAAGCTCCACTCAATGGTATAATCATGATAATTGTTAGTATATAAGAGTCAAATTTTGATTGACATGATCTTGTCACTATTCGCCTCATGACTACTTTAATTGATATCAAAAAGTTGGCTGTTTTACCAGAGATTATGGATTTTGGTATGGTGCTGAGCAAACGCCACTCCTTAAGAAACATATGCTGATATAGTTATTAATAAATGTACTGTGTCAATTATTGGCTAAAAGGTATTAAATCTTCTAGTGTGATAATTTTAGATTATAAAATAACATAATGCAATCTGTGGAAGCCACATTCAGTGAAGAATTATTTTCTGAAGTTTAGAATTCATTAATAAAACTAAAAAGAACAGCAGTTATTTTGTAAAGATTAAGATTTATCCTTTACTCTAGTTGCTTTACTCGTTTGTGCACTTGGTTCAATTAAAAATCATCATACATCTCTCCTATTGTATATATGGTACCTGAGCCCTGTGCTACTAAATGATGGATTCTTACATTGCAAGCAACATATTATTTGAGTCTAAAGTTTTATTACTAGGAGGACCACTTCTCAAAACACTACTAACAATTGTACTAACTATACCAAATGTGATCCATATAGTACCAAAATTATTTTTTTCTAATCTATGCAGAGACATTATGGGCTTTAAGGCAAAATATTCAGGGAAGCCCATGAAAACACCAAGTTATGACACACCCCTCTTAACAGTAGAAATCCCTTCAGATCAGTAAGACATGTCAATGAAAGTAAAAATTTCAGACTGTCCAAAATTTAGAAACACAAAAACAATGGAAACCCCAATTTAGTAATTAAATAACTCATAACAATAATGGAGTGGATCTTTATTAGTTACTTTTGAACAAAGGCGACCCTAGAGAATTTTATGAGAATGCTTTTTCCCTGATGTATCAAAGTCAATGATATGAGGTATATATGTCTTATTTTAGATTCCTTACAACTGGCCTAAATAAAAGGTTGAATTTAAAACGTTTTAAGTTTTAATTTTTCTTTTAGTATTAGTAGCTCAACCTAAGGGGGTGCGTCTACACTATTTTACTTGTGTGTACTAAAATACCAAGTTAAAAACTTACAATATGGCGTCTTTTTGTTAGTTTAAGCAGCCATGTCAGATGAGGAAGTGGGTCAGCAGGTTCCTCTCCTGCGCGGACATGTGGAAACACCTGAGTATGAAAAAAATGGGCTTTGGGGTTTCAGTAGAAGGAGTAGAAGGTGAAAGAATGTTCGATTAAGCTGTCAAGGATTTATTAAGTGTGCAGCGACTTGTTATTAAGACACTTTTGAGACTTGCATAGTCTCTCAGCTCTAGAACCACAATTTAATATTCAATATTGCAGGTTTGTTGGTAGTGAAGTAAAATACTGATTACTTGGTGACACCATTACAAGAGTGGCCCATGGTAAAAGTGAGCCCTTTAATATTGCCCCTTGCCCTTAAGGGAAGTTATTTGTGAGTTTATGATATGGAATACTGTTGATGAGTAGCTTCATGGCCTCGTGGAAGGCTGGTTAAGGGGGTGTTAGTTGGCAGAAGCCACTTCAATGGCAAGATTATGGCGAGATTTGTAAGCAGGGAAGCCCTTGAAAGGATGAAATTTGCACTGGAGAGCGATATTAGGTGGATTATTAAAATTGTAAGCTAATCAAAGCTGGGATATAGCATACGATTGTTCAGTGTGATAAACCCATTAAAATATATTTTAAATGGTTTGGAAACGCGTAAACATGGGCCAGCAACAGGAGCATAATGGAGTCAGGCAAGAGCAGCTGCTTAAGAACACCAAACAAGGCAAAATGAACCAGGTCCTGAAAAGAAATTTTTCTTCATTTTATAAAAGTTTTTATATTTGGCTGTTGTAGAAGGAGTTGCAGACTTAAAATTTTGAGAGAGAGGGAGGTAGGTCAAAACTCAACACTTATTTTGTTGGATCACAGGTGTGGCCAACACAGAAATTAGGATGTGCGAAGGCCACTTCAGCAGTGAGGGAAGGGCACTTGCGCTTTGAATGGTTGGGTTAAAAGCACATAGGGCAGGTATTGAAGCCATTCTGTAAGTGGTTTTAATTGGGTGATCAGAGGTAGAGCGGATCGCATTGTTGGGAAATGGCAAGTAGAATGTCCCAGTGGGAGGGCCAGATCATTGCAAAGGCGTGAGACCCTGTGAGTCTGCTGGACCATTGGGTACCTTAAAATTGATGTTGGATTGTCTCCTTATGCGGCAAAACCATCAAGAGCTCCTGGCGAAGTTGCTTATGAGAAAGATGATTGGCAGGATGGCAAACTGGACCACCAGAGTGACATCTGCTAGAAGCTGAGTGCGATTGGTAGGTGTGAGATTATCTTTATAAATAAGCAATTTGTCGCCATGACATGGCTTGGGCTTCACAGTAGAAGCCAAGGTCATTGTACCCTTTGAAATGGCGGATAATAAAAATGTCAGGTTTAAAACACCGCCTAGATATTTCAATAATGGCTGCACTTGCATAGGGGAAGCATTTACCATATTTTACACAAGGGAAGAAGCATAGGTTTCTCCAAGGATCACAAGTGTGCTTCATAGTATCTGCTTAACTTTCCAGGTGATGAGCTTGGTCCTGATGGGGAATAAAGAGACAGGAGAGATCAAGGGTTTAGTGGAGTCAGCCTAAGCGCTTTGGCAGTGTTAAGAAAACACCAGGAGGCGGCTTATCACCACCCTCATACATGGGCAGAAGGTATTAAACTTGTTGTCATTTATATTACAAAATGTTGTAACAGTTCCAGTTTTTATAAATAAAAATGAAAAAACCAAAATTAATCAATAAAAGTTTGAAGTGAAAGTAAAAACTTTTAGGATTATCTTGTCACTTACATTAGGAGTATATCCAGCAACATTTATTAGTGATGGAATACACAATATTAAGATTCACAAGATAGTGAGATTCACTTAATTCAAACAGAATGCCAATTGGCTTTCACTAAAACTCTATTGGTGCTTTTCTGAAAGTCTAAAAGTGTATTGGACCATCTAGTACTAAAAAAGTGTATTAATTAGAACTAAAGGAATAATATCAGAAGCACATTAAATTATGATACAACTCGTCCCACAGTTATCTTTTCAAGCTTCTGAAAGTCATGGGAGACACATAACTTGAGAGAGCTGACCATCAAAGGAATCACAACATTAACACACATGATACTACTAAAATGACAGAAGTAAAAAATGACTGGCTGAATGAATTGATATAGCTATATTTACAATTATAGGGTCAAGTGCTATTATAGATCACAGCTTTAGATTTTTTTGAAAAAGAAGCATTGGCTTAGATTAACAAATTTTATAGAGAGATATGTAGCATAAGAAGGTGACTATGAACCCCATACTCACTGTAGCTCCTAATATGAACATTTTATGTACTGCTTGGGTTGACTACAGTCCACCTGTAAATTAAGCAAAGAAAAACCCTTGACTCTTCAATTCTCTGAGACTTAAAGTAAGCCTGAATCAGAACAGCAACAATGCCTTGTGTTGTGTTAACAATAAACCAAGATTAAATTTATTTTCTCCAAATATAGATAAAGCAACTGACAACTTTTGACAGTGGGTGTCAGAAAATTTCTTCAAAGGTCATTTAGACGAAGTTTTTGAATGATTTCAGAGTTTGGAATGAGAAGTGGATACAGAAAGGATCCATCATTGAAATTATAATTGTATATTGTAGGATTAGAAAAAATTTTAATAATGGGAGATTCAACTATATTATAAAAAAGAATGGAACATTCCCCATTGAACTTTATACAGACCGTGAAAGTGTTGGACCTAGATACGCGGTTAATATATATAATTAAAAATTTCCTCTATATAGAGTATTAAATATGTAAATGCTTCCTGCCAGCGCAATCTGCCTTATAAAATTTTATAATTCTGGAGAACTTAGCGCTAATTCAGCACAGTTTACTCCCCTCAGATCAGTGCCACACTTCTGAATCCAAAGAGCAACTAAAAATGCCAAGACCTCATATACAAGAGGGGGATAAAACAATGTGTCAACAAGAAACCCTTGTATATGAATTGAAAATATGTAGAGTTTATTTAAAAAATCTGAGTTCACTGTTAAAAAAGACCCCAAATCACTATAATGATAGTTTTGATCTCTGCCTTAGAAGTTGAGAGTGCAGGCTAGGATACATGTTGTCTAGATAACATCTATGTGACTTATCAGGAGGCTAAACAAACTGTGTTGAGAAACCTTAAAGTAGTCAAGAAGATGGCACATCTAAAGAAAATTTTTAACACTAGTTTATAATAATAAGACATTGACATGTTTGCAGACAGGTTCACTTAAGAGTCTCATGTAATAGTTTTCACAGTGATACTCTATTATGTGGACGCCGAAATAGCCCTGAATTTAGCTGTAGAAACTCATTGCAAGCTTTTTAATTTAATGGTAAAGATTTTCAAGGTGACACCCCCTGAAGATAAGCAATTCTCTACAATAATTTTAATCTTCATTTTGACCTCTAAATATTGAATAAAAGCTGCCAGTCACCCCTACTGTGCTGCCAAGTTTGTACAACAAACAGACCCTGTGCTACTCACAAAAAATCTAAGGCAGGGGCTACAAATTCTACCAAAATACGTTATGTTTCCCAAAATTTTCTCTAAAAGTGCAAGCAGAAAAAACAATGCGCAATGAATTGCCATGTCATAAAACAAGTACTTGTGGTGCATCCACCCCTGCACGATTTGGTAAAATATTAGGTGAAGTAGAGGTGACATGTTTATGCGTCAGCCAATATGATTTTGAATTCTCACCTAAAAGTGAAGATATTTTTAACATAATAAATACCAACTATGTCAATAATCAGTTGTATTAACAAACTCTGACAATTTTTACATATTAAGTTAAAATAAAGACAAGGAAATTGCAGCCAAGGAGGCTTCAATAAATTTAGAAACCATTTTAATGATAGATAGTAGAACACATTATCTGATGTACTACATCTTTCTAATAATGTAACATCTTTAAAAGGCATAAATGAGGCCATCTTAAACATATGATAGTTAAAGAACTCCCACAAATTGTTATATCAACAAGCACCTTTATTGGAAAATAATTTGACTTACATATTTTAAACAACCACATCTAATGTTCTGAGTGTACTTAATGTGAATTTTTGCAGAAAAGCTAAAATTGAGCAATCTTAGACACTGGAGAATAATACAATCTTGTGTCTACCAGGATGATGGACAAGCTGTTGCAAACATAGTAGTGAGAATCGCAATTTATATATAAATTATGAGCTGAAATACACTGTATACAAAAGAGCTTACACATTCTATCCCTTTATTCTGGATCAATTGCTGTATTGATACCCAAAGTTATTATATTGACCCAACTTTATGTCTAGTTTATTGGTGAAGTGTTCATGCAACATTTTTAACTTAGTCAACATGGCAGATGAAATGTTATAAACTAGGTCAGAAGATCCTCAATATTACATTGCATGGCATGCTGAAGAATAATACATTTACCTACAAAATGAACCTGTTGTAATGAAATGAAGTGGTCCCTATTGATTTTAACCAGACTATGCTTTTTCAAATATGTTCCAAGAGTATTGATATGTTTAATCCGGAAATTTGGCTAAAATATCTAGCTAGTTTGACGATTTTGTGACTGCTAAAGAGCAATTTAATCTTGGCTTCTATTTTTATTCAAATAGATTAAAGCTTTCTATAACTAGAATTTCAGAATAGTTTGTGCATACTTAATAATAACTTTTTGGTGTAACCAAGATTTTCAGGCACAATTATTGTAACTTTTGGATGCTCTGAATAAAGTTCTGACTCATTAGAATAATTAATGTTATATTTTTTGGTTATTAGGTTAATTTTAATTATTAACAAAAAATACTAATGATAAATGATTAGGGTATTAGATTGACACTTATCACCTATAGATACCCCAATTCACCTTTTTTATTTAACCAAGGTAAGCTGACCAGGGGACAGACATTACCAAATATATGTGAAACTAAGAGAATAACTAAGAAATATAAAAATTGGGCACCCCAGGGTACTCAAGTTACCCCTGTTGCCAGCGGGACTGCCAGGTATGAGGGGGTTGGTGCATTACTCTGAGGGGGTTTCCCCTGCTATGGAGCAGGTGTGAAGGAAAGGGTCTGTGTGGAGGAACCAGAGTGGGAACCATGATTCTATGAGCGCTTTTTGTCTTGGTCTCATATATCCATAAAGCCAGGCTTGGAAGTGCTCTAGTAAGTGGACATGGAATCTGTTAATAATCCCATGAATGGTTGGGACCATACCTTTGAACGCATCTAATGCAATCATATGTATTGTCCACATTGCAATGGGTATTATTAGGGAGTGGAGTGTAGATGGGATTGGTGACTCGATCTGGAGCGCAAAGATACTCTTTGATATCGAGAATTCCTGTTCGTTTTGAATCTTGAGCAGGCGTGCGACTTCCTGCCATATAGCTTTGGTTGGGGGGCATGTTTCTATGCGGTGATGTAGGGATCCCTCCCTCCACATACTGCACATGTTTTGTGGAGGGAGTTGAAAGGTCTGCTGTCCTATAGGTCCTTCTCAAACAGCGCCAGGCGTTTGCTCTTATCCTTGGTTGTAGGAGTGGGTGGTGTGTCATTTTCCACATTGCTTTCTGTGTGGTTAAATCATAGGGAATGTCCAGCATATCTAGGTATTCTATCCTAGCTATGCTTGGGGTTGTTGCGAGCATATCCCTCTGGGGGTGGTTTTCTGGGTTTCTTAATTTGAATTGGGGGCTGGGTCGTCCCTTCCCTGTATAGTACCCATGTTCTCTATGGTCCATCCCATACAGCAGATAGTTCAGAGGATATGTTTGAAATGAGAGGAGGTTCCATGTGGACCCGTTGCAGTAGGGTGCTTGGCAAGGTATGAAAGTAGTCTGGGTGGACTATGTGGGTTGGTTAATTTGAGCGCCTGTGCAAAGTTAGTCCTTGCTGCTCTGGACCAATGTTGTTGCGGGAGGTCTGGAGCAAGGATTTCCTTTATCCAGGTACCTAGGATGTGATTGGCATGGCTCTCAAAATCTATTAGTCCCATGCCTCCACTTGAGTGTGGGCCAAATAGTGTTTCCATCCGTATAGGAGGGTGAGAGCCAGGCCACAGCCAGCCCTGGATAAGCACACAAATTGAGGTTATAAAGGTAGGTGAGAAGGCTATCGCATGGGCCTGGTACCACAGTATTGGGAGGATGAGCGAGTTAGCAACTGTAACTCGTCCTGTTAGTCCTGGGGTTCTTCCCTTGAGGGAGGCAACGCGTTTGGATACCCGTTGTAACAGGTTACTATCCATTGTCTCATTAGCAT